>NQII01001822.1:357303-377690 GCA_002778355.1 Clitarchus hookeri
AAAAAAAAAAAAAAAGTTTTACATAAAATCAAAGTTACTATATTTTTATTTACTTCAACTGATGTAGGCACAGAGTGGCTCATGGCACAGAGGTAAAACACTGAAATAGTATTCTGGAACACACGGATTCTAGTTCCGTTCCAGCCATATTGGAGTCCGCGGTGGTGTAGTGGTCAGACTACTCGCCTCCCACCTGGGCGAACCCGGATTCGATTCACAGCGGGGTCGCTCCCGGATTTTCGCATGTGGGAATCGTGGTCGGCAGGTTTTCTTGGGGATCTCCCTTTTCCCCCTCATCCCTTTCATTCCGGCGCTGCTCCTCGCTTCACCCTCGTCGGCTCTCAAGACCTCGATGTTAAGAGCTTCCCAAATCTCTTCGCTCGCACTCTTCACTCACTCCAGCCATATTGATGTTAGTCCCCCATAATTTTCCGAATTCTGAACTCTGAGGATTATGACCCAGAGGTGAAATAGACGCTAGCTGTTACGAACTAATAACAATGTAGTATGTCAATGTGAGAGTATGCTGGGGGCTGGAGGCGTATCTCAAATAATGACTCATGATTCGGTAGAGCACAACAGTATAATATGATTTTTATTAACATTAGTATTAAACAGTTGCTATTTAAATGACTATTGATCGGGGAAGCTTTACATTGAATTTAAAATGATTCATTATTTAATTATATTATGATTCACGCCATTTTAATTAAGCCTAACTGGAAAGTCATCACCTTGAGCCTGGGTGGCTCATGACATAGCGAACTCCATCCACGCGCTCTACCGAAATGGCGTCACTGGCCGCCAACATGTTGGAAAGCCGTTCGACAATCAGCGCCTGGTGATTTACTTGCCAGCCAGTAGCCCAGCCAATAAGGCACATTTCGCAGCGCGCGGTAGCCAATCAGACACAAAGCCCGTTCTCAGGCCCATGAACGACCAATCAGACTAGGTACGCCCGAATCGCATGAACCGCCATGACATTTCGCCTCCGTGTATTCATCTACGCTGTGATTATTCCCTAGTCTAACTCGGCAATGCTAGTATGACAGGCCATTCCTCTGCCCTCGAAGACAAAAACATTCCCAAAACGCTTCACTTGCGACCCTAGTTTATATGTTGTTCTTTCACGAAGACAATAAGTCACATCTGTTATAGTTATAGACCTGAAAAATTCGCGTTTTAATTTCGGGACAAGCTAGAATTCAAAACCCCGCANTAGTTTATATGTTGTTCTTTCACGAAGACAATAAGTCACATCTGTTATAGTTATAGACCTGAAAAATTCGCGTTTTCATTTCGGGACAAGCTAGAATTCAAAACCCCGCACGTTTGTATTGCTAATGCTATTGGTCTGCCCGTTAAATTACACCTCCTGGACAACTCTGAGCCTATAATAAATACACAGTAAAATGCAGACCGAATCACCGTCTTCCGCGAATACAACAAGCAGCCAATGAACAGTGAGATCTGCGTGATTTTGCATACGAAAATATAGTAAAGCCTACATACAGGTCATTGAACTCGCGAATTTTTCAGGTCTCTTGTTATAGTCTTGGTAGAGGAACTTTTTAATATTTGTTTTAGTCACAGAGATGAAATAAAACTACTGTATATCATGCTACACACGACGAGCTACTTTAGTAGGTACACACCCAACTCGCCAATCCATTGGCTGATAGCCAGCCGGTAATGCAACTTGTCAGTATGCTCGGTGTCGCGTGGACCAACATAACGGTGGTATAGTCTGTTCACGGTAAACTGAGCACTTTTGAAAGACCTGCTTATAATCTACATATCGGACTGCATTGTATCCGTCTGCCATATGCAAATGTTACATTGCCATGGGCCTCGTCACTTTATTCATGCGTCGGTCACGTTAAACTGTGAAATTATTAGAAACACGAATGTTCAACGAATTTCCTAATTCTTTCATATAAAAGCATAAAAAAAAGAATGAAAATGAAATAATTTCAGTACCAACAAGTGTTTACCAAACACGTTTTATTCAACGTTAAAAAACATGGAACTGCTTTCCCTCCGTCGTTACCAACTTAACTTGGCGCATGCCCAAAGTACACACTAAATCCGAATCAGTGATTTAAATTAGTAGAATTGTTTTACTGAATCTTCAGTAAATGAGTTGGTAACTACTGGAGAATCAGTGGAACGCACTGATGATTCACTGCCAGGTCAGTGGACTTCACTAGGAATCAGTAGAAATCACTGTTTAATCGGAGAATACCAGCAACTAAAATTATCAGTAGAATTTTACTGATTCAAGTAGAGCAGTTGCAACAGATCTACAGCCAAATTCGCTGGTATGGAAAAGTCTTAACTGTTTCGATTTTAGAGTGTATTCAAAGTGAAATTCCGTAAAGAAGGTTTGCATGTTTAAAAAATCTTACAAATTTTTATGTTTAATATATTTTCCCTAAAATTTAACGTTAAAATTCACAGTTTACAAAAACATGGTGAATTAATTTTTTTTTTCTTAACGTGACAGAATTATTTGAGGAAGTTGCGCTGAATATTTTTCTGTTTGGAAGAGTCGTCTTTAAATTTGATGTGTTGGGAAGGAATGTATTCAGCATTGATTTGTCATTTAACCCGTTCAGTCTCGTGTCCACAATCATGGACGCGCTGCAAATGTATAAAATATTTTATCAGTGCTGTACATAGCAAGACACCAGTGTCCAATACTTCAAGAGTCTTGCCTGTGCGTGATTAGATTTGTGAAATACTTTGCACATCTTTGCCGTGAATGGTCAATCCCAATATCATGGAGCGCGCGGCATATAGTTTACTGGTTGTGAGAACCGTGAGGAACGCAAGTACAGCTCGTACCAAAAAAAATTACGTGATTGCAGCATTTGAACTCAGAAATTAACGTGTTACCAAACGGGTTAAACTCCATGGCTGCAGGCTTGGTATGAAGAGTCCTTAAGCAATACGTAAAAAAATCATGCTTACGTGAATACAAGATCATACGTCTGAGGAGGCTGCTGCCTGTTCTCGACAATAATACACTGTAAAGATTTAATAATGGGATAAATATTATTACAACTAACGATAACTACTAGAAACATGAAAATCGCGAAAATATTTTTCGAGCCAACATTTTTTCGAAAACACTGTAGCGTCCTGGTTCTGTTATGACCGGATGATGCGCTTTGGACTTGTCTTGCCACTTTGCAGGCCAGTCATAAAACTTCAGTGTTAGAGTGTCCGAATTCTCATTGGCCAAGTCAAATTTTAAAGTAGCTTCGCATATACATGCACATACACACACACGCGCGCGCACGACAACCAGTAATCAGAGACCTGCAAAATTAACGTTATTATTTAAAGACAGGCTGAAATGCATGTTACTGTGCGTTTGACTTTCTTGAGTCATTGGCCGGAAGAAATGTCTAGCACGCCTCGGAGAACTCTTGGCCAGTAATATTAGTTCGCAGAAAAGGTTCCTGTATAGTCGTATTTCAAAATACTTTAGCTCAGATCCACTTTCAAGAATTGTTGGTTTTAAACTTCTGCGCTTTTTAGACGCCAGTCCACGAATCACAGACGTTCAGTTTAGGCGTAACCTGATTCCGTTTACCCTAGGTCAAATAGCACAGTGTCACCTCGCAATCACAAGCGGCCAGTAACCGAAGGAAAACTGCATGTGTCTCTGTGGGTACGTAACTGCACTATAGGGTGTTCACGGTGAACTGAGCACATTTGAAATCCCTGCTTGAGATCTAATTAAACTTCAAGTTTAACGGGGTCTAGAGACGCGGACATTTTGCGACTTCATTTGAGGACAAGCTAGATTTAAAACACGCATACATTTGACTTCCTCTCTCTCTCTCTCAATTGGATCGCAGTTTGCAAGACACGCCCTGGACGAATTCAAACCAATAACTGACCTGCGAGAAAACTAGGAATGAATACCGTTCTACCTGGTCTGCGATGAAATCGGGGCATCAGCAAATGAATAACAAACCGAGGCTCTAGTGCACAAAGGATTGTGGAGTCTAGTTTGTGGCCCAATGAATCCACGAAATTTCCGGGCCTGTCATACCATGCATCATTCGGGTTGGAATCCAAATGGCAAACTTGGCTGACGAGCTTCGAGGCGCGTTCGACCGTTCGTGGCGTCGAAACACGCGCATTTATCCTGTATAAAAGAAAGTCACGTGACTCGAGCGTCAAACCTGGCCGAGAACGTCAGCCTGAAGAACGGATGAGGAACAATAACAAGGGGCCCTGTCATTTCGTGGTATAAGAAAGCGCCACGTTTAACTTCACAATACGCTATTTACTCTACCAGGCGTTGTTTGCCCATTTGACTGCAGTAACCATCAAAGCATGGGCCCTTGTTCAGCTCGCGCACACAGAATTAAGCCATCCGAGTGCTGGGCTTATGCTATTGTGTCAGGTTCCTTCAGGGCGTGTCTGTTGAGTGGAGGTCAAGTGACATAATATGTGAAGCAACCACACACCTCTATCGCATCCAGCGTGCAAATAAATTACAACGCGAAGTTATGGGGTCTCTAACTATCAGGTGGGTTCTAAGTAGCAGAGGATTGAAATCCGGGTTTGAAACTGATTATTACAACTGTGATTGAATTTCACTGATTTACTTTTGTTAACAGATAAGCAAGAACAATTTAGGTATGATTTACGCAGTCGGACTGCGAACGCGTTGAGTTACGATCCCAGTCACCTACGCTGAGTCCTTTATGACATATAAATTAAATTTGTGTCAGTGAAATTGAAAACAAAAATTGCCCAGAGAAAGGCAATGCCCGTTTTGCTGTTGCCTCTTGGACCTCTACAGCACCGACCATGATTTCATCTATCCTGCAAAGTGTCGAACGTGAACGAGAATACTCCGGATAATACGTCAATAGCTTAATTTACAGTTGGCACTGCGGTAGTAGATGATAACGAGATAATACATCGCGGTTCCCTCCCGAAGGCAGACGTGTGGGGTAAGGCGGTTGCTGATGCAGGTTGGGTGCTCCATCCGCCCCGCCACCGCGGCTCCGGACCATGTTGCGGTAGGTCCTGACGGCGCCCCGGGGAAGGAGAAAGGGGTGAGGGGGCTTCTCCCCGCGTCGGGCTCCATCTGTTGCGTTAGCGGGACCGTGTTAATGGCTTTACGGCGGCCCGCGGAGCGCCGCAGACACACACGCACGCACCCACACGCACGACACATGCTCGTGCGACAGAGACACAGCCAGCACGCAGCTGGAATAGTTAAGGCTCCTGCGTACGGTCCACTCACGGTTAATTCCAACTTTTCTGAAGCCCTGCTAAAGTTCTACTTCCGTGATATTTCTCCGCCTCAGCTAAACAAGACTCATGCGAGTGTGCCGTAGCACAAATAATACAAATACGACGTCACTTTCAAGCTCTGTAATTTCTGTGAATTTTACAAGTTAGCAGCGCCTTACGATTGAATATTTACAAAAAAACATGCTATGTAAAATTTGAAATTCCAAATGCTCACAATGTAATAAATATAGATTAAAATACTAATACAAATAGATAAAATTGCTCTCTCAAAAGTATTGCGTAGCTTATAAGTACAATAAATATTTAACTGTAAAATCAGCCAAGTAGTGTAAAACGTTTCAAAAATATCAAAAAGCAACTCTATTGATTATAAATACTTCAAATACTCGTACAGAAGACTAAATTGCTCAAAAATATACAATAAATATTTAATTGAAAAACGAGCAGAGTAATACTAGAAATTTTATAAAATACAAATAGTTACATTGATGACTAGATAAATTCAAGTTATTAAGTGGAGCAATTTGAGTAAAGAAGGGCAGCGTTTCAAGCCCAGAAAAGTCTCCTTTACGTAAAAATACAAGTTAAAATCTTTAAAAAAATATTATGTCATAATAGTGAATCAATGGAGGCAGTCCGTAGATCCCAACAATAGCTCTGTCAAATAAAATTATCGTCGACGACAATTAGAACACTTCAAAAGACTACGCCCAACGCGTAAGTCGTGGTAGCACAGTAGCGACAATTAAACATTAAGTGAATTCTTGGGGAGCAGACAAAAACTATACACAACACTTTAAAGCAACTGGCACTATACAGAGAAGCAAGAAATTAGTTGGGCCGAAACTACAATTTAGGCGGGCGTCCAAAACAAGAATTTAGAAAAAATCTAACTCGCTGCAAAGCCCAAGACAAACGCAATACAACGCCACGCAATTATTTCAAAAACACTAAACTGGCCCACAAATGAAAAGCTGCGACCACGACTCATCGTTTTACAAGCTCCGTCATAATCAGGCCGATCACGCAACTGCATTATTTAAACGGCGTCTCATAGCAGCATCGTCCAAGGACGGGTAAACTGACAATTTTAGCTCAAAATATTTCAATTTAAATGAGCTTTACCAGGCGTCAACCCGACGATCTTCTTCACAGGCGTACAATGAATGCTGCACAAGGCGTGTAACAACTTATATAAACTAGCCCCTGAATTAAAAAAAAATGATGACGTACAAGGAGGGGTAATCAAGGGAGGGAAATGAGGGGAGAAAACAGGAGGGGACCCGAGTCGGCCAAGGAACAGGCCGCCTTACAGAGGAGAGAATAAAAAAAAAACTATGCGCGCGGCGACGCCACCATCGCACGAGTCTAGAAAATTACACCAAAGGGACAAAGCACCGAATTCGTGCGCGCTCAGTTTAATAATGTTTAGCATACGAACTACTTCTTACCTGGCAGTACCAAGTCACCTATTTTATCTCTGTCTGTAGTCACATCAATTATAAATAAAATATTATAATTTATAGATAAAATTTAAGTTAATTTCAATTTCACCTAAAATAAAGTACTTTTGTTTTAACTCGAGTATGAAACGATCGGGATATATATATATATATATATATATATATATGGCATGTTTAGGAAACAACCAAGTACGCGGAGTGATATTTCAAAGGTTTGATTGAAAAAAAGTGTGAAGAAACCTTGAGCAGACTATACCTGGAGCTGCTCTGCGCGTTCAAGACTCAGAAGCGAAGGAACGATAAGGGCGACGCTAAAGATGGGTTTACAACCAAAAAATTATGCGTTAAGAATTACGCAGTAATCGCGGATATCGCAAAAAAAAAATTACGNCTGCTCTGCGCGTTCAAGACTCAGAAGCGAAGGAACGATAAGGGCGACGCTAAAGATGGGTTTACAACCAAAAAATAATGCGTTAAGAATTACGCAGTAATCGCGGATATCGCAAAAAAAAAAATTAAGTTTTCCGTATATACGATTCACAATTCACCTGACAATTCTCAAGTCCAGCCCATAAAAACTTGCGACAAGCTTGTCCTGTTTACTTTGGTTCTTGACCTAACCTCGTATAATACAACCATGTTTAAGCAGATCATTATTTAAAGCAACTTTTTCTAGCAGAGAAGCTTATTTTTGTGTAAGTGACAGTTTTCCGCCAAAAAAAACCAACTGTTCTGTTCTGATTAATTGCCACCACACAACTATTTCTTTTAACGCTTAAGGAAATCCCAGCACCTCATACGACCTGCTAAGTTCCACATGGTAACCAACGCATAAGATAACACATAATCAGTTGTTCTGTGTACGTCATAACGCATAATGTAAAGGTTAATTTTTCTAATTTAAACCGAGCTTAAGACTTGCGCCCAGGGCGCCACATCGCTCCTACGCGGAAAACGCATAACTGGTACGCAGTATTTCTGTCTTTGCGCTCTACTGTTCAAAATAGAACAGTAACACGCGATGAAAGTCCACACATTTAACTATAGGCCGGTCACGGTAAAGTGAGCACTTTTGAGGCCCTAGTTAATTTTTCCTTTCAGCTTTTTTATTCTTTAACCACCTTTTTAAATATATATTTCCACGTGAGTAATATATATAGTACGTATACTCCACCGTACTCGGAAGTTAACGTCTAATGCTATAATGAAATATATTTATTGACCATTATTCCAAAATGAGAGGACTTCCAAAAGGGCTCACTTTACCGTGAATGGTCTATTCAGACGTATACTCGTACTTTTATCCTACCTATAAAGGAAAGTGTGCAGGCAGGCTCTAAGAATGCAATTTTTCATCATTTTGACAAATCTTTACTCTTTGAATACACATAATATGATAAAAGCAAAACTATGCGGCATTATTTATTTTTTTTATAATTTTCTGGGAAAACGTTGTGTTCCTGGATAATTTATTTACTGAGAGACGCGTATACACGTAAACCACGATTTCACAAAAAATAATTTAATATCAAGCCTCCGGATACCTAACTATTGAATACCTTAGCATTCTGACAAAAGCCGTTCGACGAGTAGCCATTTTAATTAATACGTATTTGGGCAAATTAATTTTTTTATTTGGCATGTATTTTAAATTGTTAAAAAGTCAACGCCACTGATATAAAGTCGTTTTACATGGAACAAAAAAGAGAGCTATACAATCAGAAATATGGACAGCTAAACAGGAATCTGAGTGTAGAAATAATAGTCATGATAAAAGATGCAGTAACAGGGATTAACCAGTACGATACCTCACACTGCAGTAAAGCTTTATTATTCTCTAACTCGGCTTCAAATAAAAATTTGCCAGCGGCGTCTGACAAAATATGATTTCACTAAACTAAATAATAAATGTGAGTTAATTCACATCTATTTTGGCCTTCGAATTATTTAATAGTGAGTTAATTCACATCTATCTTGGCCTTAGAATTATTAAATATGTTATATATAAATCGAACAAAAAATTTATTCCGATTTTGAGCATACTCCTGAAATACCGTTTTAAAAACGCGATAAAAATCATTACTAGAGGGATTATGGGGACTTTGGCACATCGGGACCTGGGACCGGAGCGTCAGAGCTGTTTGTGCTCTGTCATTCCTGTTGCCCTGCGGCCATATTGGATTAATGTGACCTTGTCATTGTCCTTTGACCTTAGCCCCGGCGACCTTTGACTTCGAAAACCCAAAAAAACCCAAAAAATAAAAAAATAATAATTTAAACTAAAAAATATATTAATTAAAATTATTAAATATGTAGTACTAAAAAATAAAATAAAAATAATATAATAAAATTAATCTAAAACTTACAATTGCAAAGGTCCCCACCCCACAACATCAGCCTAACAGAAGACCGACCCTCGCCAATTGCTATTGGCTGTTTAGTCGGCAGGCCTCCATGCCAACCACTCCCCCTTCCAATATATTTAATTGCTAATTTGACCCACCCCTCCTTTCCCATTACTCAACTTCGTTCTAGCAATTAGTCGCNGGGTTTTTCGTTTATCATTTGTTTATACATTGCAGGAGGTGGCCATCTTGGATTTCAGATGTTTAAATTTTCAACACCTAAGTGGCGCTAATGTATTAATTACCAAATTACCCGCCAGGCAGTGCTAACTTCTTGATTTAGCCACCAGGCGAGCTGACGTTCTCTCTTACCTTGTTCAACACGCCATATTTTTTTTTCGTTTGCCATTTACTAATATTTTCAACACCTAGGTGGCGCTAGTATATTACTTACCGATTTCGTCACTAGGTGAGCTGCCTATTTAGCCACCAGGCAGCAGCCATATTTGATTATGTTTTTAAAGTATAGGTGGTGCTGTCGGCGCCCTTCATATTACATTCTATTTTAAACATATAGTTGGCATTAAATTCTCGATTTCACTTCCAGAGCGAGATGCCGGTACACGCTCATTCTGTCGATTCAGTAGCAAAGTGAGCTGCCAGCACTGACATTATTTTCATAGACATAAAAAAACATGTAATTTTTCATCCTATTAAAGAAAATTCCAATCAGCGGCATACCTACCAGCATAATTTATTAAATTAATAATTTTTGGTATTAAAAACTTTAATTAAGACAAATCAAAAACATTTTTCGTTTTAATGCTAATTAAATTACCACTGAAATTGAGTATTTATTCTGTTACCTCTCACTCCACCACTTTAGTCCGAACAATTATTCACCCTCACTTATCTCTTATCACTACCCTCTTGTTTTCAGCACTGTCCACCAGAGCATGCTGGTGTGGGGAAAGTATAAAATGGGAACAATGCCGACCCTCGGCACAGTTTCTCGTCCGATGCCAGAGGTGACAGGCCGCTCTCTCACCCCTCGTATTTTAGCATTTTGACTGTTAAGTTCAGATATTTAATTACATTAAGGCACATGATATTNCGCTCTCTCACCCCTCGTATTTTAGCATTTTGACTGTTAAGTTCAGATATTTAATTACATTAAGGCACATGATATTATCAAGCATGCATGTAATATGCGTATATTTTCCAGCGAAATTACAAATCTGCTAAAATTAGTAGTATCTGTTTGGGCCTGCTAGTCTCTGGGGGAATACATAACCTCACAAAATACGGTACTAGAACTTCGTATTTTTAATTTATATGTTTACAATTTATCTAATTTGCAAAGGCATTAACTTAGTACCCGTGACGCTACAGTAACACTTCGTTTGAATTCACCAAATGTATTCGAAGACACGAAAAGTATGAATGTTCGGATAATGCAGATAGAGTGGCGTGTAAGTGTGGAAACTGTGGCATGGCATTTGCTAGGCGCAATAGCTTGCAGAGGTATGCAAAAAACCTGCGTAGCTGTAGGACCTTCACCTGCCAAAATCCGCCGTGTACAGTCTTCTCAGCAGCGTACGAGTGTGATTCCCACAAAACCAAGGGTTCAGAATGAGCTTCCACCATAGTGCCAGCGACCATCACGCCTAAGACTCGTGGCAGGGTCTGGGTTGGTTAATGACAATGATTTCGTGGAGGCCCAAACTGCATTCGATCACAGTCTAAAGATCTATGCTCCCAAAACGAGAGCAGGTATTTGAAGGATATTTTCATATGTTTAGCTCGAATGGGGGGNAGTCTAAAGATCTATGCTCCCAAAACGAGAGCAGGTATTTGAAGGATATTTTCATATGTTTAGCTCGAATGGGGGGAAAACATCACTTTTCGCTCTCCACATAAACACACCACCAATAAGATTTATAAATGGCTCGAAGGCAGCTTAGAAAAACTAACCCATTCAATGAAAGGAANCATAAACACACCACCAATAAGATTTATAAATGGCTCGAAGGCAGCTTAGAAAAACTAACCCATTCAATGAAAGGAAGGTATTCGAATCGAAAGGCAAGATAACGAATATACTGTAAAACCTCATACTGGAAATATACATCACGANGAATCGAAAGGCAAGATAACGAATATACTGTAAAACCTCATACTGGAAATATACATCACGAGAAAGAAGCATACAGAGAGCGTGTTTCGGAGTAAATATTAACGAAAAATCAATCACAGAGTGCCCCTTCCCCTCTAAACGACATGCTTGCCCCCTTCAGCAAAACATTTGTTGAAATTTTATGTTATAAAAAATTATGTGCAATGTACAGATGCGTTATGCAGCTTTCTATAAAGCAAGCACTGCTCGAAAACCTCAAAAACAAAGTTAAAATCACATCGCTATCCACGTGATATGCGACATGCACAGTTAAGGATCCCACGCATTCCCCCTACCCAAGGCATAGACGCTCATCATTAAAAAACATTTCCTCGCAAGTTTAAAATCAGTATATTAGAAAATTTAGGAAGCGGGAAAAAATAAACAAATGGTTACTCCACGGGCAGCGATATTTCCGGATATGTCCGGATATAAAACTCTTTATACACGCAAATAATGTACATATGGTAAGTTTTGCAGGAGAAAAAAATATATATATACCGTGAGAAGACGCTAGCATACAGGTACACCCACCACAAGTACAAATTCATAATAAACTCTTACCTTCGGCAAACAAAATTACTGTATTTTCATACATTCGAATGTGCTCACTCCATTAAAAATATATATCTTATCCACGGTAAAACACCCCCGTTCTCCCCGGCATAGTCACACCACACTGCTACGTGACTTAAGCCGAATGAAAAGGGACATGCGAAAATGTGTACTTTTATGTGCGGCCTCTAATTCAGCAGGTGTCAATAGTATTCACTCTTTATGAATTACGCCAACTAAAACACAGTTTTATTCATGAGATGATAGTCCACCATGCAGATTTATACCACAATACGAATTCCAGCAAAGACACGCGCATAAAGCTCTCATTCACCACCCGTCGACCTCATCGAGACATATAGGGAATGACTTCATAAGTACGAAAAAAAAATTACAGCATTTTGTAGCCATTGCATTACGGATGCCATGAGATTTTAGAGTTATTTAAATCCTTTTAGAAAGCTACAAAATTAATTCTATGTACAAATTTTTTTATAAATAAATGCTGGCTCGAACTTCAACTTCGTTTTTTTTGTATAAAAATCAAATGTGATATTTTTTATTAATTCCGGTCATACCAAAAAAATACTTTTTAATGCTGTAAAAATAATAAATAAGAAAATCGTTGTACATTCTCCACTTGCTCATACGTCAAACACACACACAAAGAGTCTGAAATATTCCTATTTGCAGGCTAGACTGATAGACGCATTAAAAAACCATTAAGACAAAAGCATACTTAAAGAAGTGTATACGAGCCCCATTACAGAAGTAAACGAGAGACACGCGCAGTCGTAATCTGAGCTCGCGCACACGTCCAGCCGCGCTGCACCAGGTGTTGAGTTGGACTTTGCCCTAGCGCACTGACCGCTGGAGAGTCGAGTTGATGCCGTGGGGAGGCTTGTCACCGTGTTTTGTTTCTCACACACGCTAACTTTAATTTATAGGATAATAAACACAGGCATCTGCACCTACAATTAAACACTAGGGGAGACCCATATTCAGGAGGACCTGGGTTCGATTCTCGACTCGTCCGGCCCGAATTTCGTTTTTAAAATGGGCTCCAGGTTGAATGCCGGTATGGTATCTTGGCCGAGTCCTTACTTGTTCCCGTTTGTCCTAGCAACTAGCTCCGTCTCAAAATAGTATAAAATTAACTTTTATTATTATTATTAGCTTGCACACCACCTGGAAAATGTAAGCTCACCCTACTATTTTACGAGAATCGAATAGACTGTCACGAATAAATCATATTTACATATATGAGTTATAACAGACATTGAGCTTTCAGTATCACGACTCATCCTCGTTTAGAGAAATACAAACTTTAAAAAATATAACACAAAATCGTGACATGTAATGCAGGAAAATATGTACCGTTACGAACAAGCTTTACAGCCAATTCGTACTTGAAAGTATGGTGGAGGCGCCGGGTAGCTCAATAATGACTCATCATTCGGTAGAGCACAACAGAATCTGACGAGGTTTATTAACATTAAGCTTTTACAATTACTATTTATGTTACCATTGATCGGGGCAGCTTTACATTGAATTTAATATGATTAGTCATTAAGTTTAATTAACGCCATTTTATTTAAATCTAACTGGAAAGTCATCACCTTGTTGAAGCCGGAGGCTGATTCTACGAGACGGTTACCGCCGGCAACATGCAATGCAGGCAAATATGCACGTATTGACTTTAAAAAAAATCGCTATATTGAGCGCAAAGATTTATTTAGTATCAGCAATTTCTTGCATTTTTCAGGCATACGGAGATGCCATTTTGCATTCTACAGGTATTTAAAGCTATCATTTTGCACCTGATTCTTTTTGGCCAATCTGACAATGCTAGGAATATATACCGAATCGGGTCATTATTATTCTCTTCGTAACCAAACGAACGAGTCCTTTCATCCGCTGATGCATATACTTAGAAATATTTCCTCAGCCATATACACAGGGATCAATTAGTGTTAAACCGAATTGGAGGAGGAGGAGGGGGGGAGAATCTAACAGAATATTCGATCCGCTCACTTCCGCAAATAAGAATGTAAACCTCCTTTCATGAATAATATATTTAACCCTTGTTCCTACGGAAAAACCTAAGACATTTTTGCACCGAATATATCTAGGTATTATATATATATTAAATTAAGGTAAGAGAAAAAAAGGCCGCCCATTACAGAAATAGGAAAAAATATATACCTGTTAACGAACTTAAGATAATACACTTATATTTCCGAATCGACGCGATATTCCGTGGTTTAAAAAAGCTTAGTATTTTAAGTTGTATTAAACCTGCGCCTTCTGAGGAATCGTCTCTGTTTGCACACCAAGAACCTGACCATTGGAAAAAAAAATAAAGCCCAGTCCCATAATATACGCCTCCTTACTAACAGCTTATNCACACCAAGAACCTGACCATTGGAAAAAAAAATAAAGCCCAGTCCCATAATATACGCCTCCTTACTAACAGCTTATATTCACGCTCAGTAATAATATAAATGAAATTCTCAACGATGGTAAGTAGTTTTTACACACAACATTGGTGATAAGCACAAAGCAAGGTCATGACTCAAAAAGAAATTAATAATATCCTTTGAAAATAGCTGTCATTTCTGCAATTGCCTTTACTTCGAGATACGTTCCCATTAGAAGTAAGCTTATTTTCCCATTTTATTTCCGTGATATTCTTGTTAAAATGATGCACATAAAACACAAGTTTCTTTATTATGGCTTTATTAATTCCTGTTCATATGTTTCTTTTCCGGTGAGTGTATTTTCCTGAAGAACTTGAGACGTATCTAAGATACGAAGTAAACTAAATATCAAATAAATGTTTCCAAAAACACTGATTCTTCTTCAACCAAAACAACATTTAACGTTCAGAAATATCGTAGCTATGATCCCAATAAATTTATTTGAAATGCTGGTAAAAAATCTTATGATGAAAAATTTTACAGCGACTTATGACAGCTACAATTTGCCATTGTGTTATTTGTGTGCATTTCGCGGTCGTTGTAACTTTCGTTTGAAAGTAAAATATTTAACAAACAAAACATTAAAAACTTCCGTACTAAACTGATGATGTTCTCGAGAACTAACAAACTCGCANTAAAATATTTAACAAACAAAACATTAAAAACTTCCGTACTAAACTGATGATGTTCTCGAGAACTAACAAACTCGCAAGAAAACTGAAAACACGTGTACCTAATTAATCAACATTCTATTGAAAAATCGTGCTGTCAGAAAGAGTATCAATACGCAAAAATTTTCTGCTTTCGCACCTCTACTAAAATAATTTGTTATTTAAAATTTGGGTCACAAATACACTATAAAAATACTTATATATAAAGTCAGTCATTTTTCGCGAAACAATCTGAGCCCACAGTAGAATTCAATACTATATACACACCCCAGCTGTTTTTCTACCTCTATTGTCTTCCGTCTGTATGAAAATCCGTTTCCTCATTTGAAGTAGCTACTAAGTATTTGGTAACTCTGGCACTGAACCTTCGTGATTGGTGTGCTAACAGTTAACACGGCCCAAAACATGATCCAGCCAATAAAGAATGCGGAACGATCCTTTAATACTTTGAAGTTTACCTTGCCTCGATATCACTATCTCAACTTATATATATAAGGTTCGTTTTTTATTGCGTCCATTCCCAGTCATAATTGCAGCAAAACTCCAAAACTTCCAACTATTAGACCGTGCTGTAATATTAATAGAAAGTAGTTTTACTATACTACAAAATAATGGAACTTAGACAAGAATTTCGAACATTTAGAGATATGATTACTTAATGTGTAGCGGTATCCATAGGGACGGGAAAATTTTGCGGATTCATTTTACGACAAGCTAGAGTTCAAACACATGACCAGCTCTGTATGCAGGAGGCAATTCCCATCATGAATCCTGCAGGGCAGTCCACAAATCCAATCTGCGCCAATTTGAGAAAGGGTTGCACGTCTGTCACGTTTNCATAATTGCAGCAAAACTCCAAACCTTCCAACTATTAGACCGTGCTGTAATATTAATAGAAAGTAGTTTTACTATACTACAAAATAATGGAACTTAGACAAGAATTTCGAACATTTAGAGATATGATTACTTAATGTGTAGCGTCATCCATAGGGACGGGAAAATTTTGCGGATTCATTTTACGACAAGCTAGAGTTCAAACACATGACCAGCTCTGTATGCAGGAGGCAATTCCTATCATGAATCCTGCAGGGCAGTCCACAAATCCAATCTGCGCCAATTTGAGAAAGGGTTGCACGTCTGTCACGTTTAATGATTCTCGTCAATCGTCGTTTGTCCCGTTCTTTCACGATCTTTTTCCGTCCGCAGCGATGTCGAAGATGTGATGTTTTACCGGATTCCCAATATTCACGGTACACTCGTGAAATGGTTGAACGCGAACATTCAAATGTTATCGCTACCTCGGAGATGCTATGTCCCATCTCTCGTGCGCCGACTATAACACAACGTTCAAAATCACTTAAATCTTGATAACATGCCATTGTAGCAGCAGTAACCGATCCAGCTGCCGACCGCATCGCGTTTCTCTGATTGGTTCCACACCTCTGTTATTTGCATACGCACGCCTATACCGGTTTTTTTGGCTCTTCAGTGTATTTCTACTCTACTATTCTAAGCCATTGTATAGCAGCTCTACAATATATTATTTACATCCATCCCTTCGGTGGCAGCAGCCGGGAGGGGGGCCTTTGGACAGCTTTTTCAATCCCCCTCCCCCCGCATAAACCATCACAGTCTGGATTATCGTCATTTAATTCTCATTTTCCATGTTCCATTGCCAAGTCCGTACGTTCCCAGTCTCTATTATCCTGGTTACTTGCTCCTCTGTTGCCTTCTGACGAATCATTCGAAAGTTCTATCTTTTGGCACTGGGATTACCCAGACTGTGTAGTGGGTTTGCTCCCACTAGAAAATTCATATAGCGGTTTTGAATTTGTCCACTTTAGTTGAGCAGGTCCGCTTCCAGCATCTAGGGTTTTTATATTGGTTTTCTTTGTCAGTATTAGGGTGTGGTGTCATTTTCAGGGAGGAATATGTTCCATTTCTTGTGGACTGTTTTGTATCCACAGATCAAACCCTTCTAATCTTATAGAGATTTTCCTCGCATATGCCTCCATTATTTTTGTCTTTTATTTGTTGGACATTGTCTCACGTAAGTCACATTCATTTTCTTCTATATTAAGTCTTCTGCAGTATTCAATTCTTAAGTCCTAAAATCTTAGGACNAGCCTCCATTATTTTTGTCTTTTCTTTGTTGGACATTGTATCACGTAAGTCACATTCATTTTCTTCTATATTAAGTCTTCTGCAGTATTCAATTCTTAAGTCCTAAAATCTTAGGACCATCTTGTAGTACATGTAGCATTGTGTCTTCAGTGTTGCATATCCTACAGACCAAACTATATCTGTATAGATTTGCATTGAAATTTCCGTGTCTTGTTAATATCTATGAAATATGATAATCAGACGTGATCCAGTTATGATCCCTTAAGTCAGGGAATATTCTCCGAGGCGTCCCATCTCTCCTGCCAGAGGAACAGCGTCTCTCCTCTGACTTCATTCTTCCTCCCCACAGACGCAGATCTTCCATCAGTTTCATTCAATAAACTTCCTCGTTCTGTTACTAACAGATCGAGGGTGATTATTCCAGCTATCACTTGGAATGCTTCAGTAGATTTTGTTCTGTATGCTTTTGTGATCGCAAGCAATGGAGCTCACTGCGTCTTCAGTAAAAGTATCTGTGTATGCACAAATCTCGCTTTTGCATACCACTCTGCAGATCCACATAATGTAATTCCCAGGAAGACACTCTTGTGTAACGTTATCGTGGTTTTAAATCCAGGTCCCCATGATGATGTAGACACTGATCTCATCTTCGTGAAAATACTTACAGCTTTATCCATGAGGTAACTGACTGGATCCTAGAAGCGTTGCTTGCTATCCAATACCACTCCAAGATATGTAACTGTGCTATTTAATTTCACTGATCTTCCCTTAAATCTTGGCAATCTTTGAAGTCTTCCCTTTAGTAGCAATGCACTAGTTTTCTGAACAGAGAATTCCAACTTGACTTTCTATCCCCATCTCTCGATCTGCTATAATGTTTTTTTTTTCGGTTTTGTGTGCCAGTTCAGCTCGGCTCCATGCTGGAATTATTACAAGAGTATCATCGGCGTAATCAAATGTCTCACTTTATTCTGTCAGCTGAAATTGCAGTAGTGAGACAAAAAATACGTTCCGCAAGAAAGGTCCTAGGACTTATCCCTTGGGGACATCCGTTAGACATTGTCTTTCGTACACATGCGTTGTTTACTTTGTACTGACATATTCTGTTCGCAACGTAATTCATCAATAACGCATAAACATTAGCTGAGCACTCCTCTCTCAGCTGCCAAAGCACTCCTGGTCATGCATTATCAAGGAAAACTCCCAAGTCATAACATTGTCGACAGGATTTTACCTTCCGAACCACATAAGGCACAACTCTTTCTGTGCCCCTTGCCTTTCCGAAAACCATATTGTTGCTTATGGAGTCCCTCAGTTGCTTCTAGAAAACCTAGCACTCTTTGGTTTTCTAACTTTTCCAGAAATTTTCCGAGTACCGTGAATAATGTAAGGGGTCTGTATGATTTTGGGCTTGTTGGTTCATTATTTCCCCCTTTATACAAGATCTTGAGAATTCCATTTTTACAGATATTTGGGAAGCATCCATTATGTAGACAATCATTCATCAGTGCAAGTAGGTCCTTTCGTATCCTGGGGTATACACTCTTGACTATTTCAGCAGTTATCCCATCATGTCCAGGTGTCTTCTTATTTTTTTACTCCTTCACTATACTGTCAAGTTCTTGTATATCAAAATCTGTAATATGAGGAATGTATGACAACTGTGTCATTTTTGGCGCTCCATGTGATGTAATTCTTCTTCACCTTCTTCGCTGTCCTCTGGCGGTAGAGCCTGGATGAGTTCTTCTGCATTTTCCTGCTGACTGATCATCATTCTTCCCTGGATTATTAGGCTCTTAATGACCTGGTTATGCTTAATNCTTCTGCATTTTCCTGCTGACTGATCATCATTCTTCCCTGGATTATTAGGCTCTTAATGACCTGGTTATGCTTAACTTTATTTGCGAGTATTTTATAAACTAACCCCCAAAGATATTCAATCCCTTTCTCGGTCACAAAAATTCTCCATGATTCTCTTTTATTATCCTTCAGCAATCTTGCAATTGTCATCTTCTGATCTGTATACATTAACCAGACTAAGAAATGAGTCTCATGTNACAATCATTCATCAGTGCAAGTAGGTCCTTTCGTATCCTGGGGTATACACTCTTGACTATTTCAGCAGTTATCCCATCATGTCCAGGTGTCTTCTTATTTTTTTACTCCTTCACTATACTGTCAAGTTCTTGTATATCAAAATCTGTAATATGAGGAATGTATGACAACTGTGTCATTTTTGGCGCTCCATGTGATGTAATTCTTCTTCACCTTCTTCGCTGTCCTCTGGCGGTAGAGCCTGGATGAGTTCTTCTGCATTTTCCTGCTGACTGATCATCATTCTTCCCTGGATTATTAGGCTCTTAATGACCTGGTTATGCTTAATTTTATTTGCGAGTATTTTATAAACTAACCCCCAAAGATATTCAATCCCTTTCTCGGTCACAAAAATTCTCCATGATTCTCTTTTATTATCCTTCAGCAATCTTGCAATTGTCATCTTCTGATCTGTATACATTAACCAGACTAAGAAATGAGTCTCATGTCTGGTTTTTTCAGGTTTCTTCTTATCTCCCGCACTTTTCTTCTCGTCTCTTCTAGTTCTTCATCCCACCTTCTGTTTAGTGGGACGCCTGGGTTGGAAGTTCGTAGCGTTCTGTTACATGTGTCTTGTATAACTTTCGTGGTTAGAGGACTCGCCTCCCACCTAGGCGAACCGGGTTCTATTGCCGTCGGGGTCGCTCCCGGATTTTCGCAAGTGGGAATCATCCCGGACGATGCCACTGGTCAGTGGGTCTTCTCTGGGATCTCCCGTTTCCCCTGCTATTTCATTCCGGCGCTGCTCCATACTCACCTCACTTCATGATCATCAGCTCTCAAGCCCACGATGTTCAGAGCACCCCTGGGTTAAACACGGTTTTAACAGGGTTTCGTAGGTTAAACATAATGGTCTAGACGGTATATTTAATTTGCCACCAGAAACCAACGCGCAAGCACAGCGGGTTCCGCGAGAAATACTGACCGGTAAATTTTCGCCCGAATTTCCGTCAGGTGCTGTGGACCAATGTCGAAGAAGAGCGACCAGGGCTCGACTAGGTGGGCACCCCATCCATCTGCAGCGTCATGACGCCCCGCGTCGCCTCCGTAAACTCTCCCCCCACCCACCATCCACCACCCTTCCCAACTATCAACGGGGGTCGACATAACGATCCGGCCGCGCCCCTGCATTTACGACCTCGCGAGCTGGGTAATTAGCGCGAGGTGATGCTTTTACTGCGGCCGGCCACGAC
>NQII01001822.1:377696-407715 GCA_002778355.1 Clitarchus hookeri
AGCTCGAAGCGATCCACCTAGGGTAAAGCCGATATTACACGATACCTGCCGCTATACGAGCCGCCATGGGAGATTCTTATTACACGACAGAAGGTCGCGCACTAGCATTTCACACACTAGGTGGGTGCGTGGTGTGTTGTTTGTAGTAAATATGAACCCCATTCGTAGAACTGCCAACAGTCAGCAACTTGCGTAGGCCTTTAAAATATAGCTAGCACATTTTAATATTGCTATACTACTGTTCGCCTTTCACATGAATTTATTGCTTACTCGTGTAGTTACATTTTGACCTGTTACCATATTTCTGGCGTGTGCAGCTGGAGTTCGCTGAATAAGCGGTTATTTTACCTCTGTAGTAGTTTTAGGTACCCTACGATTACACACACGAACCTAGGCGCCGAGTGGGTGCGAATGAAGAGATTTGGGCGGATCTTAACATTGAGGTCTTGAGAGTCAATGAGGGTGAAGTGAGTTGGGTATGCAGCAGCGCCGGAATGCAAGGGCGGGGAAACGGGAGATCCCTGAGAAAACCCATATTTTGTCAGTGGCATCGTCCGGCACGATTCCCAAATGCGAAAATCCAGGGGCGACCCCGGTTCGCCTAGGTCCGCCTAGGTGAGCAATTTAGCCACTGCATCACCGCGGCCCCGTTGAGATAGCGAAGTAAGCAGCTTATCTCACCTCTGTATTATTATGTTCTATGTGGTTGCACACACGAAAATAGGCTTCAAGATAATTTTCAGCCTTGGAAGGAGGGGTGGGTTGGTTCGCAAGGATGCAGGAGGGTCTTAAATCCGAATGGTTAAGCAGCTCTGTGAAATGTTCTATACTGTTCCAGGACATCCCTTGGACGTTTTGTTTTGATTCGGCTTTATCTTGGCGTTAGTCGAATGGTGATCACCATGTAAATTTATCTATTTTTACGTCTACAAACGATTCGCACGTCAGCAGCTTTCATGGAATTCGAGCCCAGAAACGCGCGGACACGGTGATAACTTCCATCAATCTTAACGCCTCCCACCAACGTGAACCGGGTTCAATCCATGGCCGTGTCACCCCCGGATTTTCGCAAGTGGGAATCGTGCCGGACGATGCCACTGGTGAGCTGGTTCCCCCCCGCCCTTTCATTCCGGCGCTGCTCCATACTCACCTCGCTTCACCCTCATCGGTTCTCAAGACCTAGCTGTTAAGAGACGCACAAACCTCTTCACTCACTCACTTAACGACCCGACAAGTTCGTCTGTGTCTGAAGAACGATGAGTTGTAACATACTGCGATCAAGTCAAGCAAGTTTTATTATGGGATGTGCATGTGGTGTTTTCACTCCTGCTTGCCCGGATGATTCTACGTCACGCAGTAAACCATTATACAGAGGCAACTTGCATGTCGCTGCAATAAAACCTTCCATATGTTGCGAAATATGCATTTTATGAATAGCGCTGTGCTTAAATAAACACAAAAATTTTCTCAACGTCACAGCCAATGAGCTGCAGGCTTTGTGTTTGGTTATGGTGATATAAATTAGTCTCAACCTAGACCAATAATACGGTTTACGAATCCGTACCTCACAGGGAATATCATTGGCCTTTGAGCCTTGCAGATTACAGTACCGGGCAAAACTGTCCTAAGCATACGTTATTTACGCAATTACGCACACTGGGACTGAATATGTTAAAGGCACCGCCTGCCTGGGTGTGTTTTTGCGCGTTTGCGACCTAGAAGCGCAGGAGCGATAAGCGCGACAAAGCGACACGCATCTAAGGACCCATCGCCTCTAAGCGCAATGCTCGGAACTGGCTTGCAACGTACTCGTTTGTATTTGTACCACGTACTGTTCGACTTGTAGACGTTATCCGTGGCTATTTTTTCCTCAGATAATATATTTTTTTTAGATCGCATGGTTTTTGATAAATGACATGTCAAAGTTAAAATTGTAATGCGCGTTGTATAAAATGAACCAGACTATTTGTAGTAAATCTAACAAGGACAACTGAAAGGTGTTATATTGGTTCATTGTAAGGAATGCTTAGCAAAAGTTATTTTTAAAAAACTCAGGGACATCCACAAATAAAAAATATGCAAAATGTTTCTTATGTCCAGTAATTTTTTGAACTTGCGAAAAAATTTTCCTTTTACGGTTTTATAGATGTCTTTAAGTAGCTCTTGACATCTTCTTTCTGTATTAATCATCCCATTACTCTACGTAAGTCATTTTCGTTTATTTTTATATTTTCTAAACATTTAAGTTGTGATTTTATATGTAGTTATAAAAAAACTTTTTGCTAATTTTTTTTTTTTGCGAAGACAGAGTAATCACTGAAAATGTCTAACAGTTTAACCCTTTTGTGGTACAAATATAAAATTATAATTTTTTTTGTGGCCAACGCTTTTAATGCTATTATTATCGAGCACGCGACATTTTTTTCACTGGTCGCAAGAAAAATGCTTAGCACAAGTACAGCTCATATAAAAAAACTACGAGATCGTGATACTTAACTCAAATACGTACATACTGTACTAATGTACAGCACTTGTAAGTACGCTTAACATGTAAAAGTGTTGCCTTTTCATATACATAATTAATAAAAAGCTCTTTTTCTTTCAAAATAGTTTTTTCTCCCATTTTCAACATACATACAGTAATTAATTAAAATAGACCCTTTTTTCGGGAAAAATCAAATTATCCGAATTTTTGGTTATCCGAATGGGGTCCGGTCCCAATTGATTCGGGTGTAATTGGAGTTCTACTGTATGTAGGTAGGTATGTATGTATAGCTTAACGTCTCGTCGACATCGAGGTCATTAGATATGGAGCAAGTGGCTCAGACACGCAGGAAAGGGTAGGAATCGGCCATTGCATGCAGTAGGGAACCATCCCTAGCATTCGCCTGGAGTGGTCTCGGGGAAACCACGGAAAACCGAAATCAGGAATGGCTGAACCCGGAAATGAACCCAGGTCCTACCGAATGCGAGTCCGAAGTTTCACTACCGCGACACCTCGCTCGGTGCTTTAACTCAGAATTTAACGTGTGGCCGGAAGGGTTTAGTACTCCGCGGCGCTGTTCCTAACAGTCCGTCGGGGCGACGTAAAACTCGAGAGTTGTGTACAGTATCTCCGAGCATCGCTTCTCTTACAACACACACACACCCGCATGCACTCAGATGCCTCGGTTCTGTGATGCGTCCCCGGATGTGCCTCGTGGCGGGCAGCGGCTAACCCCCATCCGGCGTCAGGTGCGCCGACGCAGCAGGGGTCTTCGCGGACCCGAGGCGAAGTTGCGGCCTGTGGAACGACCGTCAACTGTCCGTCTTGTTACCAGCTGCGCCTTGAGGTACGCGCGCTTGAGCCAGCCGTTTCCGATTATAATCCATTCCCGGGTTACTTCGCACTTTTCTAAAGCCATGCTAAAGTTCTACTTCCAGGATATTCCTCCGCCTCGTGCAAACTAAGCTTGTCTAGGTTTTGAAAATTACACCAAAGGGCAGCGCACCGAATTCGTGCGCACTCAGTTGTAATAATATTTTGCATGAGAACTACTTCCTACTAGGCGCTACCATCACAAATTTTTTCTCACTGTTTTCTTCGTATTTATTATAAATTAATTATTATAATTTAAAAATAAAATACACGTAAAACTTCAAATTAATGAAAAATAAGGCATAAAATGCTTGTGATACATAGCATATTTAGGAAATAACTAAACACGTCATACATGGGGTGATTTTTCAAAAGTTTGATTTAAAAAGTGTGAAGAAACCGCGAATAGACTATACAACCCGGGGAGTGACACGGCCGCGCCTCCGACGTCGAGATTTCTGACGGATGGTCATTGCATGCGGAGATATGATTTCCTCGATAAAAGTCGCACGATGGTACAAGGTGTGCTCAGGGTAAGTTTCGATATTAATCGAAGCGAAGAGATTTGGGGCGCCACTTAACAGCGAGGTCTTGAGAGCCGATGAGGGCGATTGAGGTGAGCGTGGAGCAGAGCCGGAACGAAAAGGGCCGGGGAAACGGGAGATCCCAGAGAAAACCCGCCGACCAGCAGCATCGTCCGGCACGATATTCCCACATGCAAAAATCCGGGAGCGACTCCGACGGGAATGTAACCCGGTTCGTCTCGGTGGGACGAGAGTGGTCTAACTACCACACCATCGCGGTTTCTCCAACAGAAGTAATAAAATACTGTGTATTAACTTTACTTTGGAACTACATATTAGGTACGCCGTGCGGTTGTTGTTACAAGCCCAAACAGTAAAAATACAGTTGTTTGTGTGCACCGATATTTCGTAAACAAGTTATCACATTTAAATAAAATAACTGTTAATCAAACTTTTGGCAAAATTGAGTTTTACGACAGAATATTAAATTACATGTGTATGTATTTAGTTAAATTTCCACTCTAGTGCGAAAAACAAGGTTTATTCTTTAAAGTGGGCCCTAGTTTATAAAAATTGCTTTTAACCATTTGTTTACACAAAAAAAAAACCGAGAAAATCCGGGATACACAAGCAACACCTGGAGGCGAATTTTTTTATTTGACGAACTATAAGCGTTGAGTTTTCCAACCTGAGTGGAATAAACCTTATTCCTGCTCCTCAAGTTCTTCTTTTCTGACTATTTGTACATTTTCGCCAAGTGTAACAATAACTAGTGGTCGTAAAATTTCGCAAAAATATTTCAAGACAAGTTATATTTAAATACACTGTAGGGTCGTTTACCTATCTTGGTTGGATGACTTACTTTTTGACACGTGTTTACTNCAAGTTATATTTAAATACACTGTAGGGTCGTTTACCTATCTTGGTTGGATGACTTACTTTTTGACACGTGTTTACGGTTTGAACGCGAATCACGTAGGGGCCGTGCCGATATTGCCGAATTCCGAGTGACCCGGTCAAATATGAAAAAGCCTTCTCAAGCAGACAGTAACCAATGGAAATAGAAAAACTGCTGTTGGGTGTGCTTACAGTATTGAAGTCTATCCTATACTACAATTATTTTTTGTGAAAAATCACTATTTCTGACAATCACTAGGGACATCCGAATTTCGAGAAAAGATCCCCGCACACGCTAGATTTCAATACCCTATAGGCGTTCCAGCAGTTTTATTTTCCTTATTGGAGGCGCGTCTNTGTTTGAACGCGAATCACGTAGGGGCCGTGCCGATATTGCCGAATTCCGAGTGACCCGGTCAAATATGAAAAAGCCTTCTCAAGCAGACAGTAACCAATGGCAATAGAAAAACTGCTGTTGGGTGTGCTTACAGTATTGAAGTCTATCCTATACTACAATTATTTTTTGTGAAAAATCACTATTTCTGACAATCACTAGGGACATCCGAATTTCGAGAAAAGATCCCCGCACACGCTAGATTTCAATACCCTATAGGCGTTCCAGCAGTTTTATTTTCCTTATTGGAGGCGCGTCTTTGTGAGAGGATATTTTCCTACATGACTGGCCAATCAGGATTAAATAACTCCGTTACTGTACGTCTGTGATTCGGGCGCAGACACCTAAAGACGCGTGACATGGAGACCATCCAATCACGAAACTTTATCTGGGCCTAAGTGTTGTGAAATACAACTGGCCGTGAATGCTTTTCGCGAAAATCCGGTGTCCATAACAGTAACGTCACCATATACCCTCTCACTTTATTAATATTTTTCTGTCAGGTGTATAACTACGAAATTTTTATTAATGCAAATTGGTTTTCATATGCGCTAGCACTGAATATTTTGCACTAAAAAAAAACGGGAACGGGATTTAATAAATTGTGTACATTACGCATGTGAATGTAATTTCTGGTCTGTATTGCCCACTGCGAATCTCAGTTAATCTTACCTGTGGGCAAATGATTCGCAAATCGTCTTACTGGCCTAGGCCATAATTAGTTCTTATAACTGTATCGACAACGAAACAAATGTTGCATCAACTTAATTACAGCATGCATCATAAATTTTTTTTTCTTTGCAACACCTGAAACCGTAAATTACAGTGGTTCTTAAAGGGTGGAAATAGGATGCTAAAGCGTGGAACTATTATTCCTACGTCGGTGCCGACTTTACTTAGTGCATAACATTGAACGTACGCATAAAAATATATGCCTAGACACGGGCAGTTATTTTCCATCGAGGTTGGTATCGGAAATCCTCAATTAACGACGAGCCATTCTCTATAATGGCAGAGGCCCACTAACGGCAGAACCAATAAATACGAAAAAACATGGGCCGGTCTGAATGCATGCTTAACGAGACGGCAGAGAAGAGAGTGGGCGCGCGAACGAGATAACAGTCGACCGAATGGTCGCCGTCGAGTGCGCAGTTAACCAGACCGCCCGTTAACCGGCGACTCTGTCGGGACACCGGCCTTTGGTTGCGCCCGGCTCAGGCGTTCGAGAGTCCGTTTTAATTCACTGCGATCCCCTGGGTGGACGTGACGTAATTAGCCTGCAGGTGAATTATTTACGTTGCCGTAACGACAGCGGTGATCACCGTGGGAATGTCACCTGAAGGTTTCACGTCCTCGATAGCACCACTTTCTATTGTCGGACTGTGCAGGCCGACAATAAATGAAACTATATATATATATATATATATATATAATTAGTGAAGATTCTTCTCTTGTTCATCGGCCTCCAGGTGTGTAATGGCTAGAGACAGGAAAAAATCGCGAGCTCAATGACCTGCAGGCTAGACTATACAGCCTTATGTACAAATATGCCGACATCAACTGCACATTGGTTGCTTGCTGTCGCAGTGGAAGGCGACGATTGGACCAGCATTCTCCAGGAAGTGTCACATACGGCGTGGGCCAATGGATCAAGTTACATAAACGCATGTGTTTTGAATTCTAGCTTATCCTAAAATGAATCCGCGTATTCTTCAGGTCTCTAGTAATGGCTGTTCACGGTAAAGAGAGCACTTTTGAAATGTGAACCTTTGAAAAATGTCACTGCCGTTACGTGCATATATTTTAACGAGTACAAAAGACTGGCATGCGCCCAGTCAAGTTGGCAACGACGAAGGGAAAGTAGTTACGTGTGTAACGTTAGACTGAAATTATTTATTTTATTTTCTGTTTTTTTTTTCAATGCGTACAGGTATAAGAATTATGAAAATTTGTAAAATATCCTCTTTTTCTAACGATTTCACAGTTTCCTTTGACCGAGGCATGAATAAAGTGATCAGACCCACAGAAATGTTAATTTCACATATGGCGTGAGAATACACAATATGCATGCAAGTAGATCTTAGGCAAGACATTCGAAAGTGCTCAGTTTACCGTGAGCAGCCTACGTAGTCCGTTCACGGTTACTTCCAACTTTTCTGAAGCCCTGTTAAAGTTCTATTTCCAGGGTATCCCTCCACCTCATGGAAACAAAGCTTGGCTGAGTCTAGAAAATTACGCCAAAGCGAAAATGCACCGCATTCTTGTTCACTCAGTGTAATAAATTTTTTCTTAAAACTATTTCATACTAGGCATTACCAACACACGTATTTTCTCCCTGTTTTTATTCATGTTAATTATAAAGGAAATAGCATAATTTATAGACCAAATATCAGTAAAAGTTTAATCTAATTAAAAATAGGTTATTATTTATATTAACGCACGCATAAAAAACCTGTGATACATGACAGATGTAGGAAACAGTGAAGAACGTCACACACGGGGTGTTTTTTAAAAGGTTTCATTAAAAAAGTGTGAACAAACCGAGAAATAGACTACAGCATACTACCCTATAGTGACAGCACAGAATAACCAAGTATACAGACACGAAATTGAGTATCGGTTCCTTTGATGTAAGCGAACTCGGTCGCCCATTGGCAGAGCGAAGTTGTGGAAACAGGCCTTGGGTCTGATTGGTTGGTGCAATCTACGAGCTATTCTCTATTGGTCGGACTGCTGTCTAGCCAATTAGTCCCCAGGAGCTGATTGGTGTAAGACGTTGCGCGATATTGTTGGCGTGTATGGCTTGAGACAAACATTTTGCATCTGTATTCTTGACCAGTGTGGCAACGGTAATATTATATATGACCTTGTAAGATTATATGTAAAAATATCCAAATAAGGCGTCCTTTTTTTTCCTCAAAAATGTATGCTAAATTTGATAAATACGTCAAAATATAACATGTCCGTCAAGCATATTTCCAATAAAACTCAAAAAAATCATTTCCCATAAAATGAACTTGTTTTTACATAAACACAGAGTTCTGAACCTTAAGTACCAGCAGGTGTGCAGGCAGATGGGAATATGGGGTGTTGTAACCCCCTCTCCCCTCCTTCTGCCAAAAAGGTTGTCATTAATTTGTATTAAAGCTATTAGTAATAGTTTAGTTGTGATAGAATGATATAATTACCGTAAATGACGATGCATTTTGTCATTGCGATGCAAGTTTTCTCCTAGTAGTTGCACTCATTAACACGAGCTAATTCCAAAGTAATACCATGGCCGCGGTGGCTGAGCGGTTAGCCTGTTCGCCTACCACCAAGGCAAACCGGGTTAAATCCCCACCCGGGTACTCGCGGATTTTCGCAAGTGGGAATCGTGCCGGACGATGCAGCTGGTAGGCGGGTTATCTCGGGGAGCTCCCGTTTCCCCTGCCCTATCATTCCGGCGCTGCTCCTCACTCACCTCAATCACCCTCATCGGCTCTTAAGAACTCGCTGTCAAGAGCCGTGAAAATATTTTCGCTCACTTCACTCTTCACTGTAATAAGTGTAAAGCAAATGTAACTGTTTCAGTAACCATTAATTCACACATCACGCTTTTAATAAGACTTTAAGTCACAAAGGAAGTTTCCCCAATTAGTTACCACCATTACTCTTAGTTCTCTAGTCACCGTTTACTATTAAGATCTACGTGTCGTTAAAGTGGGCATCATTTTATCACTTTGAATGACGGTGACGTAAAACTACGCCAGCTGAATTCAACAGAGTTACATACAGTTTGCCTTAAAACAACGAAGTCCGAATTACTTGAAGACATTGGCAGCGTAATTGTTACTCAGACAGCAGTTTTCATCGCGTTCACTGTTAAAAGCAGCACTAAACGCCTAAATTACTCAAATGAACACAATGGGATTGCATACCATTTTACTCAAGAAGGAACATTTCACTCGCACACAAACAAATAGCCATCGTATTGTTTGACAGTCGACCAGTAACGAACGTTGCATAAAACAGTGTAGCGTATGGTGTATTGTGGGGCAACGGTAAGTGGGAACATGGAAACCAACGGAACTGGTGTTGATGCTGCGGTTGATATAGGCCTAGTCCATTCTACCGGTTCCTTCTAAATTTTTCTGAAATCCCCGCAGGCTATTACTACGTCTAGAAAATTACACCAAAGGGACAACGCACCGCATTCAATAACATCGCAGAGTAGTCAGGAACACAGATGTGAAATAGCCACTTATTCCTCAAAATCCATTCGCACACGCCAGCAAAATGGCGTCACCAGCCAGCGACATGTCGGAACGCCGCTCGCCGATCAGCGCATGGAAACATACTTTACAGCTGGTAGCCCAGCCAATAAGGAACATTTCGAAGCACAGAGTGACTGACTAATAAGACCCCAAGGACCATTTCCAGTACGTCCACATGAAAGCAGTTGTCGAAATAGCTGGACAGCTGTTAACGTCGAGCTCTTGAGAGCCGATGAGGGTGAAGTGAGGTGAGAATGGAGCAGCGCCGGAATGCAAGGGCGGGGGAAACGGAAGATCACCGAGAAAACCCGCGCCTACCAGCGGTATCGTCCGGCACGATTCCCACTTGCGAAAATCCGGGAGTGACCCGGCCGGAGATTGAACCCAGTTCCACCTTGGTGGGAGGCAGGCAGTCTAACCGCTCAGTCACCGCTGGCTCGCTCACATAAAAGGAACCGCAATACCATTTAGTCTCCGTGTACTTATCTACACTATGATAATATTTCGCATAAGAACGACTTCTTACTAGGCATTACCAATACATTTATTTGCTCTCTGTTTTATTCNCGACCCGGCCGGAGATTGAACCCAGTTCCACCTTGGTGGGAGGCAGGCAGTCTAACCGCTCAGTCACCGCTGGCTCGCTCACATAAAAGGAACCGCAATACCATTTAGTCTCCGTGTACTTATCTGCACTATGATAATATTTCGCATAAGAACGACTTCTTACTAGGCATTACCAATACATTTATTTGCTCTCTGTTTTATTNCACTATGATAATATTTCGCATAAGAACGACTTCTTACTAGGCATTACCAATACATTTATTTGCTCTCTGTTTTATTCATAGTAGTGATAAATGAAATATTATAATTTATGTATAATGTGTAAGTAAAAGTTCAATTTAACCAAAAATAAGATACTTTTATAATAACAGAGGTATAAAACGCTAGTGATACATTATATTTTTAGGAGGCAACGAAACTCACGGGTTGGATTTTCAAAGGTATGATTCAAAAAACTTTAAATATACCACGGATAGAGCACATAAGCAACTCATTTATAGATTGTTTTGGACGTCTGCATATCTGTACCGCACTCAAAGTGTTAAACGGTCGACAAAAGAAAAGCGTACAATCAACTGCCGAACCAAGACGCCGCATACCAAAAGTAGAATTCCGGGTGTTCTCGTCAGTAGCTTTTTGGAAAGACAGTTCGCCCGACGTACTCCAAAGCCCATTTAATCAAGAGCAGCGGAACTTGAAAAAAAGCCGGACGGAGCATGTTATACGAGGGTGGGGCATCCAGCCCCCGCCAACCACGGACGGAATGCCGGTCCGAGCGTGTCCGGGGAAGACCATCGCGCCATCGTGCTTCGGTGGTTTCTTTAAGGCGTAACGTGATACCTGCTTTGGTCAGCTTGCTCGACGGCGTGCGCGCACGTAAATGTCACCGCAGCCTTGAAATATCTCCAGGTTCCGTCCACGAACTCTCAATCCTGCTCCGAGCAGAGTTAATTTTTTTTTATCCGCCCTCGTCGTCTTTTCTCTGGCCATACGGAGAAAATAAAAAAATTAAAAAAAGAGAAAAAAATCTCTGTCTTCTTTCTCTCTCCCTCTCTCTCTCTCTCACACCCGCACTTTCTCTCTCTCTCCCGTATCTCAAGAGATAGAGGGAGGGAGTGGGGAGTTGTTCTGGTCGGTCCAGGCTATATTTCACTGGGGAATAAGTATGCAGATGCCTTGGCCTGGTTGGTTCGGCCGACTTGAACGCTTGGGTAGAGGCGGGAATATATATATATATATATNTTTTTTTAGATAAGGGCGGTGTTTGAAGCAGAAGGGTAAATGGCATCTCTTGGAACGAAGATGGGGGGAAACGTAGACTGGAGGCTAATGAAGGTTCTTTTTTCTTTCAAAACTGGTTTTACACCTTTTTTGCCCGTACAGTTGAGGCGGATCTAGCAACCAAATGGGTAGGAGCAAGTTAAACTTTCGGATAGGGGAATTTATTTTACCTTACTCTGGTAAATTTTGCTGTTGAATAATTAATATGTTGATAGAAAAACTTTTTTTTTTAAATAATGTTTTAAGAATAACAGCAGTAGGGTGATCATATTCATAATATGCAGTAAATAATGACAACACAGAGTTGAAACACATACCCACTGAGCGAAATCTACCACACAACGCTTATTCAGTTTTTAAAAAAAACTCACACAAGCAGTTAAACATTTACGATGCATTCCAGTATCAATGACGAGCGGACGGGTCTATTATATTACGCGTGTCTTTAAAAAAAAAAAAAAAAAAAAAACCCCGAGAGGAGAAGTGGGTCAAATAGAAACGCATCGTTCTAGCAAAATACTCGCTCACAAATTTGGAGAAAACCGTTATCTAGTAGAGATTTTTTTTTAAGTTGTATTTTACTGATTTCGATAAAGGTGTAGACTTGAGTTATTGTGTTTTGTGTTAATTTATTCCACACACTTCTACTAATAGCTTCTATGTTTTCTATAGTTCTTAACATTCTATACATAGGCAGTTTCAATGTGTGTCATTACTACACGAATGTGCACACGGAGGAATTACATTACTTGCAATAATGCACACTGTCGCAATTCTGGCTCAGTAACGTTCGCGCTTTATGGCGGTGCAACAATGGAGCGAAAGTGTCCACACTAAAATGACATGAGCGTGTTTAAGAAAATGGCGCTCCAAGTAAAGATTTATCAACGTCTTTTAATCATATGCTTCTACCGTCACGTCAAATTACGTGTTTACAAATATGCATGCAGTTTTAAGTCAGTATTTAGCGAATAAATGCAACTACGAAAATTTTATATCTTAATAACATACCTAGTTTATTTATTGATATTACATTATCAGCAAAGTACTGCGTTTCAAAGCTAATATAGTTTTGTCCATTTTAAACTACAATTCCAAAAGGGGACGGCTGAAATGCCTTAAGTCCCCTGCCGTAGATATGCTTCTCCCGTAGAGCATAGCACTGCAGAGAGCTAATCCAAAATTAATAAATCACTTCAGAAAAAGAAAATTCCTTCCCTAAGTGAACGTATTATAACTCTACACCTGACTGATGTATACTCAGTCATGTCGTTAGCGAATTATGAAAAACATTTTTACTTCTACGGAACGTCTTATAGTTAAACTTGATTTTCGCAGGAAGTTTTTACGCAAACGTTAGGTTTCTATAGCCCATGAACCTACCTGCTCTTTTATTTTTGTTATTCGCTGCCTGTCTTTGCAAACAAGAAATTGTCTTACTTAATTTGGCTGATGAGCGTAAAAGACGCCCGATATTCGCGAAAATATTTCAATACTCTACGTGCGCGTATGCAACTCTATTGGTTGCGTGTTTTTTGCGAGCAGACATTTTGTACCTTGACGGGGTGAAGCAGAATCAAGATACTCCGATACTAAACGTCCCGTGATTCGCGAACACTATGCTTTTGAATGATGTTTTGGTAAGAGCACATCAATGGATCCCACTTGTATCATTGGACAGTCATTAAGCTGGCAGGTCGTAGGGGACCCTGAGCATAAATAACATCGTTCAGCACTCGAGTGCCGTTCAGTGCCGTCAAGTCTAAGACAGAAGAGAGCTGTGCTCCAGTTCACTGTTCATTCGCCCTTGATCCCATCAGCAGCCACAAGTACACACATTCCCTAGAACCCTTCTGGACGAAGTGGATATGATTTCGAACAACCGCATAAGTTTCGCAATTTGCAAAGCATATACGCGGGGGGGGGGGNTTTGTGTACGAACAACTGTGTCCAGAATGTGGCAGGAAGAAGATCCAAAATTGTTAAATACAAATCAAAAACGGAACTTACAGTGAAGGGCATGTAAAGGGTGTAATCGCTCGTACACTTCACAGAAGGGGGCATTTGAGGGTGCAGTAGTGTGAATTATAACACCCCTTAACTTGACGTCATGACCTCGATGGATTTTGAAAAAGCACGTATCCAGTTGAGGACCCTTAACAGCTGAATCGGATTACATACATGGCTTCCAACAAAATCACCAATGAATAAACACCTGACTGATTCTGACAGTCTAATGTATCTCGATGTTACAGGGTCTTTAAGCAATGAAAAACGTATTCCGCCGTTTTTTCTGTACCGCTTCCTTTTGGGGTGTAGCTGACGTCTTCTTCGGGGGATGGCATTATCGAGTCAGGAGCAGAAGGGGATAGGGGCGACTTGACGAAGAGGTCGGGGGATCGGGTTTATCTGAAGGGTTGTGTCTGTAGGATAGGGGTGGAGAGCAGAGAAATAAAGAGGACAAGGGGATGAAGGAAGAAGACGGGGGATGAACCAGAGTATGGCGGAACCCAGAGGCGCTCGCGTTATCGAACCGAACACATACTGGCGGTCTCAGTCGTGATGCAGGCGTTTTTTTTTTTTTTCATTCCCTCCCTTCCTCCCTTCGAACGCCGGACTTTCTGTCTTTCTCCAGCGTTCCCTCGTGTGTGCGTGTCTCTTTCTATCTCATCGTCTCCCTCTCTCTCTCTACCTTCCCCGTCCCCCGCACGGCTTGCACATGGCCGACGGCCGAGCGCCGCTGTGCCAGTCGCAAGGTGAGGCGCGTGGTGCAAGCTACACCGGAGTCGCTACTCCCGGCCTGACCAGGACTAGGACGTCACGCGAACTTGCAGGTCGACGCTGCTGGCCCGAAGACCCTGCGGGGAGGACGCGTCGTTGACCTCCCCACGAACACACGCACACACCTGGACAGGGCGGACCAGCCGACGGCATCCCACTCTCCGCGACGTCGCCCATGGCGCCGGGGCCTTCCTGACCTCGGAGGAGGTAAGTGGCGGCAACTCTGCGACCCGAACCATCAGCAACTGCTTCCTCACAAGACGTATCTAAGTGCTTCACCACATGACTTCTATTCTCGAAGTATTCGGTGTTATACGCGCCAAACGTCCACCGTGATCCTGCGTCGACGACTTGGAGAAGTATAAATATGTTACCGGTCGTATTTTTATCACGAGTTTTTCTTAATACGAACCTCTTCTGCGTATATTTTTACTGCGTGTCAGAAACTGCTGCGAGAGTTCGTTTTAGACCTTGTAGAGGATGAAGACCGTTGTGTTTATTACGCAAAGCTGTTGCCTCTTATGCACTGTCAGGTACTACCTACATGTCTTCGTAAAATAAAAATAAATTTAGTACTCATGTTTTTTCCTGAAAATGTTCTGATACGTGGTGTATCCATCAGATTATTATTAAATAAACACACGCATACATATGCATACAGTGCCTTTAGACACACACGTATTCCAAGTTAAAGAACTTGACGTTATTGAATTTATTATACGCGAATTAGGCTTCTCACTTAGCCAAAACGAAAAACGCACTCTACAACATACTTAGCCTATTTTTGACCATTAGTTTACTGCGCTGGGCTTAAATTTTCAATGAAAAAAAAAATTTTATATTGTCAATTTCTTGTATATACGTCCCGGTGCCTTATTTTGCAATTAGTATGGAACACAAAACATGACATGTCTTTGAAAAACGACAATAGTAGTTTCTGTTTGGTTTCAGTAAATTAAATGTTAGACGTGAAATGATTTATCGGGTATTAAATGAGGCCACAAATAAAGACTTAACCGACACAAGATCATAACGACTAAAAAAAACGTTCTCGCGTTAATAAATGTACTTTTTGGGTTAACAATAAACAACTGTACCCACTTAATCAGCTTCATTGGAAGTTTGTTGGTGCTGTTTTCTCGAATGCAACGTACTGAACTAATACCTCAAAAAGTAATCATCGCATTATTTTTCGGCATTAGGATCTAACTATGCATTACATGACTGTATGTAGACTAATATTGCAACTGAACCATTGTTTTTAACGTTCTTGAATTTGCACTGGTTAATAATTGTAAATACTACTTTATTTGGAATGCAATTATTAACTACATGTCATAAAACATATTTTTTAGTATATTTAAATATGTGTAAAACGAAGGAGTGGTGTTTTTTCTTTAAATACCTTGAATGTAAGAAATACTGTTGTTTTCCATATTACCTTATGAAAAACCATAAGTTATTTATTTATTCGAATACGAATAACTTTTGAAAATTATTTGAATTACTGATAATTTCTTTATTTGTGGGTAAAGAATGAAAGCATAATTTTTATTGGAATTCAGCAGAATAATATAACTTGCGTGTTGAATTAATGCATCGTATAAATATCACGGATGAAAATTTTATTTAGTTTTAATCTTAAAATGTAAGGGTAGGTGAACTTTGTGAGAATGTATTGTCATTAATGTAATAAACCTAAAAGGAAATAATATTTACCGCTAAGGAAATATAATTTTCCTAGTGTCAAGTTATACTCAACACCATAAAATGACGGTTTCTCAAAGTGGACATCAATAAAACTTCTTACAACGAATGTTTGATTAGATTTATTGCATTTCACATCATACATGAGTGATCGACTTACATAAAAACACGAGACGGCAAGTGAAAGATTATTTTCTTTTCCATTTCTTCATCATACTTTCATGGTAAATACGATATTCAGGAGTTGTAATAAACACGTATTGTGTTTCGTGGGAGATTCCGTCTGCATGTACATTCCAAATGGTAACCTGTAGTCAACTGTTTCGATACAGCTGCGAATTTTGTAGTAATATGCATTATTTCTCAGTGAGTATTCCAGCCGTTACTCTATAATACAGTGCAGAGATAATATTTACAGTAACTGCTTTTTAACTCGTGTGCAAGTTATAAACATCTTCAGCAGACAAGTCGTTCAAAATAAGTAATGGCTAATAACCTAAGGAAAACGACTTCTTAAACTAACGTACTTAAACGAATGACCTACGACTTCGATACTAATTACAATTAAACGTTATAGCTTGTGACTAAACTTTAATTGAATGAACATTATTTTATTCTAACAAAAAGCAAGAATAATTCTCTGTACATTTTTTTATGAAGATAATTAATTATAAAAGTTGTTGGAAAGAAATATACTTTAGGTTGCCATTTATTTTCTTATATTTACTTATTTAAAATTATAGTATCTTTTAACTTATGAATTTTAAAAGTATGGATAGTATTATTGAAAGTGTCTGAATAAATTACTAGTGAATTAAACCTGATTGAAAGGCTCCCTAGAACTTACGACATTAGGCGAACATTTTACTATTCGGCCTATACACCTGATGTATTTGTTTACAGAATAGCTAAAGCTGAAGTGTTATCTTAACCAGATCAGTCCTGAATTAATATAACGGACTCAAGTGTCGCAATCATTCAGTATTTCGATGTGCAGTGCACTTGTGTTGGGCGCGCTTGTTCCAACACGGCGAACGACGCACTGCGTGTTTGTTGGCGCCGGCATTGCCCATTCACAAAGGAGAGGAGACCATGACTTCAACCAATCACGTCTCTCACAAGCGAAACGCTCAAGACACCGGCCCCTTGGATCCCTTATTGTGTACAGCGCTAACCATAATTGGCCTTCGTGTGCAACATGTAGCTACTTCACCCTGGACATGGGAACTGAAAGAGATAACAATACATTGAACTCGGATATCAACTCGTTAAAATGTTGACTCTAGACGTGGAACTCCGTCCGTCTATAACTCTTCCTTCTAGCCACACGAGGAAGCTTTGGTCTGTAAACGTTATAATACGTGCATAAATTAGTTCTGCCTTCCAGTTAAAATTTGTTTCGAAAAATTCACAATAAATAAATTTATTCATCCTATAGCTGTAAAAATTTAGGGCATTTAGACAACGGCTACTTAAAACGCTTTTCCACGCATGGTTATGCGTGTTTTGCGGGCAGGTTGACTCGACGCACTTATATCTGTGGTATACTCGAACCGAAATAAATTGCTCAGCAATACTTTTGTGTGCAATCAGATTACTTTTATAATTTTAAAGTATCAAATAATTAGCAAACAAGGTATGCACCGAGGATTATTGTGGTCGTTTCTTAAGAAAAATGTCTAGAGTTATTTATTAAGTGAAATAAGCTCCTAAGCAAGACGTAATGAAACGGCGATAGAGAATGTTGTAAAAATATTAATTTAATCGTCAAAATAGGACTTTTATATTATTTCTCATGTGAACAGGGCTGATAAACGAGAGTCTTAACTGGGAAATGTTTGCTTCATTTATCTGTCTGCACTGCAATGAAAAATAAATCTGTTTCACATTCCAAATCAATTGTAAAACGAAATCAGAGAGCACTTAAACTTAGAAAACTTTACTGGTTACTTTACGAAACCCACCTTCCCCCGTCACGCCATTCAACGCCCCCTCCCCCGACCACTTAATAATTTTGAATAACCTTTAAAAGTATGAGGGGGCCGAGGTGGTACAGTGGCTAGAGTACTAGCCTCCCACCGAGACACGGGGAATAGTGCCGGACAATGCCACTGGTCGGCGGGTTTTCTCGGGGATATCCCGTTTCCCCCGACCTTGCATTCCGGCGCTGATCCACGCTCACCTCGCTTCACTATCATCGGCTCTCAAGGCATCGCCGTTGCGAGCCGTACAAATCTCTCAACTCCAATCCACTTTGAAGTTTGAGGTACTCATGACATTGTCACTCCCGCTGAGTCAGTCAAATTACTTGGCAGCCATTTTCAGTTTATCCTAATCCCCCTAAACCTCTTCTATCTCTATCATTTTAACCACAACCCTCCTTTTCCATACCTCCGCCGTCTCTTTATCCATCCCCTATAAATTCGTACCTCACCGAACCCGTTAACCTAGCCTTACACTGCACGAAAATAAATATTTTAAAAATTAATAATTTGTAAGAAATTCATAGGAAAACCATTATAATGACTTACTTCGCCACCAGTTCTGTTTAACAAAAATTAAAACTCAACTTAAATTAATAAGAATGTTACTTCTCGAACAAAGGATGTGTAAAGTGGAAGCAACGAGTACTCGACTATCAACAAGAGCTAAGCTGCCTCCATCAATAATGACACTATATTCGCTTGTCTTCACCGCTGTTCCGCACTTTCACATGTTTTAATCTTCCACGTTTGCTGAATTCCCATGTTTCTTCTGTTTTCCGCAAATGTGGATCCTTAGAAAAGCCGTGTCAAAATTTCTTGGTTGTCCTTTATTTTCCCCTATACTCTAGCTACAGGTTTGCGATCACTGCATATGACTGCTAGTATAAATAATATATTCGCATGAAGTTAATGTATTTTTAACAGCGTAGGGAATTACAGTTTTACAAAAAATATTTTGTAGACCTGTGCCGTTTGTATAATTATAAGAGTGGGGTAACATCCGTTTTCAGTTTTGTGTTAAAATACACATGATAAATTATTATTATTTCATTAAAAATGTTAAGTCTACCTAACCTACCCTAATTTAACATACCTCTTGTTTGAGTTATAATCAACATATCACGCAACATTTAGTGAAAAAATATAATTTACTTTATTATAGGAAGAAATAGAAGGCATACAAGAAAAAAGTTCCATTCAATAGATTTTCAGGTTACTCAGAAACTTACTGGCGGTTTTGAGGACGCGTTTGCCTTTTAGGAGACACGAATTTAAGTTGATGCAAGACTTGATTTTGTCTTAGCTGTGGATGAAGTTCTTGTATAAAATTAATTTCCAGAAGTTGCTATTGTTATGCACCTTACACCATGACCACCCGGGTTAGATTACCATTCGGGTCACGCCCAGATTTTTTTTATGTAGTGAACGAGGGGGACGTTTCCGTTAGCCAATGGAGTTTCTCGGGATATTCCTAGCCACATCCATCATTGCACTCCAACGAGAGATGACTGGCATCTGGAGCGATCTACCGCTCAAATGCACGTTTTCGTATGTAGCCTATTATTATTATTCGCTAAAATGACAATTCTATCACAACAAAAATATTGGCATTAATACTGAAATTCATTTAACTTCTTATAGTAAATGAGAGATAGATTAAAAAGGATTTCTGTTTTTGAAATGCCACTCTTGCCAGTGCCATAACCATTTCGACCGTAGTCTTAGAGGAATGTGTTACTCAAGTTTCCAATTTCTAGTGATACCTATTTTTTTTTTTTACTGTGATGACCTACTTGTAACACAATAATGAATGTTCGTAAACTGGAAATATCACTTGCGAAAATTACATAATTTACTTGCTCTGTTACTAAATTATTTTTTGTAATTAGTTCGTAATTTTTTTTATTGTTTAGTCACTCCTTTTTTCGTCATCATACGACCACGCGATCGTATCACTGAGTAGTATGACTCTGCGATATAGCTATTTGCTCTTCACTTTCGTTTGGTTGCACTCCTCTGCATTATCGAAGCTAATTTAGCTGTTTAAGATACTCGAACTTCCACTTCTGCTGGAAAAAATGAACACACAAATATTTGACCATATAAAATCTGTGAATGCGTTCCAATCAATCAGGAAGACTCATTCGCTAATATAAACGTAGAAGATACATTACAATTACCAAATCTTCTAACGAGTTTATACGTAGTTTTATTAAGCTGGCGTATAAAAATACTTTGCTGTACCTGAATAAATTGTTGTCAATATCCAAGGCTGTCTACCGTATAGAAAATAAATTATCATTGACACTCCACAAAACATTTTGATAGTCTACGGAAATAGTTGCGAAAGAAATTCTACAAGGAATGAAACCCGCTGTAGAAGCATGAATCAGTAATGCTGTGAGAAATACCGATACCAGAGCTACTTAAACAATTTTTCCATCTCCTGCAGCAGGCAACACTACCTTTCTTGCAAAAAAAAAATGTAGGCAGACCTAGCGGGACCTTTAAGATGCTGATGGTATGCTTTAAAACATCGCCTGAATAGAGGAAAACTCTTAGAACCTACTGCTACCTGCAGTCAACGATGCAAATTCTCTACGTCTATCTCGGTTCTCAAGACCTCGCTGTTAAGAGCCGCCCAAACCGCTTGACTCCAAGTCTATCTAACTAGCTTGCAGCCATCCGTAGAAATATCTCCGTTTTGAACCTACGGTAGTACGGAGCAATTAAATATACTGTTAAAGCTTGTAATTTTTTACGGAGAAACTGTTTGTAATTTTACAAATGCTTGTAACAGTACAAATATTTCTCTTGTAAAACTACTCATTTGTAAAACTACAAGAGCCGTGTTAGTAATAGACCTTAAGAAATTACTGAACCCCTATCCACGAGCTTCAGCAAAATGGCAGACACTCGACAACGTAAAACCGTATATAGATGTTTGTGCAGAAACTATGGATGATTTAAGTGTAGTTGCGTGCAAAAATAAATATATTGCATGTTTGATAACGTAAAACACTTCAAAACACTTAAATAATCATAATAAAACAACAATTTCAAAGAAATGTTACCGTATTACTCATTAACTGTTAATTTTTTCTAGCTACACAGAACTCTTAAAATGAAATAAATGCATTCTTCTTAATCAAATAACTTATTTAATATTTTGCAGGTACTTGCGCTATTTTGTATAAAAATAAATATTGAGCCCCTGCGTCCAGTTGGTCTTGTGGTTAAGGTTGAGAGATAACACTACAAGAGGAGTAGGTTGTAATCCCCGTGCTGACAAAGATCAATTTTTTTTTGTAAATTATATTTTGAAACTTGTTTTGTTATTAATTCATTACTTTTGTTTTCTAGAAGAAAAAAAATATAATTTTATGTACACTTCTCAATTATGTAAGTTGTAATACAAGGCTATCATTTGTAATATTACAAATAAATGCTTTGCAGAATTTACAAGAAAACTGTTTGTAGTTTTACAAAGGATTTTATTGGCAACTGGGTTTAGAAAGATTTTTCTTATAAAAGTTCAAAAAATTTTTTGTAGTGTACTAAAATCACTGTTTTGAACATACCATGATCAGCAGATATCCATATAAACGTTTCTACTTAGATATACCGTTATCTACAGCCGTACGTGCAAATTTATTTTCTTTTAAACCTACCTTAGGCTGCAGCAATCCAAGCGAATGCCTTTACTTTGAATCAACCGTGGTTTTCAGCTATCCACACGAAAAAAGTATCTACTTCGAACCTTCATACTGCGTAGTCTGCAGTCATCCACATAAAAGTCTCTACTTCGAACCTTCATACTGCGTAGTCTGCAACCATCCACATAAAAGTCTCTGCTTCGAATCTTCGTGTAACAATTCAGTCAAATGACTCTGAAGTTATTTGAATTTGCAGTGGAGACATCCGTGCACATATCTCCTCTTTCAACCAAACTGTAGTCTAAAAGGTATTCACGGGCACTACAATAGTTTCTACTTTGAACCTAAGCTCTGCAGGCATGTCCTGAAGATACCGTAACCTGCAGCCACCACCCCGAAACTGTCTACTCCGCGTATGTTGCCGTTAGTCTAAAGTTTGAACATTTCGCCAATTTTGCTCTTGTATGACACGTCCCCTTGTACTTAAGCATACAGCTGTGCGTTTTTCCAATCTACGTTGTCGCTGTTTGTTCTTTCAACGGCAGCGTGATATGCGAATACCACACAAGACATGTCGAGTTTTGGATAGATGATCCTTGTCTGGACAACTGCCCTAGAAAGAAGTTCAAAAGAAAGTGACGGAAGTAAATACCAGCGTGTTTTCTGTAGGCTTACACTAAGTTACAGCCCAAGTATAAAGTAAACTTAAAGTTAAATACAGAGCATTATTTTTCAGGATAATTTGCGTATACTGGCGAGGATTGCGCATGCATTTCAAGCAGAGGTAGCAAACACACTGTTAAAGGGAACTGATTAATCACTGCAGTTTTGTGGCGCATGCAAAAACGGAATCTTAAGCGTCAACAAATTCTTAAAACAAAAACACGAACACGAAGTAAAAAACGGAAGTAAAAAATTTCCACGGGATGAAATAGAAAAAAAACTGAAGACAGTACGAAGATAAAGCTTATACAGATAAAACAACAAAAACAACTCGCTTAAAAAAATACACGAAATTGGAACTCAACAAAAAAAATGGCTAATTTTTCTGCAGGCCATGGAAGTAATAAAGAAATGAGGGTAATGCATTTTTGAAGTTTCCATTCACATAGGTACAACGTTGATATCGACGACTGATATCCTGTAGGTGCAAGGAAACTGTACACAGTTTGTTCCCTTCGCTTTACAGTAATTGATGTAATATGGAATTAATTAAAAAGCAACCGTTTTAGCTCTCATTGCGATGTCCCTAAAATAATTATTTAATCTACACGCTCTTGTTAAAAATAGTGCTAAATGTGGGATGAAATAAACGAGTTGCAAATGACTCGATTTCCTGGACAGAAAATAATCTTATAAGCAAATGAGGCTGGTCTTTGGCTTAGTCGCAGATATACCTTTAGTTTACTAATAATTCCGTTTCATTATATAGCACCTGGGTATGCTTATTTATTTCTACTAACATCTTATTATTATCGCTCTAAAATGGCATCGTTATATTTTACGTTGCGTTCATTTTGAAAGGGGTAGAGGTCATTTGTGTCTATATAATGCTCTTTTACTCCACGAAAGACAAAGATATGAAAGTATCGCCAATTTGTATTTATGATCCTACGATACCATCATCTACACGTATCTTATTTACTTTATATGACTTAATTTTCCTGATGTGCTGAAAATCAATTGTTTGTGAACAGAAGTAATGCTCGGTTGGTATTCCATCAGTGATAACAATAAAGATAAAAAAAAATGTTCCCGATCTTACATTCAACACGGAAATACACGCAAGTAATAGTTAACCGTTCTGATGGCAATAATAAACATTTTATAGCAGATATTAAAATTGAAAGCCGTATGGCACTAAGTACTATCCATTATGCCCGCCAACAATTGTTATTTATGTTTGCGGATGTCTTAATTTGACACATACGATTTACATTGTCTTCAAAGGTACTTAATCAAACTTGAAATAAGGCCTATTTTAAAAATAACGAAGACAATTTAGCCATATTTAGTCAACTACATTTTTGCCTACGGTCGGAGTAGTTTCAAATAAGTTTCTATTATAGCAAACAGTGACGGTAAATGTCAAGTTGTCGAAATATATAGCTAAATGTTGTAACTGCAATAACTCAAGCACAAATCTTAGTTTTAAAACTTAAAAGACTTGTCTTTATTAATTTGGTTATATTTAGTAATTACACGCAATGTATTATATAATAATTGAGTTATTACGAGCCCAAACTGTTTGAAAAATATTTTCAATTTCGTTGAATAAACTTTCTAATGTAACGAGATTTTCGGAATATTTTCAGAATAAAGTATCCACCTGAAGGTTTAGGCTGAAGTATATCGTCATCCAGGTTGCAAGTCAAGGGTTCGAACACCACTTCGGGTTAGTTGTTGTGTGAACCTTCTTTGAGTACAAGTTTACCAAAAATAAAATAATTTTCCATGAGTTAAGTTAGACACATACGATATTAAAACTTCGACGTGTAAAATGTATAGAATAACGCGTCGTTCTCTAATATTAAACATGTGAAACGGGAAATTGCATTGCTTCGGTTATATCACAATTTGGAGTCTATCCTGGTGGAAAAATGTGGCCCGTTAAAGCTATAATCTAATTACAAATACGAATTTATTTATATATTTTCTCGTGCAAGGAAAGGTTGAGCAATTACTTGAATTATATAAGCGCTATGGAATATGCTGTTACAGCTGATTTTAGTTGCTGTATTAAAAGTTTGTTTGCTCATTCTACTCAGTATACTGGTTTTTTATTTTGTAAGGAACTCTATTCACTATTTAACTTTCCAAACACATACATCTGAATAGTCTTTAACCACAAATACCACACTTTGAATGAAATTTTTGAACTTATTTCCATAATGTTTATTTACATTTATCACAGTGTTGATCAATGTATTATCGTCCAAAACTTGGAACACATTTTCGTTGCCGGTTACTTTTTGCTGCATAGCTAATTTTTTTCTGTGCTCTTGAAAGTTTAACTAATCATCACATGCTGGTTGTCTTAGTTTCTTGAACCGACGTTGGGGCAGTGATAAGACCACTCGTCCCCCACCTAGGTGAACTGGGTTCGATATTCCTAGAATGGTCGTCCCCTGATTTTCGCATGTAGGAATCGTTCCGGTCAATGCCGCTGGTCGACGGGTTTTCTCGAGGATCTCCCGTTACCCCTGGCCGTTTAATTCCGGCGTTGCTCCATGCTCGCCTCGCTTCACAAGACCTCGATGTTAAAAGCCGCTTACATCTCTTCACTCACTCTTGAGCCGACGTTTCGCCCCACCTTGCAGCAAGCATCTTCAGGTTCTAGAACGGTCCTGAAGAAATCAATACGCGGCTCCAGCCCGGAAGCCAAGACAGCCAAACTGACAATGGCGGCAAAAAAACTACAGTCTTCTGTCTCATACGTTTGTCCTTACTTGCGGTATAATGTGGTATTTAAAAAAATTTAACATAAGCGGCATAAATTTTGAATTAACAGAAAATGATTATTTAAACTTATCGTAGCAATGGGTAAACTGATATTGAAAGTCACTTAATTATATATAATTAACGTAATTTCATAACGTACTATAATTTTGCCAGTTTGTAATTTTACCAAGCCTATTTTAAATAATAATATTTGAAGTGTGAAAAAATTAGATATGTACAAATAACTAATTTTTTTTTCGGTGTAACTATCGAGAAAAATAAGCAGGTGCTGTCATAATGAGGAAAATAATTTCAGTGTCAAGCATTAAATATAATTTAAATTGTTTTTATAATTCGCAGTAACCTGTTTTAACAAAGAAATTATTGGTGGATTTTACTGAAAGCTCAAAATATTTACTTTAGACTGAAATTAAAAGTGGGAAAAGTGTCTTAAAGGGTTATAGTCTGGACAGTTATGTTTTAGATAAAAACTTAGGTTTTAAATAGCGTGAAGTGCAAACATAATTATGTTTGCAACTGCTCGAAAAATACTCATTTATATTTAGTTGCTATACTTACATAGAGACATGCATGATGTTATGTTGTAAAAAAAACCGAACTAGGAGGCATTAAGTAAATTTTGCAACATTTTCTGTTTAATTATATTTCAGTGTCATTAAAATCAAGTGTACATTGTAAACATAAATTTCTTAAGATTTTACTGAATATAACTGAATGTATATCGTAATTCATGACGTGAACATTTATTTGTAACTATCTTATTTAACATTTATAATTTAATGACAGTTTATTGAACTTATGAGGGATAACTTGATTTTATTAGCATAATGTTAAAAAATTCATAACCTTCACCTATTCAAAAATTTTATTCAGTAGTATAGTATTTGCAGGAATGTATGATTCAATAAATAATTTGAAAACGTAAAACAACAACGTTTAGACAGAGTTAAATTTTTGCATTTTTACTATTCATTCGCCCGACTAATAAAAACATCACAAAAACTAATCGACTTACCCGGTTGAGATTGATTTAGATAACTAAGTCTTTGGAAAAATTCACGTCATGTAAATTAAGAAGTGAGGCTAATTATTTAAAAATCAAATTATGATAATTAGTCTTATTCTAAAAATAGCCATGCCCCTGACAAATCATTTTCGCCGTGTGCACGTAAACGGTTCTATTTGGGCTATGATTTCTGCTAAGGTGACAAATAAATACTGGTTTCATATAGATTTTTACTAATCTTAGTTTTCTCGCTTTGTAGATGACCTATAGTAGAAGGCATACTCAAGTCTCTGAAAGGAAGAAATGTGAAACCCTAATGATGTTATTGTGAACCACGCATGCGTCGAGTGCGATTTTCTTCTAGTATTACTCGTAGAAAAATTCAAAACGTTGATTGCGAATCCCGTTTCCTCTTCGTACGTGTAATGTAATTCTCAAGCAGAAAGTGTTTATTACGTAAGCTCTTAATTTGAGCCGACGATTTCTATAATTAAAAAAAAAACGGATGTTAATTATTGAACGTTCGGTTTAATAAGAGCTAAAGAATGAGTTAAACTGTGCCTCAGGGCTGTTGAATTCACTGCAAGTCAGCAAAAAATCACAGCTAAATAAAATAACTACAAATCCTGAAATAACAAAGAGTATTTCGGTAATTATTAAGAAAATGTTCTCTGATCGTTGCAATAAAAATAGCTCGGATTTTAGAGTGCGGTGTACTTTAAAGTAAATCAGAAGTGAAGGAAAAACGTCAATATTTAACACTGGATATTTTCGTGAGTTTAACATAAATTAACGCTTTTCCATAGTTACCTCAGTAATTTAAATGTGCAGTAAAACTGTACCACAATTTAAGCCCGCTGGCAATGAAAGGTTAAATATCAGCTAATTGCTGTTTCGTCTCACTGGATAAACATAACTACCCGCAGTTGCCCTCAGGAAATACTTTTACGTGTGAGAAAAATTTGAATTTCGCATACAAAATAAACATTTCAGCTAACCAAACTGCTGTGTTGGGTCAAAAAATAAATTGAAACAATAGTATAGGACCTATAATTGGCTAAACACGAACAAGTGTTTTGTTAACTCAAAGACAAAAGCATTCTCCCTAGGGCATGTAAAGTTTGGCTGCTATTTAAAAATTTGCACAAAACAAATTGTAGTTTGCTAGATCAAAAAAAAAATAATTTTTTTTAACCTAGCAGCTTACTTACGAGGAACACAATATGCCATCAGTTTTTTTTTTGCTCAGTCCCGGTTATATTTCAAAACAATACTTCATGTAAAGTCATTGCAGTTTCCACGCGCCGTCACGCCATGTCTTGCTGCCACGGTTCAAGTAACGTACTTTTCTATCTACTCCTGTAAACGCGTTGATGAAGGTTTACTGATGGCGTATGGAAACGCGTGAGAGGGTAACGTCGAAGCGAATGTAGCTGAAGGCACCTGTTTTCCCGAAACACGTTGAGCAAGTCAGAGGAAACTCCAGCTAAGAGAGGGAATTTTTCGCATCGCCCTAAACTTGGACCCCGGACAAATCTCACATTGTATGTCGGCCAACCTACGCAAGGAGCTGCAGACTCAAAACTTAACGGTCGTTACGCGCTTAATCGATATTACAGTTTAGGTTTTCAAACTTTTTTTAACATGTGAGTTTGAAATAATGTTCGTAAACTAGGGATAGATTTTTTTTTTTAATTTGCAAGAGTTTGTACAAATATTAAGCTAAGTGTCAAAATATGCTAGGTTTTCTCGGGTATTCGTAAGGGGTAGGCGTGGAAAAGATCAAGTTGGCCAGTGTGAACCGGGCATAAGTAAGAGAAGGAGCGATGATGAGTTGAAGGCAAAAGTATATCTGAGCGAAGTATATCTGAGTTTCTACCGAATTTGCAGACGAGTGTTTTGAACTACGCAAGTAGTTACACGAATTCTTGAACCAGAAACGGACTGAAAATATTACAATCAATTTTTCAATCTGCCTGCACATGCTTCAGTGTGACCTATGCTAACTGCGGGTAAATTACGTGTTTAATTCAATAAATTTTTTCAAACGTGTAAATTTATTTGCAAATTGTAAAGTCCAACGAACGTTTATAAAACATGATATCCCACTTCAAACGATAGGCTTTTCGCAGGGGAAAAAAAAGAAGGGGAAAGACTGCGGGAATGATACAGTAAACTGTAGTCACAAGTAATCATTTATTACAATGAAAGAAACATTTCGTACTTCTAGAAATTATTTGTAAAGTAGCTTGCCAAGAAATGTAGTTAATTACAAGCAACGTTTCATAATTTTGCAGTAAATACTTATTTCAGTTATTGATAACTTACACGATGGAAAAAAAACATGTTAAATCACAGGGGAAAAAATTTAATTATTCGTAATTCCTTGTCAATTTATGGACTCTTCGCCAACGTTTAACGAAAAACAAGTTTCTTAAAATTTATAATTTCCTAAATTATTTTATTGCTAATTTTCTTTACTTCTGTTTGTGATTCTATGTAAGGGAACTAAACTGATCTTCGTCTCTGAGTACTGCCATTACTTACCTCTCTCGTTTTTTTTCTTCCCCCAGAATTGTTTGCTTCACTATTACGCCATCATGATGCTCGTCCAAGTATACTTTAAATTACGACACACTGATACACTGGGGCATATTAACGGTTCATATTTTTGGAACGACTACAACAAATTTGATAATAAATTAAAAAATTTAGGCTTTAATGTATGATTTTATAGAACAGATACACCAATTTTCTTATTATTGCAGAAGTTTTCTCCCTGATGAAAATCCGTAATAAACCGAAGGTATTATGTAATTGTTTTTTGTTAAGACAATGAATAATTGCCGATGTTTTAATTTTATTTTCATTAGATCTATGCGTGTACATGTATCCGACGAGAAGTTGATGCGAAACCCAGATTTTTGTGAAAATCATGAAGTAATATACACCGCAAACATGAAAAAATAACTGATAAACGCATGCTTAATAAGGGGTGAGTGATCAGAGAACTGCAATTTTTTATAATTCACATAGTTTCATTTATACCACATCTTAGCAAACTTTGTTTTGAAGCCAGCGTGACCATTTTTATAGCATTTCAAGAAACACAAAAGCAAATGCCAGGTAAAGACAGCCCTGGTTGTAGAACTTTAGGGAAATAGTCCAGTCACAGTTGTATCACAGTTATGTCACGCTTTTCTAAAATTCTGCTTAAGTTCTACTTCCAGGTTATTCCTCCGCCTCATGCAAACAAAGCTTAACCGAGTCTAGAAAATTACAGCACAGGGACAACGCACCGCATTCGTGCGCAATCAGTGTAATCATATTTTGTATAAGAACTACTTATTACTAGGCAATACCAACACATATATATTACCTCTGTTTTATTGACATAAATTTCGAATTAAATGTTACCATTTATAAATACAATATAAATAAAAGATCAATTGAACCAAAAGTAAGGTACTTTTATATTAAATTGAATATAAAACGCTTGTGATGCAAGGCATATTTAAGAAAAAAATAAACACTTCTTAAATGGGGTGGTTTTTGAAAGTTTCTATATTTAAAAAATGTGAATAATCCGTGAATAAACAACACTTGTTTATCTCTAAATGCAAGTTCCTGAGTATTGGTAAAATATTTGTGTGTCATAAATTACAAGGCACGGAAATCAATCATATTTTGTGATCTGAAGACCGCTGTTTATATCCGCAGAAAATAACTGGCGTTGTTTACTTTTAATTTTGAGAGATTTGGGCGGCTCTTAACAACGACGTCTTGAGAGCCGATGAGGGTGAAGTGAAGTGAGAATGGAGCGGCGCCGGAATGCACGGGTGGGGGGAACGGGAGATCCCCGAGAAAGCCCGCCGACCAGCGGCATCGACCGACACGATTCCCACCTGCGAAAATCCGGGAGTGACCCGGCCGAGGATTGAGCCCGATCCACCTCGGTGGGAGGCGAGCAGGCTAACCGCTCAGCCACTGCGGCCCCGTTTACTTTGAAGTAAAGTAGTGGTTTCTTTAACCACAGAAGTGATTTTTTTCCTTCCTGCTTGAAGGTACTTTGTTTGCAGGTGGGTGGGTCGATGCTGCAGTGAACTGCGAACGATCGCCGTGTCGCGAGCGGATGGCGTGTGAAA
>NQII01001822.1:408214-435588 GCA_002778355.1 Clitarchus hookeri
GCGATTACAGCGCAGTGACCTGGACCTACCTCAAGTTGACAAGTTATTTGATAGCTTAATTATCAAGGATTCTTAAATATTTTAAAGCTCGTTAACACTTCCACGTTTTATGTAGGCAATAGCGACAAGTATATACGCAGTAAAGCTTTACAGTATAGTGAATTTATAAGGTGCTGATATCAAAAAGTGCTTGAAAATATCTGTATGCTAAAATATCAATTTTATTCCTGCTGATAATTTACTAACCAGACCTTTAGCCACTTTATTTAAACGGCAAATTCCATACCGGAAAAATTTCAATATGTTAGCAACTGCGCAAAATTAATTTCAATAGCTGTCTACTATTTTGATTTTAAAGTAGGTCTAAAGCTGTTTTTTAGATAGTAAATAATAGATCAGTTTTATGGGTTGTCTATATTTCATTCCAAACATGTGCTTTTCTTCCTGACGCATACATAATAATTAAGCGAGATTGGGTTGTAAATAATTTACACATTCAAGTTTAAATTCATAAAATGTGGGTTTTGCATTTAAATTCTCTTTTAAAAGTAAGCTGTTTTCCCAGAGGCTTTTTAGGCTAAAATCGGTTACTGGAGTTACGTTACAGTCTTAGAAATTTGAAGAGCACAAAAAAAAATTAGCTGTGTGGCAATAAGTAACCGATGGCAAAAATGGTTTTCCAAGTTATGGACGATGAAACATTGGTCAACACTCTAAATGTGATAACTATAAATAAACATTATGAAAGTAAGTTGTACAAATTCCAAAGGGCGGTGTTTGTGGCTAAAGACTATTCAGAAGAATTTGCTTAGAGATTCTTCCAACTCTCCAGCTTTAGCTGTTATTGCATTGAAAAATTTGCCACTCGTCTATCTTCAAGTCAAACTTCTCTTTTAATTAATAAACAGTTAACAAAATATTATTATTTGAAACTTTATTTTTTGTCATCTGTAAAAAAAACTTGATTATTTTCTTAAATACCACGCAAAATTGACTATGTTTACAACAAAGGGCGTAATAGTGCCATAAATAAAAATTTGTGATATAATATAAACATTATAGTTTTGCAACACTGCGCGAAGTAAAAGGTTTTAAAAAAATTTGATTTGCTATAATTAATTTATTTGAGTGACATGTAACCTGGTTACCTATAACAAATACACTAAAATCAGAGGTGCTCATGAAAATAAATAAATAAATAGTCAAATAATAGCGAATCGTTGATTCTTTGCCACATCTCGATTAGGTCGATTTATCTAGGGTAACTGGTTTCCTGGTAATGGCGTCATAAAACCGGACGCAGTTTCTCGTTCTAAGAGAATACCTGTTCGTAAATGACGTCAAGTTTGCGTAATGCGTCAAAAAAAAAAAAAAATTAAAACTGCTGTTTTACAGCAACGTTTACAACCAGTAATCTAACATACAGTGGTCTTTATATTTTAATGGAACTTATCATTGCTCACCAGTTATAATTCAAATAGTTGCAGTGGCTACTTCATAACAGATCTGTACGCTTCTTAACAGGTACAAAATAATTCCAAGTATAATTGCGAATATCTTCCCGGTGTAATATGTTATTATGTTTGAGTAAAAATTTTGAGACTGAATACATTATATTGAGAATCAGGGTAGCAAACTCATGCTCGAGTACTTGATTCTGACTGGCTAGGAAAAACTTTTAATATTCTTGTTAACGTCAACTGTACAATATCACATTTAATTGCAGTACAATTTATGCGATTATCAAATTCATATGATAGAAGTATATGGCACCACAGAAGCAGCCTACGAGTGACGTAGAAGTGAAACAAGTTTGGTATACCCCTTTGAAACTGTTTAAATAAAAATATATTCTCAATAGAAGGGGGGAGATGTGACCCGTCCCCTCCCCCACAATATCCCCCAAAACAACCCTTCCCTATGTTTTATATAGACCTGCACACAGGTTTCCATGAAGTGGTGCAGAAACAATAAATAATTTCACGATAAAAAAAAAATTTTAACCTGGGTTTTGATGTATGCATATTCTTGTAGGATCGCAAGATTTTGAATATTCACAACACCGTTATTTGTAAATCTACAACATTGCTACTATCGAAATCACCTGGTCGACAGTGAACAACGTGATTGCTTTTTGTTTTAATTTTCAGCAGACCGGCCCTTTTCCATGAATAAAATACTTTGACTAACTTGAAAATATTCAAGTTGCAGTTAAATTAGGTTGGAGGAAGTGCACGAAAATCACGTCATATTTCGTCTGGATAAACCACACGCGCAGACACGTGAATTTCCTCGTGAAGAGGGTTTTGAAAGTTCCTACCAAGTCTAGGTAGTAATCATTTCTGATACTAGTGAAGCAGGTATGAGTCACCATAGTCTAAAGTACAACGAATGGTATTAAATGTACAAGATCTTGCTCAGAAAAGCTCCAAACTCGCTGCTAGCAATGGTAAACAAGCTGGCGTAGAAGTGTGTTCTCATCAACACTGCTAAACAAATCCGTCTTCAATCACTTGGGAATTATAAAACACGTTTGAGTGGCTACATAATGATTATCAGTGAAACGCTTTTCGCTGAAAATTCAGTTAACGAGGTGTTACTGTCTGGAAAATCACTCGAATGCAATGGTAGTAAGCATCCTGTTTAGCACCCTCTATTGTAAATCAGTACAAAACAATTACTAGCTAAATTTCACAAGATACAATTATATTATAGCCTAGATAAGCCCCTGTGGAAATATTCCTTATGTCAAACTCTCCCATAAGAAATCTCGTTTTGTTCCTAATCTGAATATGATAAACCTTACGTAAGGTAACGTAAATTTTACTGTCAGGGTCACGAGTCCTGGCGGCTCACGTCCCAAGATGTCTGCGCTTGGACCGACTGTACGGCCCGGCTTGCGACAGATGATATTAGTGACGGCCCGGCTTTATACAAACTCTTACAAAAATATTCGGCGCGCATTGGACAGCGCGGAACTGATCATACGGAGACAAATGTTTTCAGCACGGCATCAGGCTGCGGCAGGCTGCGCGCGCATCTGTCTCTCCCCTCGCCGGCAGTACTCCCGCTCCTCTTGAATTCATTTGCCAGCGGTTGCGACGCTCAAGGTGGATTCACGATCAAATACTGAAAAATCAAAACGAACTTACGACTCGTTAAGTACACAGAAAATAAGTTTTTGCAGTTTGTGATTGATCTAGCGACTGTTAAGTCTAGCAAATCAGAATCGCGGGAGACGAAAACAGCCGACGTAACCTGGAAGAGTGTTAAAGATGATTATTTACACATATTTACTTGTTTGCCGTTACTGCTTGCGTAGTCGTTTTGAAAAAATTCGTGATATCTTATAGAAGGGGAAGCCGATGCCAACATTAAGCATTTGCGTCGAAAAATCTGAAAACGGCAAAGCGAATTCAATAAACTCTTTCAAATAAGAAATAAAACATGACCTTGAACTGTTATTTAAATAAACCGGATACTGTCTCTCGATTAAAATAACTCATTGCATACGATTTCACGATACGAACACAACCCAAATCCAAAATATAAATACAGTTTCCCGCCAACAATAACTGTCACTGTGCTCCGATTGGCTACTTCATCTTGACTTGTACTTAAGACGTAAAATATAACGATATCTTAAGTCAAGCCAAGAACGCGCACGACCCCGTACTCGACCCGCACTTGGAAGTCATAAACCAATAACCTTTAAAACATGGGTTCACGTTCGAAGCACGCTGCTTAAGGTTTCTGTCAAGTCAATCGCAAACTCACCCTTACAGTGAGAACAGCGGAAGAATACAAGGCGAGGAGGAAAGTAGATCTTAATCCTAAGCAGGGCCTTTCAGAAGTGCTCGATTAGTCGTGAACATCCTATATATAGGTCTGTGGTACGCACAGGCTGCGTTAAGGAGGCGATCACGTGAGCACGCAGCCCCGCCAGGCGGACGGGAACGCGTTTATTGAGCCGGCCGCGAGTCGCGATGCCGTCCAGATAAAGCTATAGTTAGTACAACCTCGCAGCGGCAGGTGTGGGGGAAGAGACCCCCGTGAGGTGTCGTTTACTGTTATTGTAGGTGTTTACCTACTTTTACAATTCGATTAACTCGTTCGAGCCGACGGTCGACCACTTTAATCGAAATGTACCGATATTTCCGACTAGCCCTCCTCATTTCATCGGGCTTATTTATTAAGGCCGTTGGCAACAAAACATTCATAATATAATGCACGTCACAAAACGTTCAATTTCTATGCATTACGTGTAATGTATTTTTCTTCGAATAAAAGTATTTTTATAGTCGCGGAGAGTGAAATGACAATGTCAAAATTTTTGTTTTCAGAACGCGAAAAGAAAAATCGTTTGTAAATACTGAAAAAGAGAATATGAAAGATATTCTTTTGACTCTTTGCAGTGTTTTCCCAGAAAAAGTTACTCCTACAGAAATCCTGGGATAACCACAAATCCAAAAATATGCCAATATTAACAATTATAAAAACTGTGCAGATGTATGAATATCTAGAAGTTGCTTTCGGAAATGTTTGCAGTGTTAGTTACAGCTATTTTGTTTCTGCTAGTGAGTTAGTTTTATTATTATTTTAGACCATAAAACATACATATCGTTATTTTATCCAAAAACAATAAAAAATATTTTTTTATTTGAAATAATTACGGCCATGCAAAACATTTAATTCTAGAACTAAAACTTTAATGGAAATGGAATTTCATGTTTACATGTGTAAAAATTCTGTTCAGGGATTTCCAATGGCAGGTCTATTAAAATTTGTCTAAATTTATGGACCACATCCCTATAGGATAGTTAAGAATGTAATCGTAGAATTAATAATATTTAGTTATCAATCGCACCCATGAAAATATCCGCCGACGGTTCTATTGACAAAAAAAAATCTTACTCAGTCCTCACAATGCTGGACGCGGAGAAGACATTTGACAAGGTCTGGATCCCGGGCTTAATGCACAAACGTATTAACTTTAATTTCCCTGATGCATTTATCTGGTGGCCCACTATTTGTGGAGACGAAAGTTTTATGTGGCGCTAGATGGGTAAAAACCAACAACTAGAGTATTAAGGGCGGGTGTACCACAGGGCACACCTCCCTTCCCTTTCTTCTACAACATATTAACAGCAGATATCCCACATGTGGACGCTTATCATACAAATGTACCCAGACAACACGGCTGTAATCAAACAATCAGCTAACTCTAAATTCGCCCTAACATATATTCTAAACATATTTCAACCTGTATCTACACAGCTATCTAACAACCATATCGCCGCACGTCGAGTGGCTTCTTAAATAGTAATACTAAATATAATGTTTGTTCTCTACTCTGGTTGATATGGCCTGCGCTATAACGTTGAGAGTATAAATTACATGCTTGGTCGTGTCTACGACGTTTTCGTGCAAAGGTGATCGATAGTATATATATGCAGTTTTAACTCGCTGGCGATCACAGCCAACGTATGGGTTAACGTAATAAACTGATATAAGCTTGCGTTTAAAAATGACGTAAATATTCGTGGCTGAATCGGTAACTGAATCATGAACCCCGCGATCAGAAGGAAACGACTTGGCGCCGGTAGGTAGGCCGGCATTACCGATGCGAACACGTACGACATTCCCCATAAATTAATTTAAATTGTGACGAAACACAGTGCACGTTTCTAGCTGAATTAATATTTTCAACGGTTTATTGAAAAAAAGTTTGAATTTATCACGGTTATGCTTTGTTGGATTTCGCGGCCGGTGCAGAATTTACTGTATTATTGCTTTTTATTGATTGACAGCCTATACTTTCGAAATAATACGACTTTATTATGGTCCATTAATGGTTACTTTCAGCTTTCCTGAAGCCCTGCTGAAGTTATACTTTCAGACTATCCCTCCACTTCATGTAAACAAAATTTAAATAAGTCTACAAAATTACATCAGTGGGACAGCGCACTGCGTTTGTACGAACTCAGTTTAACATTATTTTTCATGAGAACTATTTCTTGCTAGTCACTACCAACACACCTTTTTTCTCTTGGTTTTTATATTACTCATAAATTTTATATTATGCTTTATAAATTAAACATAATAAAATGTGTTGTGTAGGTTTAAAAAAAGGTATTTGTTTATGTTGACAGAAATGTAAGATATTTACGATAAGTGCCATAGTTCGGAAACAGCCAAGCACGTCGTACAGGGGGTAATTTTTCAAAGGCTTGATTCGAAAAGTGTGAATAAACCGCGAATAGACTATTCCTTACTATTGAGCCTCTCTTCGATACGTATCTAAGGACCTCAGAGTCAATAGCTGAAGAAAATTATTTTGCGAAATTATCTGATGTGCGTTTGGCTTGGAAACTTTCAGATTTTCCCCAGTGCCTGCTCCACGTTCATGAAGTATTTTGACAGATGCGGGCATTCTTCATTCGTTCTCAGAGAGTTAAAATGTGTCTGGAAAAATTCCATCCCGTCAAAGTAAAGTTACAACCTTTCTAAATATATCTATACGTCAAATATTTCCTAGGAATAAATGCCTCTGATATTAGAAACTATTTAAAGAAAGGTTGTAAATGCTTGTCAGTTGCAACGTGGAAACAAATTAATCGTGATGTCTTCATGTTGGCCTGAGCTCCAGAAAAAATGATAGCGGCTTAACTTCATAGGAAAAAAAATCTTGGGAAATTTATCGATGGTATAAATTATATATGTTGCTTTACAATAAATTACACTAACCAGGATGTTGACAACAAATGCACAACACTGATTTTGCCCAACTGTATGTGATACATATTATATAAATAAGAAAAAAAAATGGTGTTGGAATTAAAGCTTGAAGTAAATGTAGGAGATTTGTTGTAGGTAGACCAGAGTATACCTCCGAAATAAATAATTAAATCAATACGACCTAGATAAAAATTATTCAATTTTATTGACTTCTACTGTTGTTCCAGATAAATTATAATTTTTGTTTCCGTCTGTGCAAGGAAATTAATCGGAACGCCATTCTAATGGATGAGGACTCCGAAGGCTGGAGCCCTGCCATCACTTACCGATAGGAGGAATGTAAAACCTTCCCTGGAAAATATTCCCCAGTGTGCCTTACTGGATTTCAACACACAACCTCCCAAATGCGAAGCTGGAATTCTATCGCATTGCCAAGCAAGCTTAGTATCTTGAGACGAAATTTTTTTAATATATTTCAAAATTTACTCTTTTTCAAGATTTTCATGCACATTCTTAAAGGATGTTCGCGGTAAAGTAGGCGCTTTTGAAATAAACCTGTGAAAAATGTCACTGCACCTACCTGCGTATATTTTGACGGACACGCTGGTTGCCATGCGCCCACTGAAGTTGGCAGCGGTGGAGGGGAAGTAGTTCCATGTTTTAACCTTAAATAACAAATTTTAAGTAAACTTTCATGAATACTGAAATATTTTTTTTTTTACTTTCTGTTTTTTAATGTATAAACTCTAACAAAAATATTTGTACTTAAACAAGAAAAACCCTTGGAAACCCAGTTACTAAGAAAACCCTTTGTATAACTACAATCAGTTTTCATGCAAAACCTTTAAAGCAAATATTTGCAATATTACAATAATGCACATAAAATTATCAGTTTTTTTCTCCTAGAAAACAAATGACATAAAGTATTAAGATAGAATAACTAAAAAAAAAATCAAAATATAATTTACGAAAAAAAAGCTACACTTTTTTAGCACGAGGATGATAACCTATCATTAACCACAAGGCCAACTTAACTTACGCCCTTAGTACTTATTTTATAGTAAATATAATTCCAAGTACCTACAGAATATTAAAGAAGTTATTTGATTAAGAAGAATTCATTTATTTCATTTCAAGAGTTCTGTGTAGCTAGAAAAAATGAACAGTTAATGAGTAATACGGTCACATTTTATTGAAATTGTTGTTTTATTATGATTATTTAAGTGTTTTGAAGTGTTTTACGTTATTCAAACATGCAATAAATTTCTTTTTGCACGCAACTACACTTTATATCACCTATAGTTTTTGCACAAACATCTATTGCTCCTCTATTCACAAAGTAACGAAACGGGACACCTACTAATCAAAAAGTGGTATTAAATAGCTTTTTAAAAATTTTGATTCTCTAAAACGGGCACATAAAGATAAATTCTAAGCAAATTCGTTTCCCTCTTACTTACTCACGAAAGAGAAAAGACATGTTGAGGAGACCAACAGATCGTACCAGGATTTTTAATTATTGAAACAGCTTCGAAAATTTACAACTAGAGTAAATTAGAAACAAAATTTATTGTTTTTTTAGTAAATATTTAATTTAGATATACTTTTTATACATACATCCTTATCTGTTTACTGGTATGTATAGTACCATGCAACAACCAGATCGGGTAGGGCCTAATATTATACATTGCAATGTTCGATTAATATGGCGCTTAAATGAACTACATCTTAAACTGCATGTTTAACTTTTAATTTTTTTCTAACTTGTACACTGTACAATTTTGTAAGCCTATTTTGGCATGGCCCGTACTTATCATTTAAAACTGACTTCTCCTTGAAAGAAAGAAAGAAAAGCAGGGACTCAGTGGAATGTGAGATAACGTCTGAGCAGTGTACTAAGAAGGTAAACTTGCTTTAGCGAAGTGTATTTTCGGACAGCAAATATAACAACTATCATTTTAGACATAAATCGTATTCTTACGTCGCGTCGTGTGGACTAATTGTGTGAGATCCCAACAGAGTACAAACAAAGAAGTTAAACCAATAAATATTTCAGCCTCACTTATCTCAGACATCTTTCATAAAGAAACGCAATTGGACGTAGGTACTTACAGAGCTTACTCGACTTATTGAGAAGCCAATAATCATATCATATTGTGATTGGAGGTAACAAACACAACAGCCTAGGACAATGTAAGTTCTGAGAGCTCGGAATCTAGATTATAAAAGTGTATTAAATTACTTAGACCAGTTGCTATAAAACATCTATTTTTGCTCTACTTTGGAATATGCCTACCTACAAATGTTGTCTTCGTAGGCTATATAATTAATACATTTTATTAAATGATATAATTTTATTGATTAATTTTTTTTTTGCAGTACGTACTTATTTGACACTAAATTTTTCTGAAATACTTTGTCTCGGGGATTTCCTAAGTTAAAATAAAAAAATCTAGAGTTATTATATGGTCATTGAAAAATTACATTTTTTACTGCTTTCTCAAGCAGAAGTTTTAACAATTATATTACTTATAAACTGTTGTTATAAATCAATGTATATACATATCCTTCAAATAGAACAGCGAATACTGTAGTTGGTTCGAGAAAAACTGCTGAGGATTGAAAACAAAGCCTGAAACACAGGTTGGTTGGTCACACGTGATGTGTGGTCGACATCACCGTGCACCACACGCTTATATTTGCCCTTTTAAAACTCACTTAAAACGTTTCAAGTGGCGATACTTCTTTTTCTCGAAGGGAGGAAGACGTGCTAAGTAAGAATTGAAGGCACGGGAGGCAAACAACTTTAAAGCACTTTCATGAGAACTGTTAATTTATGGAACGCCTATTATTTGTGGAACGTGCGTTTCTGAAGGTATGTGACTCTTTTTCGGTTTTGTTTATTTTACTTTTCTTATTTTCTTTCCGTTTCTTCGACAAACACATACTCTTTCTTGTACTTGTGCTTTTTATTTTGAAGATGTCTATTTCGGTAAAGTCCCTAAAGAAAGTCTTGGTATACTTTATTTTATATAGTTTTTTTTAAGTAAAAGAGTGAGTTCGATTTTGGTGTGAAGTTTTACAGTAATAGTAAACATCTTTAAAAAGCTATATCATTAGTTTATGAAAATAAAATAAAACCCATTTAACTACTCTCTGTATTAGAGGGCCTAGAAGTTTTATTTTCCTAAATAAATAACTTAAGGTACTTTTTGAGGGAATATGGAGGTTAGATTTCAGTGAAATGCACAACCGTTTCTATAATAACAAAACGCGGACAACGAAAATTTAATAACATTTNTTACAGTCAATTCACGGTTTTCTAAAGCTGTTCTTTAGTCCTACTTACACGTTATTCCTCCGCCTCATGCAAACAGAACTTAACTAAGTCTAGAAAATTACACTAAAGAGATAATGCACCACACTTGTGCTCACTCAATTTAATAATATTTTGCATGAGGACTACTTATTATTACCAATAACCAACACGCATATTTTTTGTATTTTTTTTCACAGGTCTATTAATTATAAATGAAAGATTATGATGCTTAGGTAAAATATTAGTTAACGTTCGATTTAACAAAAAAATAAGATACTTTTACGAGCAAACACAAGTATAAAACACTTGTGATGTACGAAGTATTTAGGAAACCACCAAAAAAGTCGTGCACGGGGTGATTTTCAAAGATTTAATTAAAAAAGTGTGGAGATACTGCGGATAGAGTATAAACTGAATGCACACAACTTCCGTGCGTTGTTATATTGGTGTAATTTTATAGACTCAGTTAAGCTTTATTTACATGAGATGGAATACCCAGCTGAGAGTAGAACTTTAGTAGGGCCTCAGAAAAGTTGGAAGTAAACTATAATGGACTATATCACGAATTTTGAATACATCCGCTAATATGTAACAGAGTTGATTACGCTCCATTTCAAATAACATCCATAAAACAATAGAATATATTGCTAAAGAAATACACATTTCAGTGCCCCTAGTGGCGGTCTATTTTTTGTGCTTACTATAAAAAAAATGTACATAAGTGTATCTCTTTAAGTTAATGGGCTTAAGGCGTGCTTCACAAAGCATGGATGCGTCATAATACGGTTACGGAACATCAAAATGGAACGAAGTGAAGGATTAGAATGAATTTGAGAGATATACCTTATTCTATAATAGGGGTCGCGGTGGCTGAGTGGCTAGCCTGCTCGCCTCCCACCAAGGCGAACCGGGTTCAATTCTCGACCGGGCCACTCCCGGATTTTCGCATGTGGGAATCGTGCCGGACGATGCCGCTGGTCAGCTGGTTTTCTCGCGGATCTCCCGCTTCCCCCGCCCATTCATTCCGGTGCTGCTCAATACTTACCTCAATCACCCTCAAGACCTCGTTGTTAAGAGCCGCCCAGATCTTTTCACTCACTCACTTATTCTACAATACATGGGCAAGTAACAACCTCCAACCCATGAACAAAATGTGCGCGTGTGTCGAAATTAACAGACTATAACGTAGGCCTACAAATATAATGTATAATACATAGAGACCTGAAAAATTCGGGAGTTCAATGACCTGCAGGCTAGACTCTACGGTATTATGTACAAATATGCAGATATTAACTGCACATTGGTTGTCTGCTGTCACAGCGGAAGGCGACGATTGGGCCAGCGTTCTCTAGGAGGTGTAAAACACCGTGTTAGTCAATGGCTGAAGTTATATAAACAGACGTGTTTTGAATTCTAGCTTGTCTCAAAATGAATCCGCGAATTCTTCAGGTTTCTAATAATACATATATAATATAAACTAATGTTTTGAAATTCTACATACAGAAGGCCTACTGTCAAGCTGCGTGTTTTTTAAAACCAAAACTATAATTTTTATATAAAATTGAAGCCCTTGTTTTTATACAAACCCGTCGCGCAAAGAGAAAAAAAAGTCACGGAACCGAATCCTACTCTGGTCTGATCCACACGGACTCACGGGCACGATGTTTCATCACAGTGAATCACGGTGACTGAATCACGGTGACTTACTATCTCCCGTGACTGTGTGTGCTTGTACGTATCGCGATCCGTTCTGTTATGGATAAAGACCTGGAAAATTCGCGAGTTCAATGACCTGTAGGCTATACTATATTTTCGCACGCAAAATCATGCAGATATCACTGTTCGTTGGTTGCTTGTTGTATTAGCGGAAGACGGTGATTCGGTCTGCATTTTACTGTGTATTTATTATAGGCTCAGAGTTGTCCAGTAGGTGAAATTTAACGGGTAGACCAATAGCATTAGCAATGCAAACGTACGGGGTTTTGAATTCTAGCTTGTCCTGAAATGAAAACGCGAATTTTTTAGGTCTCTTAGTTATGGACAGTAACCGTAGTGGGTCGCGTGACGTGTATGCATCCGTGACGTGTAGGCAGTCCATGTCTGTGTCACTTCGTTTCGTTATAGGACTGGTGTAAACGTGCGTAGGTTTGTCGGACATTCGCGCGATACCAGTTGTTTGATTACTCAAGTCAAAAACTGCCCACTGACGGCAAAGTTTTGAGCATTGCCACAAAATCTGACAAGTTTCGCTTTTTGTTTCTGGTTTTTACGAAATATAACCATTGATACCATTCGAGTTCATATCAGGTTCATGGATTCAGTATTGTGCTATTTTTTTGCAGGCATAATATTAAAGTTTAAAATCCTCCTGTGTTATAATTCTAAACCCTTAAAATAATTACGGTTCCATTTTGTAAACAGTATTTGATTTAATTTTGTAATTGATGGAAAAAATTATATTTAGTAGACCACTGTTTTGTTCATGACGCAATCGAAATATTGTTTGATCATAAAAACTACATTGTATTATTTTTAATTGGAATTTAGGCCTGTATTTCTTACACTTTTATTTTGGTTAGTTTTCTTGTGTTTGTGGATACACACGCCCGTCGGTTCAATAACTCGTGAATCCAGTGATTTACACATGAAACGTTCGTAAACTTACGTTCCTTCCAATAGATTGTTGCTTCTACTTTTCAGAAACTAGCCCACTTACACCACTGAACACTGTTAATGTCATTCTCACCTGCAGTAATGATCCAAATAACTATACGCTATTCACGGTAAAGTGAGCACTTTTTGAAAGACCTCTCATTTGAAATAATAGTCAAAAAACATATTTCATTTTAGCCTTAGACGTTAACTTCCAGGTGCGGTGGAATACACAGGCTGCGTTTATTATTTACATGGCTATATTTATTTTAAAAAGTGGTTAAAGGATACAAAATGGCTGAAAGGAAAAAGTAACTAGGGCCTCAAAAGTGCTCACTTTACCTTGAACAGCATATAACTTCAGTTTTACCCTAGAGTTCACATTTTCTTATTGCCTGGGCCCTAAGTAAATATGCGCAAACACGTATATTTGCTGTGAAACGTTGTAATATTGTCGTATAAACAGTACTCGTAGTGAAGACTCGGGCTGGTAATAGAAATGGTTAGAATATAAGTGCCATTACTTTTTTTTTTTGTAAACATAAATCGAGAATCTTTCCTCTCCTCTATCTTATAAGAAGAGCGAGTGATTTTTCGCGAAAAGATAGTGCACGATAGAGACTTCAATATTATTAGCCCCCTTACAACAGTATGTATATTGTCGTTAGTTGCTGTCTGCTTGAGAAGGCGTTTTCATATTTGACCGGGCCGCTCAGAATTCGGCAACATCGGCACGGCTCCTGCATGATTCGTGTGCAGACAGTTAACGCGTGTCAGAAAGCAAGTCATCCAATAGAGATAGGTAAACGACCCTGCAGTGTTTTTAAATATAACTTGTCTTCAATTATTTACCCGAAATTTCTCTGCCTCTGCCAATATGCAAAGGAAAACTGCTGGTACGCCCATACGGCGTTGAAATCTAGCATGTCCGGAAATCTTTTCGAGAAATTTGTGTCCCCCTTTACATGAGTGATGTGATCAGGTTAATATAAATGCTATTTTTACAAATGGTGGAAGAATACACAATGTGCATGCAAGTAGATCTTAAGCAGGGTTCTCAAAAGTGCTCAGTTTACCGTGAACAGCCTAAAATAAACGTAACGCTAGAAATTAACCCCCCTAAACTCCCCCCACCCAAATATCGTTTCAGTAACATGTGCTCTGGAGCCTCTGTGGTTATATTTATTTATTAGCTACGGCTAGTAAGACGCCATTTTTACACTTGATTGAGTTGCGCACGATTTGGGTCATTATATTTTTTGATTGTTTATGATTATCTTATAGTCGTGCAGGTAAACAAAAAAACAATGTAGTCGAATCTACGGGAAAAAAACTGTTTCGTAAAATGTATTTGCGACCTTTAGAAATTTCTACTTGCACAAAAAAATCATGTAAGTTAACTGGAACTGAAAATGTTTATAATAATGTAGTCTATCCTATCAGTTTACTCACAAAAAATGTGTTTTGTGAACCTGCGAATGTTTGTACCTACACTCACGACAGTGGCAATTGTATCGTTGCAGTAAAATTCTGAGATTTCAAAACGGTAACGCATTAAAACATGGATAGCATCTTAGAAGCGAGAGAACGATTGCTGCTAACGAGACGGGAATAAGTAGCTGTTACACTGAGAGTAACGCTAATAAAGATTGTCACAATTTTGCAGCAATTTAAAGAGACCGTATCACCTGATTTCCAACTTCCTAAATACACTTTTCATGATCGCAAAAGCCCAGTTAAGCCTGTCTGAATTTAAGTGACTATCATTGTCAAAACAATACTATAATTTGATTTATTTGTAGACAGCACGAAAATCGCATGTATTGTGCAAATATAGGATATATATCCGCATAAGTAGGCCTATATTCTATAAAAATTCTCAAAATGTTAAGATAAATTAACTAAAATATTTCCATGCTGTAGAAAAACGATTCCCACTAAAGTTTCAAAACAAAAGTATTTTAATAATGTGTTATATTAAATTTAGTGCCTACAATAGCCCTGAGAACATTAGTGAATTTATGTTTGTGTAAACTAACCAATTTTCCGTGCCATATTAGCAGAAACCAAATTACCTAAATGTGTAAAAATATACCAACAGAAAAGTTTCAAATAAAAAAATAAGAACGTATAAACATAATACATAAATGGTTGTTTTAAAAATACGTAGCCTATCTCATTCCTTATTACATCTTTTCACTGTTTGTATATTGACATAGACATTTTTAGTAACAGTACTTATAAACTAAATATTATAATATACAGTTCCGCTTAACCCATGTATTAGTGTAAAAAGAATGATGTACTTTAGTTCCTTTAGATAGTGCAATAAATAATCTTTAATTAAATCAATATTAAGCATATATTCACTGCAAATTAATTTGTTTTGTGTTTATTTATTACAGTCATTTTGTATGTGATTTTGAGCAGCTGAATTAACTAGTTTACAGGTTTCCATTGTATTCAGTGACTCAGTTTTCACAACTGTATTTAACTGTAACCGGTTTGGTCTAATTTCCACGTAAAACAGGACTGGATATCGGCCTACGGCGGTGCTTCGAATGTTGCTGACGTAATATTCCTTTGCAGAGAACATTATTTTCAATGATTCGGATTTAACCGTTTTGAGTACTGCCAAAGTAAAATCATCTTAAAATTGTTGGGAACGTTCTGTTGTCTTGTGAATTCAACCGATATTTTTACTTGACATTTTTAGTGTAGGCCAAGTGTCTAAATTACTTGTTCTGTTTAGAATTTATCCTGTTACATAAATCAAAGGTGAAGCCATATGCCTATGCCTAAATATAGGCTTATATTACTTACAAGCCTGCAGGGACACCCGAATTTCACGAAAATATTTCCGCACCTGCTAGATTTCAATACACTACGGACGTACGAGCAGTATTCTTACTTGATTGGCCAATCAGAATTAGGTATCTCCGATTCTGTACGTGTGTGATTCGCGGGCAGACACCTAAGACGCGCAGCACCTAGTTCATCCAATCAGGAAAGAGATTCTGAGCTAGAGTGTTATGAAGTACAAATGGTCGTGAAATCTTTTCGCGAAATTCGGGTGGTCTTAGGTATAGGCCTTCTGTATATGTACACGTATGTGTGTAGGCCTGTGTGATTGTAAATGGGCGCAAGCCCTTCGTAATATACACTCTAAGAAATCATTTTGTAAATTTACCATATCAAGTGTATACGTACAGTGGCAAAGCGCGAATGGTAAATTATTTGTCCATACACGCGTGGTAACGTTCCTACAGTTGCTCAGTAAACAGTCAAATGCGTAGGGAAGTCCCCAACTTTGTATAGTAGCAATGCTAAACATCCCCATATTTTCAGTCCGACATTTAGTATTATTTACATACACTGTATAGGTTAGTAGCTTCCATTGCAGTTTAGGAAGTTTACGAAAAAAAAATATATTTTTTACAGTGTAGAGCTTATGAGGGGCCAGCATCACGTAGATGCAGTCATACGAGCAAAGAAATTATTGTACGTTGCTGTATTGTATTTATAAGAAAATATTGCATGCAGTGCCTACAAGTTCTATTTCTTGTCAAGTTTGGTAGTTACATAGCTCACAGTTAGGTCTAACTAACTCGAGCAGGAAGATCCACAAAATAGTATAAAATGAAAGTAAAACAGTTTCAACTTGTGAAAAATATTTTCAAGTATCAGTCGGTGTAGTGTGACAGGCCATTTTGAGTCTTCGATTTATTGTAGTAAATTGAATATATCACATAAATATAACTTTGGTTAGAATTGTCATCGATATTTGGTTCAAATTTCCATTTATTCGTAGGGATTAGTATAATTTAATGTAATCTTATATGTTGGACGCAATGTTAAGCGTGTAGCTTTAGTTTAAATATGTTGTGTTATATAGCATGAGGAAAGCAGGAAAGTGCCATAATTAACACCGTCATGGGTGCCAACCCCACTGTTAAAAAATTGTGTTATTGTGCACTAAATGTATGTGGCAGCAGTGTCTCCACTGATGTTGATGTAATTTTTTACCTGCATATGTGAATGTTTTTTTTACTCTACATCCAAGTAAATTTATTCTACAAATAAGTAAAATAACATGTACCTTGTACAACTAATTTTACAAATAATTGTGTAAAATTAATACTATTACTATTTAGCAGAAAATAAACTGCAGCATTCGTGTATTTTANAATTTTACAAATAATTGTGTAAAATTAATACTATTACTATTTAGCAGAAAATAAACTGCAGCATTCGTGTATTTTATCTCCACGGCAAGTAAATTTTCACAGACATCGCAGTTGTAATTTCACTCCTGTGTATGTGTATTTTCTAACTTACCAAAAAGTAAAATCGTAGATTCACTGTAATTGTAATTATACAATTTCTGTAAGTTTTTCACTCATTTACCAAGCAATTTCACCATCAGTATATGTTCTTTTACAACTGCGTCGTGTTAATTCACATACTTCGTATGTGTATTTTCACAATTTTCACGTTTTTTTTTACTGCAGAACGTGGATAACGATTTACTTCAGATATAGAATAGGTAGTTATATAAAAAAAAACCAGCATATTCCATATCAGCGGGATTTAAAATTTTCTTTTGAACACACAAAAGGAGTTCGAAGTAGTTTTACTGCCTACCGCTAGATCGCATGTTTTAAACAAATACTTATTATAGTTATATTTGAATGCCTAGGAACAATAGTGTAAAATTACAAATACTGTACTCGTTTTAGCAAATTACACATACAAATGTAAAATTACTGAAAATTTGTATGTGTTAATATAAGCTCACAGATAGTCCAAAATGTAATGCAAGTTTACACACACACAGTCAATGTAAAGTTACACAACCGAAGATGTGCAATTACAATGACATTGAGTGTACGTACAACGACCATGTATCAATAAAAATACACAAGTTAAAGGTTTTAATAAAAGGAGTGGGTGTATTTTTACACATACTTCAAAATGTGTCAATTAATAACAACATTGTGTTTATTAAGCCATACATTCGCGTATTTTCACCAAAACACATGCAGTACTCTCTGGATTATTAAGAACATATCTGTTAAATTACACGTACTGTAGTTGTTTCTACAAATTACACATACAAAATGTAAAATAACCAAAAAATTTTAAGTGTCAATTTACACTTATTTTTTACAGTGCGGCCGCTACTTTTTGTAAAAGGTCTTTTGTGGTGACATTCTTGGGACTGAAAAAAATTTATACGCACAGAAGGCGGGTAAAAACCAGAGCCCGTGCACAAACATTTAATATCGATATGATAATTATTTAATTTGTAATTAAACAGTTAAACATGNAAAAACCAGAGCCCGTGCACAAACATTTAATATCGATATGATAATTATTTAATTTGTAATTAAACAGTTAAACATGTGCGTAGAGAATGATATTGACGTGAGCATATTAAAATTGAATTGAGGTGCAATAAACGGGGCACCCGAAACAGACAAGTATGTTCGTTATTGAGAGCGCCTGATCGTCTAGGACGTTTTGGAGCCTCGTTCTCAGGAATGCTGTTGTGTTTGTTTCCACATTCGCTGCCTGAGAGTCACCCAGCATNGCCATATTTTGTTGATGAAGTTCCTCGCTGGTCGATAAGACGCCCTGCGAGATCGGCTAGCCAGAGGTCGCCCGAGAGGTCGGCCTGGCTATAGATCGAGTTTCCGCGCAAAGAAGCGGACCAGATCGGGCGTCGTCGGCACATCAATAGATATGATATGAACCCGACTTTCGGCTTCTGGCCAGCCATAAGGAAAAATCGGCGTGTTTGGTTTCTAACTTCATCTCGTAAAGAAACGGCGAACATTTTAATTTGCTGCTGAGGTGACAACATATATACATGTCTCGCTGGAAGCTAGGGCACAGTGAGGTAGGCCTATAGGAAAGTTAACGTCACAGCAGTAGTTTTATTCAAGCTCAATAGTGTTTATTATTCTGTTGTTATATCTACTCTATGACAGGCGTGCGGAATTCTTTTCGCAAGTTACTTCCGAAAAAAGTAAATATTGTAAAATTACCTCATATCTACAACTTAATTGTATGTGCACGAACCCCAAAAAAGTTAGCCATAAATTCTGTAAATTGATAGGTTATTAAGTTTTATGCGTATTTACAACATTTTTTTTTAGTTCTATTATCAAATCCATAGAGGCTGAACAAAAAATTATTTCATTTGTTTGTTGCTGGTAAATTGTTGATTTGACTGAGTATGTGCGCTATGCANAGAGGCTGAACAAAAAATTATTTCATTTGTTTGTTGCTGGTAAATTGTTGATTTGACTGAGTATGTGCGCTATGCATGTATATGAGTTCAGCATAGTTTAAATGTGTTCCCCAGTCTTTTGAAAATAGTTTTAAAAAATGCTGTAAACCTAGGTACTTATTTTCAATCCAAGTAAAAACAATTTCGAAGTCATTTATTTGTGCATTAGTAGTCTCAACAAGAGTAATTTATTTTACTTGCATTACTTGTAGCGTAAGATACATAAATTACTACCAGGGCTTAGAACGCTCAGTTTTATTAAAAATAGTAAAGTACGGATATTATTGTTAATTTAAATTCACGTAGACCACCTGGCAAGCTCAGGCTGATTTTTGAATTTCAGGTAAGGATGAAAGAAATCTGTCACTAATAAACGTTGTCTTATGAGTCTTATGTAATAGCTTTCGTGTTATAAAATATTATGCACTTATCTGTCCGTATAACCTGAGCTATTTCAGTAATTAGTGAGTGTGAAAACCAGCGGAGCTTGTAAATATTCTGTAATTTTGTACATAATTCTTTTCGTAATCCAACACGTGAGATGTGTCAATTTTTTTTTTTTTTTACAGGATCGTGCAATGCATATAATATCTTTCATTAATCAGTTTCTCACGCATAGGGAGGGAAAATGAAGTTGCAACGTAGGATAACGTCATCTTAAAAAATGCTAGATATTGAAAAATAGCGGTGTCATGAACAAAAATCTAAGTTATGTGAACACAACACATGTGACGTTGACAGCAACAAGTCACGCAAACATAAAAGTGTTGATTGAATCTTTCGCTACCANGTGAACACAACACATGTGACGTTGACAGCAACAAGTCACGCAAACATAAAAGTGTTGATTGAATCTTTCGCTACCAAAATTAATGTGCGGTAAATTTTTTTTTTTGTTGAATTAGGCATATACAGAGAATGATTAGCCAATATCTTCGGAAGTTCTTCCGAGCTAATATTATTTATTTGCTTTTTGATTTTAGGGAAATTTTTTTTAGGCGTCACTAAAATCTGCGAATGAGGAGCTGCAGTCAAATGTAGCCTAAGAATAGGGATCTGTTCTGTATTCAAAATCAAGGAAGTTTCACCAAAGTGATTACCAGTTGTGGTTTTTGGAAGGTGCTCGTTCAAACAACAGATCCATTATCTCCTATTTCTGTCACATGTTGCTGAAATTGCTGATGTCATATGAAAAACGCGCTTTTTTTAATGCATTTTTACGTAAACAACTAACACGATTTTACTGTTAGCTATCGGCCTTCTCAGCTGTTAGGTGGAATTAAGGTAAATTAAATCGAGGAGTATTACAATAGACTACCCATAATCAAATATGTTGTAAAAATTCTAACGGTTTTAAAAATGAAAATATCTTTCAATATGATAAATGCACAGATTAAAGAAAAATGTGTATTCCATGAATGATGTAGAATTGAAAAAACGTAATACAATGACTAAGCAGTAATATAAATACAGTACCTCTAAGCCACTTCTGGAAATTTTTTCAAGTTATTTATCTATTTTTCCGCGCCAACGACTGTAATTTTCTCAACTGACAACGTATAAAGATGTATAATTGAATAAAATAAATTATATCTGTACCGTTTTAAAGTAGAGAAATGCGGGACAGAAATGCGGAGTAACAGACGTGTGTCAATCCAGCACCTTTTTGTAGGACTGAAAAGTTTTCGTACGATTGAATCGGCTGTCGAATTCTGCGTTCCCGTTTGTGGAGTTGGCGTTGCCATCGCGACTGGAGCCACTACCTCCGTCCCTCTGGGTGGTCGGCGATCGACTCACATTGGACGGGGAAGTTCAACGCGACTGCGCATGCGCGGCGGCCATACTGTCCTCCGTTCCCCTACCTTCCCCTCTTTGTACATCTTCACCGTGTTCGAGGAGGGGGGCCCTTACCAGCCTCGTTGGAGCAGAGGGAGAGAAAACAAAGATGGGAGCCCTTGACGTCACGAAGCCGCCGTCCAATAGACGGCCTCGGAAGGCCGTATATTACGGACGTCAGCCTCTAGGTGGGAGAAGGAGCGGCTTTTCAGATACCCCCTTCCATGTCACAGGGGTATTTTACGACTCCCTGGAGGGAACAGGATTCCAGCATTTCATTGGCGGCTTGGCGCGACCAGGACCAGAGGTTCTCCTGCGCCGTCTGCGATGCGCACGCGATCGTATGACGTCACGCAAAGCTCACGCTAGGAGTTGCGCCTCTCGCCGCTTGGGGCGCTCTGTTACAGGCCACGTAAATTCCCACCCCGAGAGTTTAAATTTTCTAAAAACAACTAAAGCACAAGAAGTTCCTACCCCACAAGACTTAAAATGTAACATGTATAGATATTTTATGTGGACTCAAAGATTATTAATTAAAATAAAGGTAAATAATTAAAATTTGATTTTTTATATTCACGACGACGATTTCTCGCGCACTCGACTAAAACAGATGTCCTATGCGACTTATGAATTTCTTTCCGAACGTCCTAAGATAATATCTAACATATTAATCAAGTTTTGTTGAAATAAAAATATTGTAAAATACACAGGCACAGTGGAAGGCTTTCGTTATGCATACGCTAGTACAAAAATTAGTGACGATATCTGATATTGAATACGTAAAGTTATTTATTATGATTTAGTTATGGTTTGGATATGGGGCATTTATAGCCTACGTATTTCGTACGTAAACTGCGTCAACCAATAGCCAAATTCCACGCTTTTTTATATAGTACAGGGATGAAGGTAAAACGTATGATAAAAATTTATTCTTCTATTTTTATTTGCATTAACGTGGCCTACATAGTAGATGTACGTTAATGTAAAAAATACCTGCAAGAATAACTTTCTCGCTGTAATATTGCCCTAAATTTTGACTTTAGATGTAAAAATTAAGAAACGCACTTAAACAAGTAAAAAAAAAAAAACTAAAGTAGGCTTTGCGATGTATCATTTGGTTGAAGTATTCAAGCGTACTTCAATAACTGGCGTTTTTTTAAGATGTTAGGCTACTTCCTATAATTTCGTACTTCCTTTTATTTAGAAAAGAAAACATTACATCGAAGTATCAAACCCTTCAGTTTCGGCTTATCACATCCAGACACAGTGTTCATAATTGTGTACATTACACAAGTGTATGTAATTTTTGGTCTGTACTACACACTGCGACGCTCAATGACGAATGGTTTTAGACCTACCTGTGGGTAAATTATACGCAAGCCGTCTTACAAATCTAGGTCATAATTATATAACTGTAGTCGAACGTATAACCTACAGCTCATTGGCTGTGACAACGAAGCAAGGGCTGCGTCGACTAAGTACAGTATCAAATGTTCTGTTTGCAACACATGAAACCGTAAATTATAGTGGATTTGAAAGCGTTGTGCTATTAAAATGAGTTGAGATATTTTGACGGCACCTAACAACGAGCTCTTGAGAGCCGATGAGGTTGAAATGAGATGAGAATGGAGCGGCGCTGGAATGCAAGGGTGGGGAGAATGGGAGATCCCCGAGAAAACCCTCTGACCAATGGCATCGTCCGGCACGATTCCCACTTGATAAAATCCGGCCTGGGATTGAAACCGGGTTGCCTTGGTGGGAGGCGAGCAGGCTAACCGCTCAGCCACTGCGGCCCCCTTGTGTTGTCGAGGTATACCAATTATATCACAGTATTAAACTCCCTTTAGGTATATTTATAAAGCTATTTTTTTGTATTATTAAGGCGCATGTTTTTTTCTTACCTTAATTGATTCACGGCTCATTCGAGACGGTATCTTTATCATTAATATAATCAAAAACACACTAAGAGACTTACGTTTAAGCGATATAGCTTATTTTTGTATTCAATCATTTTTCTTTAGAAGTTGTCAGAAAAAGATTTATCAAGATAATATTTTAAGTTTAGGCGAGTCTCTGATAACTTTTGTCGATTTCATTTTAGATCAAGACTGTATACTTAATTTTTTTTTAACGAATTAAGTCACTTGTTAGACAGATATTCAGTGTTACAACAAAATGAAGAAATATGCATTTTCATAACAGATAGCCAAGAAAAAAAAAATCTGGCGGACATGTATAGTAAAAAAATTCTGTATATTTGTAACAAACAATTCTTTCGAAACTAGTTCCCAAATATTTCCGTGTACCTTACAGCTGAAGTATAAGAAATGTAGCTATATTTACAACACCTTATTTTAGAAAACATACAATATTATGTAATTACGTAGCTTGATGTTCAGAATAAAATTGAAGTCTATATCAATTGCTTGTTAAAATTAGTGAACGTGTTCGTATTCAAACGTTTTAAGTGGAATCTGTAAAGCAGTGATCGTTTACATTGCGGTCACGTGCATACACGCACGCATAGAGCTACAGTGAAGCAATCGACGTATCGTTTCATTTATAGTCCATTCGCGATTACTTACGACTTTTCTGAAGCCGTGCAAAAAAATTATACTTCCAGGATATTCCTCCTCCTCCTCATACAAACAAAGCTTAGAATATTACGCCAGAGGGCCAACGCACCGCATTCGTGCGCACTGAAGTGTAATAAAATTTTGCTTAACAACTATTTCTTACCAACACACCTATTTTCTCTCCGTCTTTACACATATTAGTTATAAATTAAATATTATAATTCATAGATAAAATATATTCAAAAGTTAAATTTAACCATGAATAAAGCACTTTTACGTTAACATAAATGTTAAACGTTTGCGATATGTGGCATATTATTTAGGAAACAACCAAACACGTCGTAATTCATGGGGTGTTTTTGCAAAGGTTTGATTCAAAAAGTGTGACGAAACAGCGAAAAGACTATAACTAGGGCCAGTAACTTTTCGCGTAAAAATCAGAGCACACGGTAGACTTCAATACTATATACACACCTCAGCTGTTGTTATACCTCCATTGGCTGCTGGTGCCGTGTCCGTCTTTGACCAAGCCACTCAGGACTAAGTACCTCCGACACTGAACCTTCGTGATTCGTGCGCAAACGGTTAACACGTGCCAGAACATTTTTTTAGCCGATCAAAGAAGCTGGACGATCCTACAGTGCTTTGGAGTGTATCTTGTCTCGAAATATTTTCGCGAAATATCACTGCCCTTAACTATAGCGCTTGCTTTTAATCACGGGTGGTTGCTAAGAAAATAGAACAAAGATCTAAACTTTTGGCTACGCGTTAGAAAAACAACGTCCAGTAACGAAACGTTCTTGCATGTAGGAGAGGCCGTTCGTTGTTCAGACTGTATAGGTAACTACTTAGGTTCGCAGATAGCTGATTCCTGTAACACAGATAATGGAACGCATTTTTTTAAGGGTTACAATGTGTAAGAGAACATCAGGCCCTACAATAGTGATAGTTCAAATACAAACAATCATTGCCTTAAATTATGTTATTATCTATGAGGTAAAGGGTTTAGAAAAGTATTTATGGTTCTTTAAGAATCAGCAGGGAATATTACACATAAGGAGGATATAAACGTAGGTCTACCTACATTCTGAAGGGAGTTTTGACTACGTAAAAATATTGAAATTATAAAGGTTTCAGTTCTTGAAGTTACTGAAAAAGCTTTAAAAAATACTTTTGTTTTGTTCTCTCTTCTATGCCTATTTTATTGGCCTGCATACATTTAGGTGATCTTCTCGTATCCTTAGAGTTATGGTAGCCCCTTACTTCGTGCATGGCCACACATTTTAAATAATTTACATATTTTTATAATGTAACATGGTTTGTAGCAACATATTCTTTAAAGTCAGGAAATTTTTTTTGATGTAAGTAAATCAATTACGAAAAGAACTGCCAAATGTACCTAGCACTTTAAAATAGTGTTGTGCTGAAAAGTATGGTAAGATAAAAACGGAAACTCATTTAGTAACTGGTTAATTTTCAAATGCGCCCGCGATAGAGTTAATTTGGTTATTAAATCATAATCAAACTTATTTCGACATGCCGTAAATATTAACCATGACAGAAAATCACCATATTAGTCCTAAGATCACATAGGCCTATATCTAAGCTTTGTCAGCGCGTACCATGAATTCTGAAAGATGATACAGTGAAAGCACGTTTGTGCAGGAAATACTGTAATAGCGTTAGCCTAATACCTAAGCTCTTTTAAGTAATTCAGCTGAAGAATTATCAGGTCCTACGTAATCCATACAACATTATTAGTAATTCTTATGTCAGGAAATTGTTGGTTTCCTATAACAAAAATGGGCTTGGAATAACGCTGTAATATACGGTATACTGTTAAGTGATATAGATTTTTTGAGAGCTCTGTAAAGTGTCTCCATTCATAAGCTTGAAAATGTTTGCCTTTTATTTCTCATAAAATGATATTGCATCAAAAAATATTGGCAACCGTTATCATCAGGGAAATATCACTCATAAATAGTACGTACAATATGATTATGGTAATACAAGTTGCATTATTTGTACCTATGATTTTTCCAAGAGGGGTACGTAATTGAACTCAAAGTTGTGATTATGAACGAACTACATTTCCAGAACTGTGTTGTCACGGAGAGCCCAGAATATGGCATTAAAGAACACTGTAAAATAGCAAAGCATAGCTTTTCTTAGGAGATGTGTATACATGTATTGTTTTAGGGCCTACGTAGCTCACCTGTTGAAAACAGCTACTCTTGGCTACTTTTCGGTAAGTTTTTTTTTATGTGATGCTCTGATTTTTTAATGACAACGTTGCTCTGTAAATACTTATGTACTTAATCATCTTTAGTTTATTTAATCAACTGTAGAGCATCAGTTGATCATTTTTTATTCAATATTTGCATAAAATTTTTTTTTAACAACAAAAAATATTTTACATAATATTTCTTGCAGTATTACTATGTAGTCTCTTTTTAACTTGTTTAAAAACTTTTCTATGTTAAAGGAGATACATATTTTACTGTGTAGGTCTACTTACTAGCTATCATACACCATTTTATGTTATGAATAACATGATTTGGTAATGAACGCAAGTAATTTTTATTGACAAAATGGTAGGTCTTTTGATAGTAGGTGGTCTGCCTTTGTTTATCACTTGTTTTTTTATTAACTTCCCGTTTCAGGCAGTCAAGTTATCAAGGCTACTATTAGCCTACACTGAAAACAGCTGACGTCGCAGTCACATGCCTCCACTTGGATTCGAACTTAGCCCCTCCCGCGTGTTAAGTTGACGTCCGAACCAACCAGCCACGGAGTGAAGCAGAAAGGCACAAAATCAGGGCAATTATCATGCACACAAAAAGTGTCCAATAACCCCGTTCTCCTTTTACCTAGTAGGGCCAAATGATGCGTTTTCGCTACCCTGAACAATGATTTTTAATTTAGACCTTATACGTACAACTAAAATCGTCAGATTCTCCCGGAGGAGCCTGGTCACAGAGTACATGACGTTACAGAAGCGAAACTACCTAGCGTATGCCGAACCTCTGCGGCACAAGTCAGCAGAACGTAATAACATGCTAGCAACATGACGGAACGCTGTTCGCCAGCAAATACCAGGAGACGAACTTGCCACACAGTAAAAAAATTCTGTAAATTAACTGTTTAACCGTAGAGCTGAAATATTATGTGGGCCTACCTATTTACAACACATTAGTTTAGAAAACATACACAAATGTTTATGTGGCTCAATATTTATAATAAACTTCGAGGTCTACAAAACTTACTTGATAAAATTCAACATTAGTTTTACACTTTCTGCATTAGTGTTCCGTGAAGTTTTCTCTAATTTATTTGTAGTTTTCTGAAAATATATTTGGCAACTATAGTTTCCAAAGAATTCATTGTACAAGTACAAAAAAGCACAGCACAGTCTTTAACCAAAGCATTCGTAATCATGTACTGCGCAAAGAAACCGGTCAAAGATAAACCATTCTCCAGAACCTCAAACAGGTAATAAGCTACCTATTTGGGTTTGCATGAAATTAGAACGCCACTCCTTTCCGCTTCTGTCTACACGCCTATTCTTCACTCCAGTGTCAACAGCGTTGGTTCTAGGGCGCACTGATACATAAAGGATGGCGAAGAAGGGGTCAAGAAGGGATGGGTCACGTATTTTGTNTCGCCGACTGCAAAAATTACTATTATAAAGAAACATGCTTTATTATGATTTCGAATAACAACAAACTCTGAAATGACTTGCTATTGGTCGGAGAAAAAATATGCATGTAGAAACAGAATTTTTGTACCAATAACCCATCTAGACTGCTAATATAGGGGCAGCAATCAGATAAGTTAGAGGTACCATCTAATTATTGTTAACGTAGGTAGTAATAGGAGCGCTTGTCTGTTATTTTATCGGCAACTATAAATATAGTCCCTGCAGCAGATCACTCTGTTCCTCCTACAGAACAGTTAG
>NQII01001823.1:6759-39829 GCA_002778355.1 Clitarchus hookeri
CAAAAAAAATGGTGAGGCGGCCTCAGAAAGGCTTGGCGATTGCAGGCCGAATCCAAGTTATTAGCTAGCAGAATCGCTTCACACAGAAATATGATACGTGAAATTATTTATACAGCTCGCGAAAAATTTAAAAGTCTGAGAATTAGTTTGCGTATTCGCACTTTACACATGAAGAGCGTGTCATTTCATGGGGGCGTGGTTTCTGAAGCAAGTTGCGTGCACTGGCCAACAGGTAGCAGCATGGTCACCTACTTCACTGCTGTGTCGTATAAGTGTATCTAATACGTCCTTAAAAAGTGAATTTTTCATCTCGTGTGGGCTCGAAACAACTCTGTTTTGAAATATATTAAGTCAGATTATTGTATAATATTTGAAAAATACTCTGCGATAGATGTCCGGCCTCTTCAATTAATATGAAGCATGCATGTGACAACGTTAGCAGCGAGCACTAGCTATGCCCTATGATGACATAAACGAAGCTAAACTATCGCATTACGTGTTCAATTTTGTTTAAACACCTACGCATTATTCTAGAATTAAGTTTAATTTGTTACACTAATAACAGCTGTTTTGCAACGATATAAAATAAAATACACAGACATTTTATCTAGGATCCTCCTGCCTACATATTTCTCCAAAGTCTGTTGAGTTAATGTAGGCTGTCAAGATACCCAACGTAAAATTTTACTACAATCGTTCACACATCAGCTGATACAGAATTTTGTGTATGTGATGATGATGTTAATATCATTTATGACAGTGCCGCACACTGGCTGTCAAAAAATTTAATTCTTGTATGACTATATTACTTGTTTACATAACTTGCATGTACAGTATGTTTGCCGAAAGTAAACACACCTCCCCCCCCCCTCAAATCGCTTTAACCATGAAATCGGTTGGTTATTCATGAACCCTTAGCCAGTCATTAACCTGGAAAATCGGGAGTTGACTGTATGTGGATTTTCAATGAATGTGGGCTTGAAATGCAGATAAACAAAAAATGGAACCATAGAATATGTTCCACGGGTGCGGACTTTCAATCTATCTGGGTTCAATACATACAGGTTCCACTGTAATCGTATTTGTTTCAGTGTTGCATGTTGGAACAGTGGCATGACACATCCTNGTTCAATACATACAGGTTCCACTGTAATCGTATTTGTTTCAGTGTTGCATGTTGGAACAGTGGCATGACACATCCTGTTCACTTGCCACCTTTACTATACCACTTGTGGTTGAAGGTAGTGGTTGTGTCAGGACATCAATGAAAATAGCTGGTGACGTGGGAAAAAACTAGGAAATAAAGTTTTATGAAAACATAGTTACCTTTAGGTTTTGATGAAGTTCTCCAAATTTACGATTTATTTTTACAAATACTGTAACAAGTAGTGTATGAAACACAAGAAGGTTTTGTGTGGTTCTTGAATTCATACCCTTAAAAAGAAAGTAATTAAAATATTAATAACTTTTTTCAGTTATACAGTAATGTTTACTCACCATGAGTAAACAGTATGTGAAGATACCACATTCATAAAAATGGACAGCACTGCTTTTAAACCAGCATATTGTTGTTACATGTACTGTATAGGTACATTGGTCAAGCTGTCAGTTATACTAGCAGGCAATTTGACTGGTTGTATATAAGCAGTAGCAGCTGACTTTAAGCTGACAGTGTCTCAATTATGCAGAAAATGTTTTCTTCTTTGTTTCCTGTGGGCTGTCCAGAGCGTGATCGTGTAAATAGTTCAGTGTTTTTCAAGATCAGAGACTATATTTTGATATTTATTAATTCATATATAACTTTTGAACATTCTGTTGTTTTGGTAAATGAGACATATGTTAAAAAAGTGATCATGTTTTATCGTATACATATTCAGTGAATTAGGGCATTATCCATGTATTTATTGGAACTATACCAGGCATACAACTTCTTGGTCGCTCAATGTCAGCCTATGGGCGAGCGTTACCAAGCCCTGTTGCCAATTTTGTTAAAAAATTAATGCACACTAACTATTATAAATCAATACTGTTTGTGAACCACTCTTTTTTTGCAACTGCTGGTGATAGCACAAGATTTACCTAGCACCATAATTCAAGCAAAAACTTTACACGAAAGCAACATAAAAACGATGAAAAACGTTGAAAGCTCGTCGCGGAACTAAAGCTACATAACAGAGCGGACACAAACACTGGTTGGAATGAGGCAGCCGTACTACATATTATCTTGTGTCTACTAAGCGCAATTGAGACTTTCTTATCTCCTGCTTTCAAAGTAAGGCAGGCACATTTAGGAATACCTACGAAATACAGTTCCCTGTCAAGGGGAGAGCGAAGAGTATCCTTTATTCTGAAAAATAGTTGTGAGATAATACCAACTGTCAAACACACTCCTTACTAATGTAAGCATGAGCAGTTAAAGCTACAGACATAGGATTTCCACCTACTGATTCAGAAAGATGAGCCTCTTTAGTGACCTAATTTTAATGAAATATTTTAAGATTTTCTGAGCACATCTGAGAAATGTGCTGCCATTATAACACTGGGAACTAGGCAACAACGCACAGCCGTGATAGGCTATTGCCTATTGGCGTCAGCTAGAGAGAGGTGCAAGTCAGATTGCCCGGCCTTCAGCGGCCAAGAAGTTCCGTGCCTGGTATGGTTCCTTTTCCTGTATAAAAGAAGCTTCAACAACCAGGATTTTTTTTTGCATGTGAATATGTAAATGTAATATTACGAACAGATTATATTACTGTATAGTGTGTATTTGTAAGCTGTGAAAATCTTAATCCAAAGAAAGTTTTAATGAACTGGTAGCTGAAATGTTTTTAAGTTATTAAATAATTCTCATGTTTTGTAAGTTGTTAAAGATTTGTAGTATTATAAAGAAGAGTTATATGGTGTATGTTTTATTAAACNGTTCAATACATACAGGTTCCACTGTAATCGTATTTGTTTCAGTGTTGCATGTTGGAACAGTGGCATGACACATCCAGTTCACTTGCCACCTTTACTTTACCACTTGTGGTTGAAGGTAGTGGTTGTGTCAGGACATCAATGAAAATAGCTGGTGATGTGGGAAAAAACTAGGAAATAAAGTTTTATGAAAACATAGTTACCTTTAGGTTTTGGTGAAGTTCTCCAAATTTACGATTTACTTTTACAAATACTGTAACCAGTAGTGTATGAAACACAAGAAGGTTTTGTGTGGTTCTTGAATTCACACCCTTAAAAAGAAAGTAATTAAAATATGAATAACTTTTTTCAGTTATACAGTAGTGTTTACTCACCATGAGTAAACAGTATGTGAAGATACCACATTCATAAAAATGGACAGCACTGCTTTTAAACCAGCATATTGTTGTTACATGTACTGTATAGGTAGATTGATCAAGCTGTCAGTTATACTAGCAGGCAATTTGGCTGGTTGTAAATAAGCAGTAGCAGCTGACTTTAAGCTGACAGTGTCTCAATTATGCAGAAAATGTTTTTCTTCTTTGTTTCCTGTGGGCTGTCCAGAGCGTCATTGTGTAAATAGTTCAGTGTTTTTCAAGATCAGAGACTATATTTTGATATTTATTAATTCATATATAACTTTTGAACATTCTGTTGTTTTGGTAAATGAGACATATGTTAAAAAAGTGATCATGTTTTATCGTATACATATTCAGTGAATTAGGGCATTATCCATGTGCTTATTGGAACTATACCAGGCATACAACTTCTTGGTCGCTCAATGTCAGCCTATGGGCGAGCGTTACCAAGCCCTGTTGCCAATTTTGTTAAAAAAAATTAATGCACACTAACTATTATAAATCAATACTGTTTGTGAACCACTCTTTTTTTGCAACTGCTGATGATAGCACAAGATTTAACTAGCACCATAATTTCAGCAAAAACTTTACACGAAAGCAACATAAAAATGATGAAAAACGTTGAAAGCTCGTCGCGGAACTAAAGCTACATAACAGAGCGGACACAAACACTGGTTGGAATGAGGCAGCCGGACTACATATTATCTTGTGTCTACTAAGCACAATTGAGACTTTCTTATCGCCTGCTTTCAAAGTAAGGCAGGCACATTTAGGAATACCTACGAAATACAGTTCCCTGTCAAGGGGAGAGCAAAGAGTATCCTTTATTCTGAAAAATAGTTGTGAGATTATACCAACTGTCAAACACACTCCTTACTAATGTAAGCATGAGCAGTTAAAGCTACAGACATACGATTTCCACCTACTGATTCAGAAAGATGAGCCTCTTTAGTGACCTAATTTTAATGAAATATTTTAAGATTTTCTGAGCACTTCTGAGAAACGTGTTGCTCAACTTGCTGCCATTATAACACTGGGAACTAGGCAACAGCGCACAGCCGTGATAGGCTATTGCCTATTGGCGTCAGCTAGAGAGAGGTGCAAGTCAGATTGCCCGGCCTTCAGCGGCCAAGAAGTTCCGTGCCTGGTATAGTTCCTTTCCCTGTATAAAAGAAGCTTCAACAACCAGGATTTTTTTTTGCATGTGAATATGTAAATGTGATATTACAAACAGATTATATTACTGTATAGTGTGTATTTGTAAGCTGTGAAAATCTTAATCCAAAGAAAGTTTTAATGAACTGGTAGCTGAAATGTTTTTAAGTTATTAAATAATTCTCATGTTTTGTAAGTTGTTAGAGAATTCTCATGTTTTGTAAGTTGTTAAAGATTTGTAGTATTATAAAGAAGAGTTATATGGTGTATGTTTTATTAAACCTTCAGACTATGATTGTTTGTTTTTCCTTCATTCTTCACTACCACGTATCCTACAAGAATGCAGGCTATCAGTTGTGCTTGTGGCCACTACATGTGTGAAACAAGTTCCTTTAGGTCTCGTGGTTTGAATTCTTATTGATTTGGTGTATAAGAGGTTTCTATTTAACATGACTAGTTAGCAGGAGCTGGAGAGCTGATCCATACCAGCCACACAAATTCCTGGCCGCTCATTGTCAGCCTATCGGCAAGCGTTACCAAGTCACGTTGCCACATCTGTCGAGCATCTGTCGCGTCATAGTACGTGTGTCGTGAAATCTGAATTGTTGTAATAGAAAACATTTAAAACAGTGGTAACCGGCAGTTTAAACAAGCCCTGTGATATTGATATGATGTAGCCAGCTTCAACCCGCGTCCATATTTTTTTCCCAGCTTGTGGGTAAGGAAAGTAGAGATTCCCCCTGCTGAAAATATGAGATTTAGTGGGCTACAATATAGTGGCCATATACATACATATTTTTTTATTTTTGCACATCAAGCTGTTTTCTTACTACACTTATCAATACCAAATTAATCTCGTAAACTTTCCGGTGCGTCGGATAGTTTTATCTGTACAAAAACAATCTTTTCCTATCAAATATCTGATCATATTACTAGTTTAATTTTGCAAATGCACTACTATTGCAAGTTATTATTCTAAAAAACAACCTTGCGATACATTTTCGCCCCTAACATGTTACAATATTCATCCTTTATTTCATTGGGATGAGACAAACTGGCAGTGCAGCCATAGAGACGAAGCCCGGCGTCATTCTGAAAACTGACTGGTTCACGAGAAGCCTGAACGTGTATTTGCAACAGTGTGTGTATGTCGGATGTGAACACTGATAAGAGCAATTTTCATACTCTGCAACCAAATTCAATACTCGTTTACACATTGAAGGTGTAGTAGAATTGAAGATTATCAGAGCTCGTGCCACACTATTTTTCTTCCAAATATATGAGTATGCAGGATAATAGAAGTACATTAATTGATATGCAATGGAAATAAATGTATTTTAAATGCATACCAGAATTCCAGCATTATTTTTGATTAATATTACAAACAGGTATATAAACTTGTTTTATGTAGCCTTGGCAATACCATTTGGCCTTTTCTCAAGACATGTAGCAGCAGTAATCAATGAATAATTAAATTACTGGTAGTTATGTATTTCTACGGATTTGTTAATTATAATGTCTATCTGTTAGGGCTATTAACTCTGTGCTACTATTGTACTACGAGTAAACATAGTGGTTTAACGTTTTATTAAAGCTACTTTCCATTGAATGTTTTTTATAAAGTGCAGTAGCCATGTAACTTAAAACTAAATAATTGCAAACTACAAGCATTGTGCAGATAATTAAATACTGGACAAGAGCTTCACTAATTATAGACTTTCGTTTCATTCCAGAACATAAATTGCAGTTTTGGTTTCATGTTTCTCAACTTAAGTCTGGTAGCGAAATCAATACTTGCTGGGTTTATTGGGGTTGTACAAGAAAACTAAGAAGTTTTTCAGTTTATGTAACAGAAATGGAAACTTAAGACCCACATTAATTCGTGGTTTCAGATGTTACAAACAAAAAATATCTGATGAATGCTTTAGTCTACAAGGCACTTTCTTAGTTATCACAACCAATGAACTGTAGGCTTAGTCTTTGGCTATAGCAGTATGAAATATTACAACCTAGACTAGACATACCGAAACTTTGTAAACTGTAAATTGTGATTATGATTGGGTGAGGCAAGTGTAATTTGGAATCAAAAGTAATTTGTGTATATCCGTAACGAAATATACTTAGGTGCTCTGTTTTCTTTGTTATTCTTGCTTTTAATAATAATATTTGCTACAGAGTAAGTATCTGTGAATTGATAATTAGCAATATTATTTTAATTCTATGCAGATACAGTAATAGATAACTGTGAGATAACGGAAAATAGAAATTTCGTAGCTGCCGCTCTCGTATACGGTTTAAATATTTTCGAAGCTCTATGCACTGTAACAAGGAAATCACGAGAGGTAATGGTTTAAGAGGGACATATAAATAAACTTTGGTTTTTATTTTTCGTTTTATATGCATATCATTCATTTATCTCTTAAATAAAAAGTGTCTCCCTTGGTACTTTCTTTCCTGTGCACGTCCAGAAATATGATCAAAACAAACAATTACTCTACCATTGTTCATGTAGATAATATATTTAGTAAAGAAAACATTATGGTTGCATCATTGTTACAAAATATCAAGGGATTTGCCAGCAAAATTTGGAAATTATTTGAGTGGATAGTTTTTGAGGTACGAAGAGTTTAGTTAGAACGTTTCTCTGCAGCGCGAAGCGAACACGCAGCGTTGTCGAGTTTCTTGCCCTCAGGCAGAAGCTGAAGGATCACGGAGGAGGCGCAGATAAGAGCGAGATTCCTGTGTTTCTCTGCGGCTCCGGCCAGAGCGAGGGACCGGCTGGTGGAGCGGCAGACGTGCTTGGGCAGGGCAGAGCACTGAGGCGGTGCGCGCGATGCTACAAATATGCTAATAATTCTCTCTGGCACCAAAATGAGCACTAACCAAGTGATATTGTATTGCTAATGGAAAATATCATCACTTTTGAGTCAATAATACTTCTTATTTAAAACTTTGATTAAATAAAATATTTGGAAAAATGTATGAAATTTGGTTAGTACTAGAGCCAGAGAGCACTGTGTGTAAACATACACTGCAAAATACGGCGATATCAAGAGAGTTTAATGCATCTTGCCTTTCTACACACAATGCAGTCTTCTAAAGAGACAAAACGATGCTAGAAAAGTAAGAACTTCTTATGATAGCTGACAATTTNGTTTATTATTCGTGTTGAGTGCTTCAAACTCGGGCATACTGATAGCTTTGTACTAAATATGTGCCCTTATTTTAATGTGTTGGGAACAAGGAAGGCATATATTAGTGAACTGTTCTAGCTTTCTGGCATTTTCCTGAACTGGGGATGGAAAGCCTTTTGCGGAAAGCATGCTCATCACGTTTGCAGATCATACCCAACACCTTGTGCATGTAAATCAGGGAAGGGTGCCTGTAGGCACTGAGTGGGTAAATGGTTGTTTTGTTTTTTTGAGATCACCTTTATCATTTAATGGAATCTTTACATTTAATACATGAAATTAATAATTCAATAACAGGGTAAGAATTATGACCAAACATTTCGAGATATTCAGAACTTATCCCACTATAAGATGACCATCAAATTTTTACTTTAATACACAGGAAAAATTTATTTCTCCACACATTATTTGATCATGTAATTTATTATAATCATTTAATTTTGGAACTTATTTAACCCCTTAATGTACATATTAATTTTCCATTTCGGGTGTTACAAAAGAATAAGAATTGTGTGAAAAGTAAGAACTTCTTATGATAGCTGACAATTTGGAACCTACGGAAATGGTTTCAGTAGATCCGTGGTACAAGAAAAAACCAGGTATAAAATGGGTGGTGTGTCGGCAGCAGCTAACAGCATTGCCCAGGGAAACGCGATGTTGCACAGCACGACCATAATGTAACCTGTTCTCCAGCATGCGGTATGCTCTGGATAATATGTTATGGGTTAAATAAAGGATTTACAGTACCAAATTTTTTCATTTGGTCAATATTTACTTAACTACAAATGCATTAAAATGTAGGGAAGTTATACTTTCTTTGCCCATTGCTGATTATTTCTGATTATTAAAGAAAAACAAGTGAATGTTTTTGAGAATTTGTTAATTGTACCGTAATTTAACAAAACATGTGTCTAGTTATTAATCTTCACTTGCTCCCACTCAAAGCAAAAACATTGACTGTTTGCATGCTAATTTGATGCTCCAAATCCTACCTATGAAATGCAGTTGATTGCACTCTAGCATATGATACAAGGTTTTCTGGGTTTGAGTCCCAGGTAAGATAGGTATGTGTGTATTTGTGATTCTCTCAGCACTGTTGCATTTGTTTCTGGTCCCATCTATAATTATATTACTGTCAACAACATGTCGAGGCATATCTACCGTAAAAGTTTTAAGAACTGCATTAAAAATTATTTGCACCCTTGTAGACGAAAGGTAGACTCATTAGTTATATCAGTTATTTATTGTTTGTAAGTGCAGCCATTTTGAGTGTAGAGAAGTATTGTTTCAGAAGAAACTAAATTCCTTACACTTTTTGGTATTAGTTTTCTCTTATTTATGGATCATCCAAACTAACCATTAAGCTCTTCAATGTCTACATCACCATTACAAGGTGCAAAACATTTTGCAGATAGGTTGAAAACCACATCACTTAATATAACCATTCTGAGACTTTTATTCCTTAATGGGAGAAATGAAACTGAGGAGAAAGTTCACAACTAGAAATGCCAATATCCTATTGGGTGTATTAAAAAATTTTTGTGAGTAATCATAGACTTATTCTCTTCTTGAACCTTTGTATTAATGTATTAAATACTTGTGCAAAATAGACAATAATTGATAACAGTTTATAGATGCATGATAAAACTAATTACATGTTTTTGTGTTCAATTGTTGGCTGAAACTTAAGTTATCAACTATGATTAAAATAAGATATTTTTTTACACAGCGAGCCATTGAGGTTCTACGAACAAATTCCAATAATGAGATTCACCAAGTGCTCTTACTAAACTGCAGCTTCCAAGTTAATGCTTTGTTGGTTCACCTTGGGCATGGAGGATGGCCCAGATAAGTTGTGATAGGGATTTCACTAGTTTTTGATATGTATTCAGGGGGCTCCAACACCATACATCTCTGATGGCAGCCAGTTCATAATGAGCTGATTGAGGTCAGTCCTAGATGCACAATGAAAGGGACTGTATCGTAACATTTTACATGTACTGTATGGGATTAAGATTGGAGGAGTACTGTCTCCTTAAGAGAACGTTCCTCATACCATTCAAGCACTGTCCGTGGTGGCACTGCACATTGTGATCTTAAAAGATGCCATCCCCGTATGGAAGTTGCATTTTGGGGTGTATGTGAATTCCTATCTTATCATGCTACCCAATGGATGTTGCATAGTATTCCTCATTCTGTGCCAAGAAGAACATCCCCACACCACACAGCCAGCCTAACTATTCAGTAAAACAGTCGCTATGCAGGAAGGGCCTCATGCTGTCGACACCCTTGCATTGCCCTATTTTATTGCCACTCGTGACACACTACTGTACTAGAACAAATGCATCGTACCTGTGTCAATACTCGGGAATCCACAATCATGCCCATTTGGAAGGCTTTTCTGTTCTTACCACCTCCCATCCTCTAGCACTGTTTGACTACAGCACTGCTTTATGCTCGCTGCTGAGTGAGCTCTACATTGCAGTTTGGAAGGATGGTTGCAGTTCAACGAGCTTACAGTGCGTTTTCAACTAAGGGAAGGTTTGCTGCACTTCTGGTTTTTTTATTGACCTCAGCAAGCTGCTACATGAAAAAATGAAAAAAAGAAATTCAATTACTTCAAAGATGTTTAACATAATTGTTACTGATTCATGTAATTCATGCTTATATTAAAGTACAATATTTTGATGAAGGCTAGGGATGCTGTGTTTTATAAGAAAAGTATGGGGTTTTGCATTGCAATGTTATGCACACAAAACCTAAAGTCATTATTTCTGAAGTGTAATGGCAATGGTGTGGTGAAACTGAATTCTGAATTTGATTGGATCTTCATTGCATTGTATTCTTCGTTTTTTGGTTACTTTTTTGATAGTCATTGTAGCCAATGGAGATTCAATCAAATTCAAAACCTAAAGTCATGAGGATGTTTGTGGTAATAGTGGGTGGGCTCTGAAGCATGTGGTACTGATAATGGGCTCATCGGTCGTGTCATGCAAGAGATGGGCACAATCATCATCAGTTTGGTGTCACCACATGACGTCATGGCACTAGCATGTCAGCTATTAAGGTCCCACTGCTACGTTTTATAAGGGAAATGCTCAAGCTATCTGGTATTGGCTCTTGTTGGTTCTTGGTTAACCAACCACTTCTGGAAGTTCTACCTTAATGGCTACAGGCTATTTCAGCGCAGTTTGTATCTTTACAGTATATGTATAGTTAATGTAGCCATGGAAGTAAAAAAATGTAGAGATGAATATATTTGTGTACTTTCTTGTTCCTTAGATCTCTTGTAGAACACAAGGACACCAATTTCACGTGTGACTTTACAATTTGGCTGTTCCATAAACACGTTGGATGTGAAAAAATTCAATATTTTATATTTGAGAAAACAACTGTTCATCTTATAGATATTTACATGTAATGTGTCAGGCAAAATAAGTTTCAAAACTCAATAATTTTTACATAATATCGTGACAAAATCATTTTACTTTTTCTGGAATCTACAATTGATAATACCAGCCAACTTACAGAAAATAATATGCATTGAAGTAAAGTGCCACTCACGATATCTGTGAAACTACACAGAGAATAGTTTTGATATTTTTTTTAACTTGCATATATTTATTCTGTAGCCATCCCTGAATTTGTGTTTAGCTGGTTCCTGGGTAAGTGACAAATTTTTGGATCGACCTTTGAATACGATCCCTGCCCCTAACTGCATGTCTTTAATTGAACACACATATATGCTTGCAGTGAAGTTGGGATGGATGTAAGAAAATAGTTTGGGGGCATGTTTTAATTTGTAGGCAGATAATTTATTTATTTTCTGTTGGTTTTATGCACTTTAAAATAAAAATTTTTATACTAGTGTTGTATTAAGTACTTCTTTCTTCCCTTGTTTTTATAAACTTTTGCTTGTTCTTGAACAGTACTGTCCTCCATTATTTCCTGGGTCTAGCAAAGTTTTGCATTTTCTTGGCTTATCAGGGCCACAGTGGTGAAGTGGTCAGGCTACTCGCCTCTCACTAAGGCGAACCAGGTTCGATTCTCGGTGGAGGCGCCCCCGGATTTTTGCGTGTGGGAATTGTGCCTGACAATACCGCTGGTTGGCAGGTTTTTTTTGGGGATCTCACATTTCCCCTGCCATTGCATTCTGTCACTGCTCCATACTCACCTCGATTCACCCTCATCGGCTCTCAAGACCTTAGTGTTAAGAGACGCCCAAATATCTCCACTCTCCCTCACTCCTCATTTGTCATCTGTTGTTACGTTCACCATTATGTTGTCAGTCATTCATTAAATATGTGATGACCATTTTAGCCTCCTTTTATTCATCTAATTTCTTAAATTTTCTATTTTGCACTCATCTCGTAGTTTTTTATTTTCTATTTGCTCTCCTTGGTATCTTTGTATTGTCTTAGCTATTTGGGTAACATTTCTGATGTACAATCAAGGGTTGGTCTTGCGTATTACTTCTTTATACAGACTGAGTATAAAAGAATACCCCAACTTTGAAGGTCTATAATATCAAAACCAAACAACCTACAACCTTGATTGACCAATCAAATGAACCGTGGAACAGTGAAGTTTGTTTACCATACGTTCATAAATGTTCAGTGTGACCACCACGAGCGGTCCGAACGACATCTACGAGATAATCAAACTCGTCAGTATGTCCGATGTTACGGTTTGAATGGCGTCCTTAATTCTCATTTTGAGGTCGTCAATGTTAGCCGGCAATGGTGGACGAAACACTTGATCCATTATGTACCCTCCTAGAAAAAAATCGCACGGGGTGAGATCCAGGCCTCTTGGGGGCCAGTGATGAAGAGCCTGGTCACCAGCTGCTCCTCGACCAATCCAGAGTTGCGGCAACATCTCGTTCAGGTATCCGCGAACAGCTAGGTGCCAATGGGATGGCGTAACATAAAGGCAACATCAGACCGTCCCCTTCACGTTGACGTGTCAAATGCGAGCTCGCTTCCTCCTCACCACCTCAAACCGAGAGTAACGAACGCCATCCGAACCGTAACACCGGACATGCTGACAAGAGTGTGGAACGAGTTTGACTATCGCGTAGATGTCGTTCGAGACGCTCATGGTGGTCCCATTTAACATTTATGAATGTATGGTAAACAAACTTCACGGTTAATTTGATTGGTCAGTCAAGGTTGTTGGTTGATTGGTTTTTATGTTATAGACCTTCAAAGTTGGGGTATTATTTTATACTCAAACTGTATATTCTTACCGAGTCTCTTTGTAAGAAATTGATTTTACAGTAAAATTTTATTTAAAGGTCCACTCATATTACACACTAAATTTTTGAAATGTGATCTTCCACTGATATTTTTAGCCTACTTTTCAAAGGAAAAAAAGGCTTAGGANCGAAAGCCTGAACCGAATTTCACCAAACTCGGTACACATATAGTACTAAGTAAGGATACCTGACTTAGTTTTTGACCACGCCGGACAATTACTTTCAAAATGGCGGCAATTGCAATATTTCGGACGATATGTCATCTCTTAAACCATACAACCGATTTTGACAAAATGTCGTATACTAACAGTGTAAGTTGTAAGCATTAGATTAGGAGGGTATATTTTTGGTCTGCCATCTTGGAAGATAGCATGACATGAAAAATAAACCTTTTATGTTACATTTGGAAAATTACTCAATCAATTTTCTTCAAATTTGGCAACTAAGTAATACTATGATAGACAAAGAAAACAAAATTAAATCAACTTTATTATGCACTTATTTTTAAAATGGTGGTCATACTTATATATTAGGTTTATTTGGTATAACTGCCATACATTTTACCAATTTCAACCAAATTTTGTACACTGACATTATCTATTACAAGCTTCAAATAAACCAAAAGAACAGCCACTTATGTCCGCCATTTTGTAATATAGTGCGAAATTAATTAATCAAGTTTTGTGAAATTTCTCGGGAAACAATTGACAGATTCCTACGAAATTTGGCAATCGAGTAGTGCTGCCGCATTTGATATGTACAAATATGTTTCAAGTGTATCAGACTTTTTCAAAATGGCTGCCATATAGCTATTTTTATTTAATCAATTCTTTCTTAATTTTGTATGCTGTGTGTATTTATAACACACTTCAAATATCTGTACACGGAGCCTCTTTTGTCCTCCATTTTGTAAGATAGTGCCACACGAATATATAAAGTTCTTATGTCATCTCGGGAAACAATTGGCCGATTCCTACCAAATATGTCAAACAAGTTGTGCTGCGGTATGTAATGTTAACTAATATGTTTTAGGTATGCCAGGCACTTATTTTCAAAATGGCGGTCATATGACTATTCTAGATTTTTATGTTATATCGTCGAAACCATGTGATTGATTCCAAATAAACTTTGTATGATGGCAGTATATATTACAACAATCAAATATGTACACACAAAATCACTGTTGCCCGCCATTTTGTAAAATCGTAACACTTGATTAATTAAAATTGTGTGATCTCCGAAAAAACAACCGATATCTACCAAATAAGGCTAAAAATTAGCACTATGACAGGCTATGTAAACTGTTAAATTTTAAGAGGGTTTGGTGCACATATTTTTAAAAGTTACGTATAAGAGCCTCAAATTCAGTGAATGTAAGATTATAAAAATATATGTTACATCATCCTCCACTGTCCTTGTCTTAACCTTTACCATGCTGGTGCAGGAAAATGAGCTAAGGGTTGGAATATGATTTCCCCCCTGTACAAAAATGTTTGTATGTGTGTATTATGTTGGATGTTTTTCCTATGAAAGCTCTTTAAACTTTCGCTATTAATTCCATAAGGTTTGTTGCAGAAATAATGACTTAAAATATCTATGTTTTATAAGGATTAAACATTTGCTTACTATGATTACGTCAAAACAATATGATTATGCCAAAATATTATAACATATCTATATTAGAATAAAATCAATTAAAATCCAATAAATACGCATTATAAATAATTACAACAATTCAATAAAAAAAGAATCTGACGAAATTTTTTTATTTACATTATTGATTAAACAACATTTCAACATGACCTAGTACATGCATGTTACCAGTAGTACCAACAAACTTCTGATAAAGCCAAATTTGATCATCACCAATCTCGAACTTGATCTTCCGAGAANAATTTGATCATCACCAATCTCGAACTTGATCTTCCGAGAAAAGAGCATGGGTGTAGAGTACATACTAATTACAGAATTCTGATTGGCAACATCTTCATGTACAGGAATAGTCTTCCAACAAATTATGTCTCACAATTCCACTTCAGACAAATCCGTACACGTAGGGTATTTTGCATTATAAGTCTTCCTAAAGAAACAAAATATAAGTCCACTACCGGCTTTAGCAGTTATACCTTGAAGTTGAAGATCAAAGCGATACAAAAAGAAAGACGAATATAACTCTCTTCTACACTCAACACTTTTAACACACCATGAATCGTCTTGTGTATCAACATCAACATTAACAGTCAAAATGCATCTTCTTAAAATAAAATGATTGATGTTTTTCCGTAATTTTGTTATTCAAACTGATCTTGCACTGTATGGGTTTTTTTTTGCTAATAATCATTACATTTTCAATTTTTATTGGTGATAATTGTGTTAATTTGTACATTCTGTACGGAGTGCATTTGATAGACTTTGCAAATCAAAACATCTCATGTTTTATTAATTATTTAATTTCTTTCAGACTGTTATCGTATTTATTGTTGGATCTATCACCTTTGTTCCAGTCAAAATTGACTCAAACCACACATCTTCATTAATTGCTGGTCACATTTGACTGCAGCGTGAATAGTCAGTGGGTTCATGGTAATGGCTGTTCAAGATAATGTGAGCACTTTTGAAATCAACCTTAACAAAATGTCACTGCTCTTACCTGCAGATCTTTAACGAGTGCACTGAGTGACAAGCACCCAGTAAAGTTGGTGAAGATGGAGGGAAAGTAGTTACACATCTTAACATTGAATAAAAAGTGTTGGGTAACCAGTTGTGATAACTGAAATTATTGCTTTTGTTTTATGTGTTTTAATCTATAAAAATGTAAAAACGAGCATATTTGTAAAAAATTAACTTTTCTAATAATTTGACAGATTCACTTGACCGACGCGACTCATGAATTAAGTAATGAGGCTCATGGCAATGTTAGTTTTACATATGGTGGAAGAATACACAATGTGTAACAAGTAGTTCTTAAGCAAGGCTTCCAAAAGAGTTCAGTTTACTGTGGACAGTCTGTAGGCTACACAGTTTCAGTTTCACCTGTTGTGAAGGATACAAAGTGGACCGGAAAGTACTTCCTAAGGAGCACGTTTGAAACTGCTGTCAACTGCGAATAGCAAATAACAATTTTTTTTACTAGACTCATTTTAAAATGAGCTAAAATGCTATTTTTCACTCTCTTGATTTATTTTTTCTAAGTGGATTATTTGTGTCCCAAAAACAGTGAAACTAAGAAGTTTAAATGTGATCATACAAAATGTATGGAATAAATATTTCCTTAAAATATTCACTACAAACAGCGTTGTAATGTAAAAAAAAAAAACACCGTTGCAAAAGTAGAAATCGTTGTTGTTTACTATTTGAAGTCTATAATGATTTGGTAACTAGTTTTACTAATTTGCTACCAACTAAGTATGCATTTCATTTATTTTACTGTCAGCAGCTGAGATTACTGATGAGAGTTCCTTAATTTACTGATACTGCTGAGAAGTCCCTGATGATATTGTTTTGTGTTTTGCTTCTGGATTAGAGAATACACTTCCTGTCGAGACCACTTACATACAGGACATCCAGACATGCACAAAATGACAGTGGTAAACGATAATTCTAACCAAGAAACTGTAATATCGCAGCTATCTGCCTAGGATGTGAAGACAGTAAGCCTGGAATAGTATTAAATTATTTTCACCTGAGTTATACTGTAATTTATACAAATTACTATTTTATTTTAAAACACATTAATTGCTAAGGATAAAACAAACTCAAAGGACATAGTGAATGCCGTTATTTCTACAGATGGTGGTGCTGATGAGAGTTCTGCCACTGAAACCACTGAATGGGTGTATGCATTCCTAAATGGTGTCCTGCTGATAAGTAACCTCCGCGCACCCATTAGAAAAAATAATTTAACCTAAGCTGGGATGTGAAAAGTAAGGCAGGGGCTCTTGATAAGGTGTAAGTCTCCATGTTCCCAACATTGAACTGCTTTTCTGCCGCCAACACGTCTAGTAGAAAGGCATGGATTGGATTTGAGGTTAGAACACTGGTTGGTAAACAAGTGCTCGAAATGTATGTATACTTCCTCTGACCATTTTGTAGCGCAGTTGGTTCAAATTCAAAATGATACAAGTATTTTATGCACATAAAAGTGCTTGTCTTTTGAAAATTTTGATATAAAACAACGTGTTCATCACTGTTGNCGCACCCATTAGAAAAAATAATTTAACCTAAGCTGGGATGTGAAAAGTAAGGCAGGGGCTCTTGATAAGGTGTAAAGCATAGCCTCAAAATGAGGTAGCCGACCTCGCCGGCTGCGCACAACCAGTCTCCATGTTCCCAACATTGAACTGCTTTTCTGCCGCCAACACGTCTAGTAGAAAGGCATGGATTGGATTTGAGGTTAGAACACTGGTTGGTAAACAAGTGCTCGAAATGTATGTATACTTCCTCTGACCATTTTGTAGCGCAGTTGGTTCAAATTCAAAATTATACAAGTATTTTATGCACATAAAAGTGCTTGTCTTTTGAAAATTTTGATATAAAACAACGTGTTCATCACTGTTGACCATGTGACTTTGACAGCTGTGCATGCGCATAAGGAGTGTACCTCATCTCTGGTTGATGGTTGATGGTAGCCAGAGCGGGGCGGCGGTGAGCTAGGCGGTGTCGTCAGCACAGGGTTGTAGCGCGTGCACCAGCTGCTGAGATCCGCGGGCGACGGCGTCGCAGCAGTGGCGCAGCCTGGCGGCGACGTGCTGCTCGGCGGAGAGCGCGCCTCCTGCCAGGGAGCAGGCCAGCACGCAGGGCGACACGACGCTCATGCAGGCGCCCAGCACGCGCCTCAGGGCGTCGCTTCCCGCCTTGCTCAGCCGCGCCGGTGTGCCCGTCAGCCGCGCGTCCTGCGTCGCGAACACCGCCAGTGCACCGCACGTCGTCGCCAGCGCCTCCCCGAACACCTGCCACACCACGCCCTCCTTCATCTACAGCTGTCAACATCGCACTTGCGAATACACTACTTCACCGCTATTACACTTTACCATTGCGGTAGATATTATTTTAAGTTGCTCTTTTGATAGAAATTTTATAAAAAGTTCCTTGCGTCAACTGTTGGCCAGGGAAGTGGTATTGTAGGAAAATAGGAAATCTTTAATTATTTAACGAATGCATTTATTAGTTTTGTGTTCAGAGTACTCCCGAAGAGCCACAAGACCTTAGTATGGGAACACCAAATTAGACATTAAGGCTCCCGCCTATCTGGCGGTTCAACTGCGTTGCAGAATGTTGTAAATACACGTTTTTTTTATGAAACTATTACACGTACGTCCAATATCATGATCTAAAGTACAAAATGAACACTCTCTTAAGACGAGGGCCNTTTTATGAAACTATTACACGTACGTCCAATATCATGATCTAAAGTACAAAATGAACACTCTCTTAAGACGAGGGCTGTTAAGTGCTTTCAAGACGTTACGAACATTAGAAATGCCATTTTATAGTACTCCAAAATTACTAAAAACTGTTGTTTCAAAGTGCTGTATCTCAAAATATACGCGTCAGATACATAAAAAAAAAAAACTTCTCAAGGACCCTGCACTGAACTTTCCTACAGGCTTTCCACCAATAAAATTGTAGGGCCATCGCTAAAAGTCGCATAGGTACACGCAGTNGCACTGAACTTTCCTACAGGCTTTCCACCAATAAAATTGTAGGGCCATCGCTAAAAGTCGCATAGGTACACGCAGTGCGACGAGAACATTGCACGCGAGTTCAGAGCATTGCGCTTAGAGGCGATGGCGTACTTGATGCGCGTGGCAGTGTTGCCCTTATCGCCCCTGTGCTTCTCGGTCCTAGCGTGGAAAAAGCTTCAGGTAGACGGGGGCCTTTAGGAATTGAGGAGGAATCGGCCAGGACCTGTATTTAGAAACCATGCCAGAATTCGCCTGGAGTAATTATGGAAAACCTTGGAAAAGCGAAATCGGGATGGGTGGACCGGGAATCGAAGCCACGTCCTCCCAAATGTTAATCCAGCTCAATTTTCTAGCACTACATTTACCCTGCCAGGTTCACTCCTCCTCTCCAGTTTCTCGCCCAACTCAGCTGTTTCCATTACTGCTGCCACTTGCTACGAAAGGCTTGACAAACAGCTTGACCACAAGTAGAAGAGAATCCATAGGGAATGCCACATATTTTACGTTGATGTAATAATTCGAATTTTACCCATTGCGAATTAAAGGGCGGTGAAGGTAATGCAGTTTTAACATACTAGACTCGAGTAAGAGAGGACCCGTGTTCAATAACAGGTCCAACCATCCCGAGTGCTATTTTCCTTGGTTTCACAAACTCACTCAAGACAAATTCGGGGATGGTTCCTTGACACAGGCCATGATAGATATTTCGCCACACCATGGCTATCGCCGCTGGTTCCGTCTGCAGTGACCCTTCTGTAGACACACTAAGCCAAACACACAAAAGGAAGAAAACATTAATAAACATATCACTGTGCTATTTTTTTTGTTCCTTTGGTTTCACTCAATCACCTCTTTGAATAACGGCAGGCAAACACCTTTCACCCTGAGTTTTGATCTGGAATTTCCGAGTACAANCACTCAATCACCTCTTTGAATAACGGCAGGCAAACACCTTTCACCCTGAGTTTTGATCTGGAATTTCCGAGTACAATTACCTAAACGGAAGTCAAGACGTTTACAATAGCAGCAAAAAAACACACCTGCCGGGTTTAAGTCCATCTGCAAACAAGTGTAACATAAGAACTATTTTAAAAAAATATAATTAAAACCTAAATTGGTGATTGAGGTGTTGTCTATGCTACACCACAGTGCTCAGTTTCCAGACCCCGAGCATGTGAGCAGTGTCTAGAGTAGGTTGTACAATGCTGCGACCACTGCCGTGTTATATCTTGAGAGCATGTGTGTTAAGAACATGACATATAAGGTATACACACAGAAGCAACATTAAATTTCTGACCATCAAAAGTGCAACACCAAAAAGGTCGCACTTGAAGAACACCACATTGGGGAAATTTGTAGAGCAGGGCAGGACGATGCTGTTCAGGCGAGTGGCGCAGCAATGCAGCACGTACGCTAATGGCGACGCTGGTGCGTTGTATGGACGTGGAGTCGAGGAGCCGCTGAGAGGTAGTGACATCGTGTTTCCCCGTCGTTTGTGTGCGCAGTGAGCATGCCGCGTCGAAGAATGCCGTAACCATACGAACAGATTTCTGCCTTCGATCACAGGAGGATCGTGCCCTATTGGTTTTGTGAATTAACCTACCGCGAAATTGGTAATATCGTTGGAAAAAGTGCACCCACACTAAAGTGGATCTGGGATCAGTGGGTTTAGAAGGGACAGGTTGAGCGACGTGCAGGAAGCCAAAGGCTCCATCGTACCACGGAACATGAGGACAGACATATTGTGCGCATGGCCGTTACGAACCATGCAGCCACATCAAACACCCTCGCTCCGAAGTCCAGGCATGGGGCACATCAATCTGTGTCCGCATGCATGGTTCGTTGCCGTCTGCAGCATCAGGGAATCTCTCGTTATTGCGACTGCCACTGACTGCTCACCACGGGTGCTTGCAGTTGCAATTGTGCGTGGGACGTCGGGTCTCCAGGGACGAATGGTCTTCTCCGACGAATCCCGCTTCTTCTTGCAGCACCATGTGGTCGCATCCGTATTTGGTGGCACAGTGGCGCACGCCTGGGCGAGTCCTGCATTATGCACCATCATACCTGCCCAGCACGTGGAGTTATGGTATGGGATACCATCAGATACTTTCACTCCCGCTCGCTCCTAGTCCGATGCGGACTAGCAACAGTTAAATTGCGAATTTTTTGAAGCTGTCGGGCAGACGTCAGTCCTTGGTAGGACTATGTGGCTGTCATGCAGACGTCAGTCCTTGGTAGGACATTGTGGCTGTCGTGCAGACGTCAGTTCTTGGTAGGACTATGTGGCTGTCATGCAGACGTCAGTCCTTGGTAGGACTTTGTGGCTGTCGTGCAGACGTCAGTTCTTGGTAGGACTATGTGGCTGTCATGCAGACGTCAGTCCTTGGTAGGACTATGTGGCTGTCATGCAGACGTCAGTCCTTGGTAGGACATTGTGGCTGTCGTGCAGACGTCAGTTCTTGGTAGGACTATGTGGCTGTCATGCAGACGTCAGTCCTTGGTAGGACTATGTGGCTGTCATGCAGACGTCAGTCCTTGGTAGGACATTGTGGCTGTTGTGCAGACGTCAGTCCTTGGTAGGACTATGTGGCTGTCATGCAGACGTCAGTCCTTGGTAGGACATTGTGGCTGTCGTGCAGACGTCAGTCCTTGGTAGGACTATGTGGCTGTCATGCAGACGTCAGTCCTTGGTAGGACATTGTGGCTGTCGTGCAGACGTCAGTCCTTGGTAGGACTATGTGGCTGTCATGCAGACGTCAGTCCTTGGTAGGACATTGTGGCTGTCGTGCAGACGTCAGTCCTTGGTAGGACTATGTGGCTGTCATGCAGACGTCAGTCCTTGGTAGGACTATGTGGCTGTCATGCAGACGTCAGTCCTTGGTAGGACATTGTTTCTGTCGTGCAGAAGTCAGTCCTTGGTAGGACATTGTGGCTGTCGTGCAGACGTCAGTCCTTGGTAGGACATTGTGGCTGTCGGGCAGACGTCAGTCCTTGTTAGGACATTGTGGCTGTCGGGCAGACGTCAGTCCTTGGTAGGACTATGTGGCTGTCATGCAGACGTTAGTCCTTGGTAGGACTATGTGGCTGTCATGCAGACGTCAGTCCTTGGTAGGACATTGTGGCTGTCGGGCACAAGGCACTTATCAAAAATTCCCTCAAACACGCTTATCACAGCATAATTTCGTAGAACAGAAATTTTGGCAAAACAATTGTGTTTAATTCTGTACAGTAACCTAAATTGGCCACGGGAGCATTTCATCACACCTTATCAAAATACTTAAAAGGCATAAGTGTTTAAAGAAAATGAACTAAACCGAGTTAACTGGAATTATTCATCAAGTATGCTGACCAGACTGAACGCATCTCCGGCATATGATAATACTCAATAAGCGTCTGTGTGAATGTTTCCCATTTCTTTGGTGCTTGGAGTTGACCTAGAATTAAGCTTGCATACATTATAATATCTGCAAATCAATACTAAGTCGTAGCACCGTAGTTACTCAAAGACGATTCTTTAGTAGAAGTCATAAAAACTATACGTCTCTGGTTGCCACTTCAGACATGTTGTGGCTCAATTCAGCACACAGCTAAAAAAAGTATTTTGTCAACATCTCTCCTCTATGTCCCAGATTTACTGTAGCTTTTGTGTAACAAATTTCTTACGTGCTCATCTGCATAAATAGCCCAGAGATCGTAATTGATCTCTGAACAGTAAACTTTACAAATATGTCATATTGTGCGTTATTAATAGAATATGTACTGCAGTTAGTTGGAGTAACTATAGATTGGATTCAAGCAGATTAATAAAAGAAGGCATACAAAGCAATCAATTCAGGATTATATTTTCTCTTAGAACAAATACAACCGTTAAATAACAGATACAAACAAACCAAATACGTGGAACTCAGAATATGTATATTATGTCGCCAATTCAGGGTACTAACAGTGGCGTAGTTGGGAAATGGCGCTGGAGAGCTGTAGAGTGGAAGGAGGAAGCGAACAATGGACAACTTGCTTGTGCACCGCCTTAGTACTCTGGCCGGTCTTAGCTTTCGACTCTTCAAATCTTTAACCGCAGTTCGAGCGACCAGCAAGCTTTTTGGCAGCGAGTTATATTGTACAATTTCCGAGTGGTTTAACTCACGTAAAAATACTGCTCATCCATGGCGAAAGTAAGGTTGGTCGGCTGAGGTTCAACATCTCGTCGACAACGAGGCAAGTGGGGACGTAACATCGGCTAAAAAGACTAGCATCTGGGAAGGGAGTGGTCATTACTAGGGAACCACCCCGAAATTCACTTGTAATGAATTAGGGGAACCATGGATAATGTTTATTATACTCGTGTTGCGAAGTTCAATGGTAAAACGTTAGTTTAGCAAATAAAATTTTCGTCGCCAGATAGCACTGGTGTTGCATAAGTACCAGATTTTCTCCGTTTGGGATAATTTGCGATTTTCATGAAGTTAGTAAAATTGTGTAAAATCTTCCGATTTGTATTTTGTTAGAACGAACATAAAAAATTAACTTTGTTCCGCGCACTAAAGTGAAAATTTTACGAAATAAGTTTACTGGTTGTTTAATATTTGGTTGTAACACTGGATTTAGCAAAACTTTGGTTTATAGTACTTATACAATAATTCAAATGTGACAACTAAATCGAAAATTTCTTTCGATGACAACCACATTTATTTATTTCTCAAATNTTATACAATAATTCAAATGTGACAACTAAATCGAAAATTTCTTTCGATGACAACCACATTTATTTATTTCTCAAATTCTTAAAACTTCTTTTATTAAAATAATTTTGTTCATGAACTTCAATGCCAAACACATCTGTATTTTAATTGTTTACGCTTTTAAACATACTGTAGGGCAGGAGTCAGCAACCTTTCTACCTTAAAGGGCCACATCAGATTTGTGTTACGTCTTGGGGGCCGCATGGTTTATCATACCCATAAACATACGAACAAGGTGTGATATAAGCAGAAAAACACATATTGAATTTAAATTTGTTTATTTCACACAAAACATTTCGTTTATAACGTACACGATTATAAATTTAGTTTTTTTGTAAATTTAAATACAGTTTGAGTATAAATGAAGTTCGAAATTGCATTAANTGCAGACGTCAGTCCTTGGTAGGACATTGTGGCTGTCGGGCACATGGCACTTATAATAAAAAATTCCCTCAAACACGCTTATCACAGCATAAAATTTCGTAGAACAGAAATTTTGGCCAAACAATTGTTTTTAATTCTGTGCAGTAACCTAAATTGGCCACGGGAGCTTTTCATCACACCTTATCAAATTACTAAAAAGGCATAAGTGTTTAAAGAAAATGAACTAAACCGAGTTAACTGGAATTATTCATCAAGTATGCTGACCAGACTGAACGCATCTCCGGCATATGATAATACTCAATAAGCGTCTGTGTAAATGTTTCCCATTTCTTTGGTGCTTCGAGTTGACCTAGAAAGAAGCTTGCATACATTATAATATCTGCAAATCAATACTAAGTCGTAGCACCGTAGTTACTCAAAGACGATTCTTTAGTATAAGTCATAAAAACTATACGTCTCTGGTTGCCACTTCAGACATGTTGTGGCTCAATTCAGCACACAGCTAAAAAAAGTATTTTGTCAACATCTCTCCTCTATGTCCCAGATTTACTGTAGCTTTTGTGTAACAAATTTCTTACGTGCTCATCTGCATAAATAGCCCAGAGATCGTAATTGATCTCTGAACAGTAAACTTTACAAATATGTCATATTGTGCGTTATTAATAGAATATGTACTGCAGTTAGTTGGAGTAACTATAGATTGGATTCAAGCAGATTAATAAAAGAAAGCATACAAAGCAATCAATGCATGATGATATTTTCTCTTAGAACAAATACAACCGTTAAATAACACATACAAACCAAATACGTGGAACTCAGAATATGTATATTGTGTCGCCAATTCAGGTTACTAACAGTGGCGTAGTTAGGAAATGGCGCTGGAGAGGTGTAAAGTGGAAGGAGGAAGCGAAAAATGGACAACTTGCTTGTGCACCGCCTTAGTACTCTGGCCGGTCTTAGCTTTCGACTCTTCAAATCTTTAATCGCAGTTCGAGCGACCAGCAAGCTTTTTAGCAGCGAGTTATATTGTACAATTTCCGAGTGGTTTAACTCACGTAAAAATACTGCTCATCCATGGCGGAAGTAAGGTTAGTCGGCTGAGGTTCAACATCTCGTCGACAACGAGGCAAGTGGGGACGTAACATCGGCTAAAAAGACTAGCATCTGGGAAGAGAGTGGTCATTACTAGGGAACCACCCCGAAATTCACTTGTAGTGAATTAAGGGAACCATGGATAATGTTTATTATACTCGTGTTGCAAAGTTCAATGGTAAAACGTTAGTTTAGCAAATAAAAATTTTCGTCGCCAGATAGCACTGGTGTTCCATAAGTAACAGATTTTCTCCGTTTGGGATAATTTGGGATTTTCATGAAGTTAGTAAAATTGTGTAAAATCATCCGATTTGTATTTTGTTAGAACGAACATAAAAAATTAACTTTGTTCCGCGCACTAAAGTGAAAATTTTACGAAATAAGTTTACTGGTTGTTTAATATTTGGGTGTAAAACTAGATTTAGCAAAACTTTGGTTTATACTTTATACAATAATTCAAATGTGACAACTAAATCGAAAATTTCTTTCGATGACAACCACATTTATTTATTTCTCAAATTCTTAAAACTTCTTTTATTAAAANCTCGCGGGCCGCATAAAACCGGCCGGCGGGCCGCATGCGGCCCGCGGGCCTCACGTTGCCGATCCCTGCTGTAGGGCGTGAATAGTAGTTACAAAACTAAGTTAACACCTGATATTTTGGCTGAGGTAAGTCTATATCAGAATTTCGACCAAATACAGATTCCTACACACTAATAAATACATATAATTTCTCAATTTACCGCCTGCTTAAAAGCGACTGTGTTGAAACAGCAGCCCGCCTTGTGGGGAAAATTCTCCCTATGCCAAACTCTAGCATAAGGAAGCTGGTTTTGTTCCCAACCTGAGTAGAGTAAGCGTTAACCATGGAAGACAGAGGTTCAGGAATGGACGGTGGGTCCTCTGGAACGGAAGTGGAGCGTGTGAGCAGTGCANGTGAATAGTACTTACAAAACTAAGTTAACACCTAATATTTTGGCTGAGGTAAATCTATATCAGAATTTCGACCAAATACAAACTCCTACACACTAATAAATACATATAATTTCTCAATTTATCGCCTGCTTAAAAGCGACTGCGTTGAAACAGCAGCGCGCCTTGTGGGGAAAATCCTCCCTATGCCAAACTCTGCCATAAGGAAGCTGGTTTTGTTCCCAACCTGAGTAGAGTAAACGTTAACCATGGAAGACAGAGGTTCAGGAATGGACGGTGGGTCCTCTGGAACGGAAGTGGAGCGTGTGAGCAGTGCACCAACCACGGAGCAGGAACTATACTCGCCTCTCACCTGGCACGCCTTGTAGTTGCGGTCGCATGGCTGGTCCTTGAGGCAGCGGATGCTGGCGCAGAAGGTGTTAGCAGCCGCAGACACGCTCTTGACACACAGCCGGAACTGGTCGCGGCTCGTGTCGTCTGGAGCCTCGTCGGCCGCCACCAGGCAGCAGTTGGTCATCACGCTGGCGCTCTCCGTCGTGCAGATGCTCATGTCCGTCAGCTGCTGCGGCCCAACACACACACACACACACTCACACTCACACTCGCCACCTTGCTGATGCTACAGCCACTGCTACTGCTCATACTTCTGCTACTGTCGCTGATAATACTGCTACTAATACTTCTAATTATTAATAATAACAATAATGTGTAAGGTGCCCCTAGGGCGGCGGTTATGCTGGATGACAGGATTTTGGAGGCAAGGCCCGTAGATGGGACCCTAAGATGGAACAANAGCGCTCTCCGTCGTGCAGATGCTCATGTCCGTCAGCTGCTGCGGCCCAACACACACACACACACACTCACACTCGCCACCTTGCTGATGCTACCGCCACTGCTACTGCTCATACTTCTGCTACTGTCGCTGATAATACTGCTACTAATACTTCTAATTATTAATAATAACAATAATGTGTAAGGTGCCCCTAGGGCGGCGGTTATGCTGGATGACAGGATTTTGGAGGCAAGGCCCGTAGATGGGACCCTAAGATGGAACAAGAGAAATGCGAGGGCTAGGGAAAAGGAAATATACGTAGACAAACCCACCAGCCAATGACAAAGTCGGCCACGTTTCCTGCATGTGGTCGGCCTAATTCAGGCGAGATGTCGCCGGGACTGCAAGTAGGATCATCGTGGTGGATGCCGGTGGGCTAGCTACCGCGGCTCAACACCCTAACATGAGAGATTGCTTCTTTTAATCCAAACATTAATATAAATCATTTCCCTCTACTGAGTATAGTACTACGGAGTGGTGCACACAGGACTTGGTTCAGAAATACTCGTCAAATACTAGTAGTATACTTACTCAATCCACAAATATTTTGCTTGACGTTTATGTGAAATCTTTTTTCTTCTTAGGGTTTGAAAATTAGTTTTGGATCTGGTAAAGTTTATATAATTTTGGTTGTAATTATACTAATTTCACAAAATACTATATACGCTAGATGGATGTGTATCCTGACAACAAAATTGCAAGTTAATGTTCCTCACGGAAAAAAATTAATTTAAAACAGGTTTGCTGTATGGAATAACATAATTGTTGAGGGCAGTACAACAATTCGAATTGCCAGCTGAACAGCTAGTGTATTTTCTTAATACTACAGAGAAATGTAATATTTATGTGTATGGATAATGTACAACTTGCTATTTACAGCCAATATTTGCATAATCGCTAGTCACCTTATAAAAATTAATACAAAGAAATATTTAAAATCAGATTCCATAAAGAGTGGAATAACACACATTAAATTACTATTAAAAATTATATATTTTATGTATGACATTTTAGTATTTACAATCTGTATCACTCGGCCATTCATTCCTACCTTGTTTCAGTCCAGACTTCACCATCCTTTCCTGTTCGGAATGTTATGGATCATAACGAGCGCTCTGAAGCACAGTAGTCCTAAACTCGGATATCTCGCCCTCTGCAGCACTCGCGCACTCTCGTTCGTAGTAGCCGCAAACACACTCGTCCATCGGGAGTCCGTTTCTTCCAAGTCCCTCAATGTCCCGAGTTTCGTTAGAAACTTGTCGCACTCGAGGCAAGTTGGTTTTCACATTCTCTCGACCATCCAGCTGTGGTAGTAATTATATTGTAGGTGTCCTGACCTAGAATCTTATTATCACCTCGGAACATCTCGCACGACGTCAACTCCTCCAGTAGAGAAAGAAAAGCGGGCGGCAGTGACGTCAGTCCAGGTCAGCTATCATTCAACCCCCCCCTCCTCCGACAGCCTGGTGATGTAGAGACGACTGTGTTCGCCTGGGGAAGAGGCGACTCATGGTAAGGCACCCCCCACCACACCGAGACTGGCTGTGGGTAACACTGTGTCCGGTGCGAGCGTCAGCGCATAACACTGCTCCATCCTCAAGTCTGTTCATCCCTCGTAGAAAGTCAGTCGGTCGATGTGAACCAGTACAGATTTCCATCCAGGGAGCCCCAAAGATAGATCTGGTAGGAGTTATATCTAACTTGCTTCAAAATTTGACAAGGGCCTTCCCAACATCCTTGATAATTATATTTGTAGCCCCCAATGTGTTTCCTCTCATAGAGCCACACTAACTGTCCTTCCCTGAATGTGTCGCCAACAATTCTCGGGTCACATCGGGCATTCCTCTTGATGCCAGTACACACTGTATTATGTTACTCATCTGCTCCTTGGTTGTCTCCCTTCCATTCAAGATGCATGTGTGTAACTATGTTCCTTAACTGGACTCTTCTCGTTGTCTTGTCTATGTTAACTGCAGGGCGACTTCTTAGGCAATCCGATTCTAGTAATATTCTACCTACCCTTAAGTAGAAACCTTTCTTCATCTTCTGAGGTATGATGTTTTCCAATAGTTTTGGCTGGGCTGTGTTTCGGGTTATCATTACTGTTGCGGACATATCTAATTACTGGTGAAGCTGTCATTTGGCCTATTTTTCAATTAATGGTATAGGGTGGCATCCCTGGACACTGGGATTGTAAATGTCCTTCCTTTCCACAGTTCCAACTTTCTCGACCCTTCTGTCGACGAGGGACAGGTGACGCTGCCTCTACAACATTCAAAAGTTCCCCAGTCACTGACAGCAGTCTCCTCAACAAGCTCTCGGTCGTATTCACTCCTGGCTTTCGGATCATGCAATTTATTATTGGGTACTGGGGTGTCAAATGTGCTGTTCGGCCACACTCCCAACATTCCCGAGGCTTTACTAAACAAAAGTGGAACTCCCCAGCACAGAATCTGGCAGCGATGTCTGTCATGGTGACCTCCAACTTCAAAACTTTCAAGATGCGATCACCATCACCGTCATGGCACAGGGTAGTTGCCTGCACTGTATACCAGGGTGTCGGCTCCTGCTTCGCCGATTTCACCTTCAGTGGTCGGGCCAGGGCATCGTACATGCAGTGTGGCGATGCCAGGCGTATCGCTCGGTGCAAAATAGCATCTACAATAGCATCAACGAAAAAATTTACTGTGATGATGTCGCATGTCTCTTTAGACAGGCATTCCAGAGGCAAGTGGGAGAGCCCTACGATGTTCTGCCACAACTTCTGCAATGGTTCTCCGGGTCGCTTGGTGCAGCTTTGCAGTTGGGAATGGTGAGCAGGTCGTGGGTACAGGTCTCCGAAACGTAGATCCAAGGCCAAAATCAGTGTGGGGTCCTCCAGTTGATGTCACATTGTCAGCGACTGGAGTATGCACAGTGCAGGGTCCCTCAGCAGAGTAGTGAGGAAGTAAGCCTGCTGCTCGTCAGTCCAAACATTCAGAGTGGCAACGATCTCTAACTGGTGCTGGTATTAGATCTGTCCAGGAAGTGGGCTTAATTGAGACGCATTTACCCACCCCTGGCTGAAGCGTACCCTCACTGCAAAACTGCTGGGCATCTCCTGTGACGAGTGTGTTAGTGGTGACCTCTATCTTCTCCTGGATGTCCACATTCATTGGCTCGGTAGTCGTCAATCTCGCTCCTCCTTAGTCGCTGTCTTCGAGTATCTTCTTCCCTGCTTCTGTTCTTGCTACTATTCCATCTCGAGGGCTCTCAACTCCTGTTTGATCTTAAACTCGACACTGTCCATTCTTTCACTCACACATTCAATTTAATTTCACAAATAATATATTTGTTATTATTCGCTAAATTGTTTAAGCTTTTTATACATCTGTCTGCATTTTCATTCATACTCTGTTAATTTTTTATCAACATTTTCGTTTACAGTGCATTTTTTATCTGCAAGTTCACTAACACTACTAATTTAACTATTTACAGAAACATGATTTGGGGATGTCTGGCATAAGGTAGTGGGGAGGCGGAGCACGAAGCTGTTCATGCTCTTTCATTCCGGTCGGGTGACGGCCATTTTCTCCGCCATTTTTTTTAACAAAATTATTTGTTTGCCCCCAAAAATTACTTTATAAATTAATTATTTTACCCAAAAGCACTTTGTCAACCAACAAATTTCCAAAAAATGGAAAAATGAACTCGATCCAGTCCTCAAATGAGCAAAGTGGATTCGAGACTCTCAATGGAAAGAGCCACTTGATTCTCAGAGCAATAACAGGAGAATTGAGGCTCCGAACTAGGTCCAGTGGATCAACGGACAAATGCCCCCCTCCCTCCACCCACTGTCCTAAAAATTTCAAAAAGTCCCAAAAAATATAAAAAATGTATAAAAAATTATTTCAAAACATATTTATTAAAAAAATTATTTATTCAAAATTTAAAAAAAGTTATTAAAATTAATTTAGAAACCATTCACATTTCCGGAGTTCCCCCCAGAACGACATCCAGAAGACGACTGCCCACCCTCTAATCAATCACATTGTCTTATCATTCTCTCCTCACCACACCACCGCCCCAATCCACACCCGTCTTCCCTCCTCACCACCTCCCCCCTCTGATTCGTTCATACTGCAGTATTCCCTCCTTCTACCCCCTCACCCTTGCTCATTCCATCGTCTGCACTCAACCTGCATATTGTTTTTTTCGTAAGTCATTTGTTTACATTTCTGGAGATTGTCTCTCGCCTGTGCTCGACATGCCATCCCAAACCCCAACAAGGTAACCCTCCTCCCCGCTCTACAATAAATTAAGCTTGTTCGTAATTGAGTATTTTTTCTGTTACTCCTCACCACACTGCTATATTCAATTTACTATCTAGTCGAGCCCCCATAAACCCAACTACCTACCCACTACAGTGAATCATGGGTTTGCATCACACCTCCTTATTACTCGCTTTCGATAGACTAGCAACGCCTCCTCCCCTTCTTGATTGACTCAGACCATACAACAGGGGAGAACGAGTGTGTGGGTTGTCTCAGAGTGATCCATATTTTTATTCATTTAAAATGTATGGCAGAAGATTTTCGGTGAGAATAAGGCGTGCTCCTTAAAAGAGCAGTACCTGAAATGTTCCTGCAATTATATGGATCGCTCACGATATGTTTCATGAAGTGATTAGAGAGGGCAAGTTCGTATACAATGGGTGAATGGTTCATGAAAAGTTTTACGAAATGCTTCGTAAACGGGAAGACATGCTTCTGGGCATCGAAGATTTTGGTGAACGTGTCGCCGGTTCGAGACCCGATCAGATGGTGCTACATTTATGGTCATGGGCATGCTCGCAAGTGTGCGGTATCTATGGTGGGTTTTCAAGCTTCTGTTCGTTAAGCTCGAGAATTCGTCAGGCAGTAACTTGTCAAACAGCATCGGGCATGCGCCATATGACCAATGGCTGATACCCGTCACGACATTCCTTGAATCTGATAAATTATTTGCGTATATAAATTAATTTATTCATGACTTAGAGGTTAGTTGTTATTCAACCAGTAAATCAGTTACATCTCGGCAGGAGTCAGTTAGCAGGATTCAGTTGGCAAGAGTCAGTCGGCAGGAGTCAGTCTGCAGAAGTCAGTCGGCCGGATTCAATCTGCAGGAGTAAAGTGTATGAACTCATGTATACTTGAGGACGACGCAAACCACTGACGATGTGAAATTGAATGTGTCATGTACGACTACATGTATACATTCAACGACTGTCCAAAAATTACATGGAAACAATGCGGTTACTGTGCCAACACTGGTAAAAGTTGCAATGCGTGGTGACACGAGAAGACAGATTGTTTGAAGAACCCATTTCATGCGATTCTTAGTTGCTATAAATGTTCCAGACACTTCACTACACGTCAAGAAAGCTCGTTACATATTTCCCGAAGACCCGAGTAAACTATTTTATAGACTCATACATTTAATTGTCCTGAAAACCAAGTGTGGATCTCTCACACATTGTTGAGAATTCATTCATCGATGAACCGAAGGATAGGGGTTGTATCAGATAAGACTGTTGGCTACTATCCATGATCTGAAAATATCTGAGAAATATGAAGATTGAATGTACGAAATTATTAGAACGATTGAATGTATGTAATAAGTAAAGAAATCTATTTATGTGTATAATAATAATGCGTGTTTAATTTCGTACAGAGTCCGTTCTACTTCTCTGAGAGATTTATAAATTCTGTGGTGTATGCAATCAATTGTGAGAGTCTCTTTTAGATAAAAGTTATGTATGCGAACATGTGCAGGATGAGTGTTATGATAAGATCTGAAGTATTATTTCTTACTAAGTTAGTTTAAAATAGATTCAGTCTCTATGATGAACGAATGAACTGAAGAATATTTTCTAGGAATTTTTCGCAACTTTTTGGTTGGCATGGTCATTTGTCATGGCCCTTTGGTATGGTCAGCTCTGGTTGAAATGTTTTGTAAAGATTGGCAGAGCTATTAGAATATTTTGTGAAGTTTTTGTGCGAAGTAGTTAGCTACGGGATTATTATTAGGAGACGTTTTTAAGATTGTCCGTCATCGTCTGTTGGTACAGATGGCTAGTCTTGATCACTGTTTTAATCAGTTTGGCAGGAGTTGGTCTCGGCTGCAGGCAGTCTTGGGTAAAGTTAGTCTTGGGTGGATTCAGTCCTGGGTGGAGACAGTCTTGAGTAGTTTCAGTCGTTGGCTAGTATGGTTGGTCACACTATGGTCCTTTGTTATCACCAGCTGGTAATGGTCAGTTCTATAGTCTGAATCAATCACGAGAGGTGACGAGATGGTGTTAGTAGTCAAGCGAATGCGAGTAATATTGATGTAAGTCGATGAATCACTGTAGGGGGGTAGTTGGGCGGAGGGGGGTCGACTAGATAGTCAATTGAATATAGAAATCGGGCGAGGGGTAGCAGAAAAAATACCCAATTAAGAACAAGTTAAATTTATTGCAGAGCGAGGATGAAG
>NQII01001823.1:40444-80776 GCA_002778355.1 Clitarchus hookeri
AGGTCAAGGTCATTCACGCTTTTTACATATTTCCGAATACATCTTACTTGGTCGCTTACATTATCATTGTTGTTATATTTATTTGCAACTTTACAGCGTCTTTGATACTTCTTATCTTAGGACTTTGTTCTTTAATAAAAATAAGCAGTGCTTCCTTATATGCCAACATTCTCCTAGTTATAATCACTGCTTGCTCAATCTAAAAATCCTACCTTTGAATAAATTATTCCAGCCCATTTATGACATAAGTGTTACAACTTTTAAAAGTCCCTGGGCGTAGCCAGTTGCTTTGAGGGAGCAAATAACAATTTCCTTATTTACTTATAAGCAATTCGCTAAATAAATATTCAAAACTCAATTTATTGACAATAACAGGTATCATTAGCTACGTAAGATAATATTTACTTTGTCGTCTGTCACCTAACAAAAATTAATATAATCAAATTGCCAAAATCAATTTCTATGAACAGTTTATAAACATATACTAAATTACTATTAAAATTTATAATTTTAAAATAAAAAAATTCAGTTTTTGAAGCGGAAGTCTTCTGAAACGGGTGTTTTTATTGACTTTTTTCATATAGAATCTCTGGTACAGTGCATTTAAAGCACTCCGGGGATATGAAATGAAGAATCATTTTTACTATTGAGCCTAAGTATTTAAAAGGTCACCGCTAATAATTTCCCACATTTCCCAGAGGCTGATTTAGTACTTATTATGTAGAGACAGTAATGCATCTTATACGCGTGCTGTGTCGTCCTTAGCGCTCCCGTATTTTTCGTTAGATACGCGAAATATACTGTAGTATATGGCATCTTTAAGCAGTGGCTCTGGACATAAGCGAATTCTTAGAAAATTTCAATACAGTCTTCTTACACATTTCACAGATATCCACATGTTACAAATTTTAGGATTCAGCAAAATAAAACTCTAAATTTGACAATATTCAATTGTTTCTGAATACGTACTTTCTACGTGCGTGATTTAAGGAAGGCTTTTTTTGGGGCTGGTATGGTCCGTGATGACTTTTATTACGAAAACAAATCTATTAAAATTGTAAGAATTTTTGTTCAAAATGTAAATTTCTGAAAAATGTAATTCAATTAATTTACTAGGACTGTGGACACCTTAAATATTATTATATAAAATTTACTCATATCTAACCGACTTACAAAGAAACACGCCAACCTTCAGAATGACAGTAATAACATTTATTGCTTAAATCCACATTATTTTGTCGTTACGAACGCGCAATCGCAATTTTCGTTTGAATCCACATTCACCATAAACAGGTTGATTCATAGCACCCGTATCACCCTTTTTTCTCGGAAACAACTCAACGCCATGGGTTCGCGAAAAAGTGCGATAACTAAACCCTACATGAAGCATCGATTTGCAGTAATCCCATTCCCCCGAACATACCTAGGGTAGGGGTATGGGGGGTGAACTTTGAAATGGCAAATGGGAATGTGGGTAGTATAATGTATCGTTGGATAGATCGTTTAAAAAGAAACAACATTTCCTTAGACACTTTTTTCTGACGTGCGTAGTTTACGCACAATAAATTTTGTCATATAAGCATATGGTTTGTGACCTGCGTAGTTTACGCACAATGAAAATTGATTGCAAACGTGGTTTACTTAATACAATCAAAAGGAAATCAACTAAACATGTGATTTTCGTGGCGTGCATATCTAGTGTACGAACAATGAAAAGGACGTCGGGTGTACTGTAAATACCGATATTGTGTGAGAGAACTACCGTGAACTGGGAACTAGGAACACTCATTCGCACACAGCACTCTTCATAAGAGTTCTAAATGTCGACCATTCTGTATCAGACACGATTCTGCTCTCCGTCTGACATTCGCGGATGCTCGGCGGACCTCAGCACTGATGAGAGATCCACATGCTGCTCTGATTCTGTCATTCATGCAATGTAAAACGAATTATAGTCAGAATAACCGAATGTTCGATTGTTAGTTAACTTGCATGCAAAACATGCAGTTCCTGTAAGTGGCAGATGGCTTATATACTTGCTGCTTAGTGCTGCCTTGTTATCCACGTTCGTTCTAAAACAGTCTAATAATTCCAGTTAAGTGTGTACAATTGTCATTGGTTGTGCGTTAACTATGCACATCGGATACACAATGTGCGCCATTATGTTATTGCCGGTTGGAGTGTGAGATTTGCTTTGATACTAGCAGTGACCTGTGTTTCTTACTACGTGGAATCATGCAGTAGGTATTGGACTGTCTCTGAGCAAAAGCGGAGAATAATGCAGTACTAAGCAGCAAGAAGATACGCCATCTACCACTTACATGATCTGCAGGTTTTGCATGCAAGTTAACTGACAATCAAAAGTTCGTTAATTCAGACAGTAATTCGGTTTACATTACAACCATTAATCGTGTGTGTTGTTTCAGTGTCATAAAATGTTCTATATGTGGTGTTGCTTTTAGAATGGAATGCCGTTTACAAACGAAGAAGCATTAGACATGCTGATGATACTAGGAGAATGTCGTCGGAACTGCGGAGCTGCTGCCTGTTTGTACGCAGAGAGATACCCACGGCGCGTACATCACTCCTGCAATGTCTTCCAGTGTCTTGCAAGTCGCGGGCGCACAACCGGGCTAGTGCAACCGACACGCAACAAACCTCGTCGCATCAGACGACCAGTGAGAGACGAGAGGGCTGTTGATGTACTTGCTGCCATGGTAGTTAACCCTCATGATTCTACACGGAGGATTTCCCGCGACTCAGGATTGTTTAAAAGTACTGTGTGGAGAATACTCGCTGGTAATCGTTTACATCCGTACCATGAACAGCTGCACCAAGAACTTTGGAATTATGCCTTTCCTAAGCGCATTTATTTCTGCAACTGGTACATGAGCAAGGACCTTGCTTTCCATCGCAGCATTTTGTGGATTGATGAGGCCACATTTAAGAGTAATAGCGACGTTAACATAAGCAATGCTCATTAATGGTCTGCAGTCAACCCACATTGGCTTCATCAAGTGGATAACCAGCATGTGCGGAGCCTTAATACTTGGTGTGGCCTTCTCGGACATCGTGTCGTAGGACTATATTTTCTTGAAGGGCTCTTGAATATAGAATATTTTGTATCAGCTGATCGAATATGTCCCTCTCGCTCTGTGACTAACAATGTGGCTTCAACAGGATGGCTGTCCTGCTCACTTTTCATGTAGAGCTCGGCTAGTTAATGGTGGATCAGACGAATGGGTCCTGTAGCTTGGCCACCACGGTCTCCACACTTGTCCCCAAATGACTTCTTTTTGTGGGAGAGAATTGAAGACATCGTCTACTGCGTGCGTCCAACAACGAGGGAAGGCATGAAAGACAGAATCAGAGCAGCATGTTGATCTCTCAGCTGTGCTGAGGTCCGCCTAGCAACCGCGAACGTAATGAGGAGAGCAGAGTCGTGTCTGATACAGGTTGGTCGACGAACACTTATGAAGAGTGATGTGGTATGCGCGCCAGGAAAACATGTTTAGTTGATTTCCATTTGATTGTAGTAGGAATAAAAATAGTTTTCGTTCCGTTTTATTGTGCGTAAACTACGCACATTACGAACCATATGCTTGCATGATTTATTTTATTGTGGGTAAACTATGCACATTACGAACCATATGCTTGCATGATTTATTTTATTGTGGGTAAACTACGCACATTACGAGCCATATGCTTGCATGATTTATGTTATTGTGGGTAAACTATGCACATTACGAGCCATATGCTTGCATGATTTATTTTATTGTGGGTAAACTACGCACATTACGAACCATATGCTTGCATGATTTATGTTATTGTGGGTAAACTATGCACGTGAGAAAATTTTTGTCTTGGTGATTGTTGTTTCCTTTTCAACGATCAATCGAANTTATTGTGGGTAAACTATGCACGTGAGAAAATTTTTGTCTTGGTGATTGTTGTTTCCTTTTCAACGATCAATCGAACGATAACATATACGACCCCGGTTCCGATTTTCAATTTAAAAGCTTACCCCCATGCCCCTAACTCCAGAATGTTCTGTGGAATTGAATTACTACCAATCGATGATTCTTATAGGGTATAGTTATCACGATTTGTTCGCGAACCTCCGGTGTCGTGTTGTTTCCGAGAACAAGGGGCGATACGGGTGCTGTGAATCATTTTGTATATAAGCTGATTACTAGGTAGGTGAATCTTAACCCAGGGGATCCCTCCTCCTTGGCAACCTTTTGTGCACCACCTGCTCTACGAAACATTACTTGACATGTCACTATTTTAGTCCTGATTTCAATGCTTTATTAAAACTGAATTTTTTGAATTGATGACTTCTTGCGAAGGTTTACTGATTTCAACTTGACACGAATTAACACGTTCAAATAAAGGAAAACATAAGGTCAGCCCTTTTCTTGAAACCCAAAGTTGTTTTAGAAAACCATGCAAAACGTTCACAAATCCACCAAATACCTTGCCTGGATAGTTAGCCAACACCTATAACACTTGAGATTATCGGGAGTTGCGAGGCCGACTTAAACTAAAAAATGAACACAGAAATCATGTTGGTGGTATTCATAATCATGTATAGTTGGATGGATATTTGCAATCACTGTAAAACCCGTTGCTGCCATCACATATTGTGATAGATAAAATGAGGGTTTTAACTTGTCGCATACAACTTCGTGACGCGAAACCGTAATTGATTTTCTAATGACGGATTATTAATAAGCAATAAAATGAACGGGAAAACTAGTCTTGTGTTATTACTCTAATGCTGGTTTTACATTAGCGCGACAAGGACGACGTGACAAACAAAATTCGCCCCTATTCTGAAGGACCACGTTCAGCATGGAGGAAGAGGGCCAACGTCAACACAGACATTTTCTCGATTTTGGTATTAAGGATGTTTCATATGACATACTTATAGTAAAATGTTAATAAACTTAGGTACCATTTTAATTGTGTGATCGGTATTTTAAGTACGAACGTCTAACAGTTTTCCCGGTTGCGTCCGCAACACTAAAAGAATATAAATATTTTTTATCTAAAATTCTGTTGCGTCGGCCAGGGTTTTTTATATCCGTGGAAAAATGCTTTTGATTGACTGACAATCTGTCGCATCGCGCCTATCGCCCTGTTGTGAGTCCATGCATTAACGCCGCCGTTTTCGAGGAATTAATGCATAAAGTTTAAAACCATTAAGTGATAACAGAAATCCCTCGAAAACGGTGGGGTTTACAGTGCAAGACGATCTTTATCAATAATTTTTACGTGCTGATTAATAATCCGTCATTTGGGAAACCAATTAAGCTTCGACATCATAGGACATTCTGCAACACGGGATTGCAATACCTATTTTTTTATGACGGTGGCAAAGGGGTTTTGTAGTAGTTGCAGATATTCTTTCAAATATATATTACATATGTGTATATATATACTAAAACTTGCACCGCAAATATGTATTTCTGTAATGAAAGGTACTATTGTTTGGCTGATTTCACAGAATTGAAGATCAGACAAAGAAGGGCTCATAATTGCAGCCCAGACACAGATTTTAATACGTATTAGAATGTGTATTTCCTGAACATAGTTACATTTTTCAAATGGGACAATGCTTATTCACACCAAGAAAATAAAACTGGAGGAGATTATAATGTTAATTGCTTGTTTTACATGATTCTTGCGAGTAGTTTATGTGCTATTGTAATATGTATATACAGGATGCTACTTAAATCATGGGACAAACATTGAGGGGTGGTAGAGCTCACTAAAACAAACTATTATTGTATAGAAATATATGGACGGAAGTGACGCGTTGAGGCACGAACACACAAATAACACATGAAATGCAACACAGTGTTTATTTACAACGTCTCCGCTAAATGCCTTTTTACAGCAATGTTTATAATAATTGCTCAAAATTGCTACCACTGACAGTAATGCAAGCTTGGTAGCGTCGGTGGAGTAATGCTGATACAGCAGGTCACTGGCGCACCGTTTGACTGCCCTCAACTATCGCCACCATTGTCAGCCAATCACGCCATATATAGAGGTCGCCAAGCATGCGTGACTGTTGGTGGATGCATTTACAGCAACTGTTTTAACATTTTCTGTACGGAATCACTCGTTACATATGCTGCTAATGAACATTTTATGTTTCCGTTAATGTGTTATGTTTTTGTGCTTGTGCCTCAACGCGTCATTTCCGCCCATATATTCCTATACAATAATTGTTTGTTTAAGTGAGCTCTACCACCCCTCAATGTTTGTCCCATGATTTTAGAATCATCCTGTATATATATATATATATATATATATATATATATATACACACACACACACACACACACACACACACACACTCATACACACACTTTCTGTCATGCTCACCATAAACTCCTATATTATTTCCACCTTAAATATTGCGTTTCACTCAAAAGGAAGTATTTTCGGTCGTAGGTCAGATACATGCAGTCGAAATGTTTCTTTGAAAGGGAGATGCAGACGGAGTTTGTCGGGGTTGTTCCGACTAATCATGTCTTCATACATATGTATACACACGCACATATGGATGCAGCTGTACGGGAGAAGTGCAATAAAACATAAACGTGCAGGTGAGAAAGTTATAGGCTGTTCGATAAAGTAAGCATTTTTAAAGCCCTGTTTAAGATCTACTTGTTATGCACATTCTGTATTATTCCACCACATTATGTAAAACTAAGTTTGTTCATGCGTCGGTCAAGTGAATATGTGAAGTTATCAGAAAAGAAAATATTTAACAAATTTGGTAATTCGAACACTTATATTTATTTAAAACCTAGAAAGAAAAAAAATGCTTTAGGGCTCACAGATGTTTACGTAACCCTTTTAATTCAACGTTAAGACAACGAAACTATTTTCGCTCCATCGTTACTTGAGTTTACAGGGCGCAGTCGAGTTAGTGTGGCCGTTAAGATACAAGCGGGTAGAGGTAGTAACATATTTTAAAGGTTGAGTTCAAAAGTGCTTAGTTGATGGTAAAGTTTACTCTACTCAGGTTGGGAACAAAACGAGATTTCTTATGGGAGAGTTTGGCATAGGGAAAATTTCCGCCACAAGGTGCGCAGTGTTCCAAGAGGTAACTTAATTAAAATTGTAAGCCACAATATTAATTCATGTTACTTAGTTACGAAGTTATTTTATATTTGATTTATGATTGTTTCAATTATCCTGGTTTTAACTTAGAAAATAGAGAAGATGTGGTACCTTGCCAACACTAGCGTCTACCTAGTGACGACAATTTTCCCTTTGTCAAACTTTTAACATAGATGTTCGCAACGTATAGTAGAAGTAACATTAGTTGATGGTGAAGAGCATATGGGAAGGTATGGCGGATAAATGTTGGCTGTAGATACGCACGAGGGAGGAGATGGTGGGGAGGCGATGTGCACGCAGCAGAGTGGTGGTGTACTCGACGTCGGCGGCAGCGCGGCACAGCAGGTAGGTGTCGACGGGCCCAGGTTGCTCGGGTGAGCTGCCCTCCTGCAGAACTGCTAGCAGGTAGCCGGCGTGGGCACAGCACTCCGTCAGCGACACTACCAGACCGCACAACTCCTCCACGCACACCCTCGCCTGTATAACACACACTCATGGCATGTAACCTATTGCAAGTATAGACTAAAGATGAGGTAGACCGATCTCGCTGGCTGTGTGTCCCAACATTGAACTGCTTTTCTGCCAATACGACTAGCAAAAACGGCGTGAAATGGATTTGAGGTTAGAATTTTATTTAGTAAACGAGTGCTTTGAGATGTTTGTATACTTCCTCTAACCAATATGGAATGCAATTTTTATAATTAAAATCGGTAAATGTATTTTGCTCATAGAAAAAGGCTTGTCTTTTGGAAATTAAGATATAAACAAACACGTCCATCACTGTTGGCAGTGTGACTTAATAGTTGTGTACATTTGGGGAAGTTTATTGTTTGGTACATGCGCAGAAGACTAATAAGTGGTCTACCTCATCTTTAGTCTATGACTACAAATAATCTCGTTACCGGTAACGATTACTTTCTAAGTAATTTTTACTGGTAATTAGTTACATGTAAGAAAAAAGTAATTGTTTAAAACACGATTTATTTTTTGTTTTGCCAGATCGAGAACACAGTTTTAGTTGCACATACAAACGAACAAAGTTAACCACCCGCCATATTGTCACTCACTGCTCTCCATTGTCTTCAATCCCAAAATTCATTGCGCCAACAAATTCTGAATACAACCTAAGGGGAAAAAAATTCTAACTCCTGTTTTAACATCAATCGAGCGTGAATATACCACCCGCCGGAAAATGTTACATTTTACTATAAACAAGTCAACAAATGCCACCACGAAAATCAAACTAAGACAGAATACAACAGTCATTGGAACATAAGAATACTGTCTCATATACGTATTTTTGCAGGTACATGATTAGATTACTGGCAATGGACATCACTTGGAAACAGGCCTATCAAGTTCACCATTGAAAGCTTTTAGAGTCACAATTCTAAAAACACCATCTTCACCAGGATGAGTATTAATGATTCTGGCAGTTCTCTATTTCAGTGGTGGCAAGTTTGAGTCTTTCACCAGGACGAGCATGTCTTCTGTTACTTTGGGAGTGCAATATTCCATTTAGTTCTTTGATGAAGTGTCTGGATATATTCTGAGCTCCATCATTTCCAGGTGCATTGTTTTGACTCTGTTGTTAACTGTCATCGATCGAGACAGTTCTCCAATATGAGAGGGAGGTCTTCTTCTGGTATCCTTATAAAATCAGCACCAATAAAAAAATACCCCGGAGTGAGGACATTAAATTTTGAGGGATCAATCAAAAGGGGGAGACAAAGGTCTGGAGTTCAAAACTACTGAGATTTCACTAAAGAGTGTTGCTAACTCCTCAAAGGTATGCATTTGTTCACCAATCACTTTTCTCATATACAATTTGACTGACTTGACTGCAGCTTCCCACAAACCTCCGAAATGGGGTCCTGCTATTGGATTGAAGTGCCAAACAATATTAAGGCCAACTATGTGATCATGCAGTGTCTGCCACACTGGTTCAGAGAACCTAACTTGATGTACTTCAGGTGTCTGTAAGTACCAACATAATTTGTGCTATGATCTTAAGATATGTCATATGGTGTTTCCCTACAAATATAAATATTTTCATGGTTGCTAAAAATGCATCAGTACACAGAGATGACAAAACTTCCAAATGGACTGCCTTGTTCGACATGCACACAAACACATAAAGATTGTTTTTAGTGGCAACAGCCTTTCGTGCTTTGGTGAGCTTTGAACCAAAAGGCCCAGCAAAGTCAACAACAACCTTCAGAAATGGACGAACTTGTGTGAACCTCATAGCAGGCAGGTTTTTCATGAAGTGCATGTCAATTTGAAACACTGCATGCAACTGTGCATTTAGTGCCGAATTAGTCATTTAGTGCTAAATATACCTTAACTATGTCTGGATGAGAGATTGCTTAGCTTGTGATCCAGCATGAAGGTAAGTGGTATGACGCTAGTTTACAATGAGCACTGAATGGTGATATTTTCCTGGAAACAACACTGGATGTTGTGTTCGTTCAGGCCGACCACCCACCCTGATGATTCCGAAGGGGTCTAGGAATGGCTCTGCAGACTACTGGGACGCTCATTGCACTCCAGAATTTTAATTTCCTCAAAAAAGTGTTGTTGCGCAACTTTAATCCAAAATACCATTGCAGATTACATCTCACCATAGCTCATCAACTTATAATCAATGAATTTGTTTTCTGAAGACACTGTTAGCTCTGAGCATCTATTCTACCACGCACTTAAGATTATATAGTGATGAAAATGTGTCGAAGTCAACTAATTCATTTTTCTTTCCTTGAACTACAAGGACCTGATTTTGTACAGGCTTGTATTCAGAAAGGTCATTCACATCCCAGGTCCTTACCTATTGTATGGGCCAATTTGCATCCGAGCCTGCCAGTAAGTTAGGATAATGAAACCACAGAGTATTATCAACTAAGTGCCGTGCAAAAACACATCGAGAAGGTAAATCTGCTTGGTTGCAGCTATATGAGTCATAATGCCACATGCTTGGAGGTGCGATGGTCCGAATCTCAATAACCCTATTTGCTACAAATTGATTTTATTTATGAGGAGATGATTTTATTTATGACAGCAAAGGTGTAGAGTCACACCACATTTGTATGGTAAAGTTGTATGATTTGTCTTCAAACTGGTTGCTGACATAGAGCCACAGCCTTGTCAGGAGCACAACATCACATAACTAAAGCCTAGGGATGTACAACGTTTTCAGTAGATCAACCTCTAATTTAGCAGTTACCAGATGTCTCGAAATCACTCAACCACTATCAACAAGCCGCACATAGATCACAGCACTATATGCCTTTTCATAGGCATCACAAAACCCATGGAACCGAAAATGTGTGCATAATGTAAATTGATGTATCTAGGGATTCACACAGCAAGGGAAGTTTATGATGTTCGGAAATGCAGCCATTGATGAACAATTTCTTCAATGACTGGTTAATCCCATTCTAATCCTATTGTCTGCATAGTCTGAAGCAACATATTTACCCACGCTATCACAGGTGACAACCACCCACAAGGGCCAAAGAGTCTCGTATTTTTTGAGAAAATACCTTGTTTACTGTTAGATAACTAGGGAATGTTGATGTGGTATACAAAATCATCTGTGGCTAGACATCAATGAACACCAAGAACTTTGATAGTTGGGCGTATATCTTGACCAAAACTTCTCAGAACTTCATATCGCTCTGCAGTCATATCTTCCAACAATGTTGGGTAGTTGGAGGACCACTTTCGCAGCTCAAGTCCTCCTCGAACTAAAATGGACACAGGTTCACCATTTAATTTTATTGCATCTTCTACAGAGCTGGTCCCAGTAACTATGTCATCGACAAACACAGCTCGTAACAATACCTGTGACGCTCGAGGGAACTGGTGATCTTCATCCAATGCCAACTGCTGTGAGGTCTTCAATCTTCAACGATTGGTCAGGGGACGATGCTAACCCATATGTAACTGTGTTTAATTGATATATATGTACATTTTCTTCTCGAGTAGGATGCTATAAAATGCACTTGTAGTTCCAGTCGTCAGGGTGGATTTCAATCTGTCTATACATTTTGCAAATGTCTGCAGTAAAGACCACTGGCATCATTACAAAGTTCAGGATGATATAACCTATATCCTTTTAAAGTTTTGGCCAGTAAGCAACAAGTCATTTAATAAAATACCAGTAGAAGTCGTTGCAGAACCATCAAAGACTACACCATCTTTAGTGATGGAACTAACTTCTTTGAGTACATAATGATAGGGTATCACATAGGCTACTTCACAAATCTCTACTGGATCAGGTTACAGTGTGCTGCTTGACCCTAAAGCTACTGAACACTCATCATACGTGATATGTGGCCCAAGTCCTCGTACTCCTTATGGAACAATCGGTATTCGTTTGCAGTTCTGGTGACTTATTCAATTTGTTCTCAAGGCGTTCAAGTATGGACAATGCAACTTGTAAATAATTTACAGTGGTTTGCAGCTCTTGCTTGAATGGCAACCGAAGCCCATCTTCCATCTGCATTACGAGCATGTGTAGCGTAGAAGTGCTCTTCACTTTTATTGTCCTCTGCAGAGATTATATGAACTGATGGTATTTCCTCTATCTCCCAAAATGTTTGTAGCTGCACATCCAGCATAGTTGTTGAGATCAATAATGAGACAGGTGGATTTACATGTGCTTCATATATGATATTGCCAGTCACAATCCCGCGAAACTGAGTGAAAAGCATTAGGCTCCCTTATGTTTTAGAACCTGTCATCACTTCACTGACAATGTCTGCTGACAGGTGCATGTTTACAGGTCCAGGATTATCAAATGGTGGCTAAGCTAAAAGTTAAACCTTTAAGGTGCTCGATTGAAATGGATGAAATTCTTGAATATGGCATGGGTTGAGTGATTTCACTTAAAATTGTAGCCTTAATGTCAAAATGAATGTCTTGTGAGCCCGCATGTTTAATGAAGTAACATGTAGCCCCTCTTGGACCTGGCACAGGAGTTTGGCCAATGCCAGCCATTTCTACACATTCACTGTGGCATTTTAAGCCCAATTGTTGCACAAAATTTTCAGTTTTAAATGTAGTTCGTGAGGCACCATCTAACAAAACTCTTAGGACTTGAAACTGTCCACTTCTGTCTTTTACATGAAAAAGAGCAGTTGCAATCAAAATTATAGTAAGTTGATATTGGGTGTCCTTTGATAGATGCAGTGCTTGCAATTTATCAGTAGAAGAACCATGTGATGAATCCCAATATTTTTTGAGTCTGAGTATCTAATGTCAGGCCTGTGGGCTTCTCATAGGTCACACGAAGAGGAGAGTTATTTCCTTTGACACTGCATGCATGAAAATTTCAATAGGCATTTCACAGTACTATGGTTAGGGTTCAAACAGTTAAAGTACAGTGACTGCTCGTTCACAAATGCAATCCTATCATAAACAGATGTCAACAAAAACTATTTACATTTCCGAAGAAAATTATTCTCTTTATGTAACATAAAGGATGTTGTTTGTTCCAATCCAACTAATATAGTATTGTGATCACTATTTTATCCTGAATTTAATTTCACATTCGATATTGAGGGTTTGATGTAGGTTCTACTTACATTACTTGTCGTGGATGCACTCTGCATGCCAACCAACTGTACATGTTCACCTGCCACAGCACGATGCTCCAAGAACATTAGAAGATCCTCACAAGTTGGCAGATCTCGTTCCACTGACATTTCAAAGTCTTGGCTCAGAGAGTGGTCTAAATTTTCCACAAGAATATTTAATGAAAGGAAACTCCAATCAGACACTAGGAAATAGTCAGCTTTCATTGAATCTAAATTATCTTGAGTCACCATCCTCGCCTCAGGCGTGGAAGAACATGCTGGAACCTCTTGGTCGAATCTTGCCAATGAGATTTCAGTCCACTGGTGATGTAGTTGATGATGGCGCATTGCCATGGCACACAAGTCTAGAAGCAGTAAAACTATGATGCTGACTTGTGAATATATTTAATTGAAAGATATATCATTAGATTAAATATTTACAAAGTAAACAATGTTCGGTACGAATATAAAACAGCAATTTAATTTCCTTCATGCATATTTCAGTTTATTTTATACTGTGCCGCTTTCGTGGGCTCGGAACTACTTTTATAATAGGCTCTTTTAATATTTCACGTGTAGGTATGTGTGTATGTCTTAACATCTCGTCGACAGCGAGCTTATTGGAGACAGAGCAAGTTGCTCAGAGAAGCACGATTGGAGAAGGAATCACTTATTGCCTAGAGTAATGAACAATTTCAGCATTTGCCAGGAGGGATTTAGGTAAAACATGGGAATCTGTAATAAGAAAGGCAGGACCGGAAACCGACTGAGAGTAGGAGGGTTTACCGCTGCATCCCCTTGCTCGGTAATTTTTACTTGTGTGCGTGGAAAAGGACAGGTCGCGGAGTAAGACAGGAGCGAGCAGGACCAAGTGAAGTACTGGAGCAAGCGTGTACTAGAAGGCAGTCTATACACGAGTGTTGCAGGTTCTAGTCCCAACGAGCGGCGTCGAGGTAAATGTCGGCCTGGTGTGAGCCAGGGACGACAGAGGAAGGAACTGACCTCGGTGTAGCGCGGGCGCGGAGGCTGCACCAGCGCGGCGAGGTCCCTCAGAAGGACGACGAGTCCTTTGGAGCGCGCAGCCACCGTGTCCCTGCAGCGAGCCACACTCTCGCCGAACACGGAGAGACTGCACGTCCTCACTGGCCGCGGGTCGCTGCAACACCACAGCGCACCTCTCACACACCACCTACGCCCACCTTCACTTTCTGCTACTAATATTTTACTATTGACATTTTAACATGAACACCCTAAAGTACGAGTAAGTGAAGAGATTGGGGCGGCTCTTAACAGCGAGGTCTTGAGAGCCGATGAGGGTGATTGAGGTGAGAATGGAGCAGTGCCGGAATGAAAGGGCGGAGGAAACGGAAGATCCCCGAGAAAACCCGCCGACCACATGCGAAAAATCCGGGAGTGACCCGGCTGGGGATTGAACCCGGTTCGCCTTGGTGGGAGGCGAGCAGGATTTTACAAATTAAATATATGAAGTTTACATGTCTGATTATCTCTCTTCATATCGAAATCTTATTCAATGTCAGAATCTGCAAATTATTCATTCTCTTGCGTGCTCTCCACTAGTCCCACTGTGCATGATCAACAACTAAACATTCATATTTCAGCACGCATATTCAAGTTTTCATTTCATGTAAACTGCATGCAAAACATAATGTTCTAAATATTACTCAGTAGTGGAATTAAGCTGACTCGTATTTTATATATTCTAATTCCAGTACCGGCCTAAGCTGATGACTTGCAAGTTGGCTATAGATATGTTATATTTCTTTGTCTAGTAACCGAAGTCTAGTAAATCTANCACTCTCGCCGAACACGGAGAGACTGCACGTCCTCACTGGCCGCGGGTCGCTGCAACACCACAGCGCACCTCTCACACACCACCTACGCCCACCTTCACTTTCTGCTACTAATATTTTACTATTGACATTTTAACATGAACACCCTAAAGTACGAGTAAGTGAAGAGATTGGGGCGGCTCTTAACAGCGAGGTCTTGAGAGCCGATGAGGGTGATTGAGGTGAGAATGGAGCAGTGCCGGAATGAAAGGGCGGAGGAAACGGAAGATCCCCGAGAAAACCCGCCGACCACATGCGAAAAATCCGGGAGTGACCCGGCTGGGGATTGAACCCGGTTCGCCTTGGTGGGAGGCGAGCAGGATTTTACAAATTAAATATATGAAGTTTACATGTCTGATTATCTCTCTTCATATCGAAATCTTATTCAATGTCAGAATCTGCAAATTATTCATTCTCTTGCGTGCTCTCCACTAGTCCCACTGTGCATGATCAACAACTAAACATTCATATTTCAGCACGCATATTCAAGTTTTCATTTCATGTAANACTAGTCCCACTGTGCATGATCAACAACTAAACATTCATATTTCAGCACGCATATTCAAGTTTTCATTTCATGTAATCATGTAAACTGCATGCAAAACATAATGTTCTAAATATTACTCAGTAGTGGAATTAAGCTAACTCGTATTTTATATATTCTAATTCCAGTACCGTCCTAAGCTGATGACTTGCAAGTTGGCTATAGATATGTTATATTTCTTTGTCTAGTAACCGAAGTCTAGTAAATCTANCCTAAGCTGATGACTTGCAAGTTGGCTATAGATATGTTATATTTCTTTGTCTAGTAACCGAAGTCTAGTAAATCTACACTGTTAGAAAAATTACCCTAAAATCACGGAAAGTACCGGTTACAAATTATCCAGACATCTTCCTTAAACTACGGATTCTTAATTTTTTTCAATAACGTTCTCTCCGTAAATTTCACATAAATCTCCGTGAATCCACAGAACGTGTCAATGAACTTGCAAGTTTTTTTAAATAAAAACGGGGTAACAAAAAAAGTTCTACTTTCGTTATGTGGATGTTTCACTGTGTATAAAAATGACTATAAAAAGTTTTAAAAATGTTTTGCGGTAGTGAGATTTGAACTCGAAAAAAATTGGCAGCCGAACACAATATCCACTCACCTACGACGCCTTTACAAGCAGTGGCATTGTACGTAAATACAGGATTTATGAATGTACTTCTCTTAGTTCCTAGTTATGTTAGAGTGTTTACGAGTTCGTATTTTTATTTCAGGATTACAAAAAGGGGTAAGAAAAAGAGGTTTGTTTTCGTAATGTATTTCAATGTGTATAACAGAGAAATTAAACACAGTCTAAATATTTTGTCTTGTAGTGGGAATTTAACACGAATCGAAAAATTAACACCCAATAACTCGAATCACTCACCTACCACACCTTTACACGAATTACTGTATTTCGTAAAAAAAATATGGATTTTACAAGAAAGTTATCACCTGTATCCAATAGGATGACGAGATTATCGATAGGTTCTCCTACCTAGAGTGTTTTTGCCAGGATGGTCGGGGGGTTCACCACTGTTCCAGACACACCGCATCCTAGAAGTCGGTGTAAGGCGCGTCGCCAGGATGCTGCAGTAGCAAAGAACAAAGTGCCTCCCACACTGAATGATGTAAGGCCTAAAGAACATGGATAGCTTGATGGACGACTTCACAAACCACACAACGATCGACATGACTGGGCCGCGATTACCGTGATACTATCAGTAGCAAGTTGCCTTTCACCTTGTAATCTGAGACGAAGTGCACGAACTTCCTCTATCGGTCTGCCATGGAGGTTCGAGAGTTTACATGCACACAACATCTAACAGGCTGTTGACGGACGTGGTGGCAATCAGATCGTCACTAGATTCTTCTACTCTAATTGTGTTAGTTGTTTTATAAGATGGAGTCTGTGATTAAGGACACGATCTTTACATTAAAAACTGTCTCTCTTATGACTTCGGTGAGCACTACATCATCGATGGTGCCACAAACAACAGCAGACTCTGGAGATTTAGTATCGAAATCTGGGGGTCGATGACGCTTCTGTAAAAAGGCATTCTCAATAGGATGTTACGTTTGTAAGCGTGAAAAACATGACTGCAATAATAACCCACATCACACGAAATTTCTAAATTAAAAGTGCGGTGTAATGATCTTGCTAATATGTGTGGCCGTGACGATGTCTTGAATGGCGACTTAACATGCGTATACCACTCGCGCGATTGAGGTAATTGACCGGAAATGGTATTAAAATACACAATAGACCAATGTATATCCGCTCTGCACGTTTCATGGTACTGCATCACGTCTTCATGGTGTGGCATTTTCTATGTTCAGCAGTGTATGATATTCGGGGAGGTCTGGGTGTGTGAGTGAGTGAAGAGGTTCGTTAAGGAGTCATTTGTGGTGCGTGTGCTAAGGGTGGTACTGATTGTGGTGCATGTGGTGCTGACTGTAGTGCGTGTGGTGGTGATTGTTGTGTGTGTGGTGCTGACTGTAGTGCGTGTGGTGGTGATTGTTGTGTGTGTGGTGCTGACTGTAGTGCGTGTGGTGGTGATTGTTGTGTGTGTGGTGCTGACTGTAGTGCGTGTGGTGGTGATTGTGGTGTGTGTGTGGCCAGTCTTGTGAGGGTTCAGTCTGGCAGGCGTCAGTTGTCTACTATAAGTGTAACCATGGTTTCAAGCTAAGCGAAGAACTTGTCTGGAAGAAACTGTTGAAGATATAACTGCGTGGTAATGTGATCAAGGTACTAGATAAAATGCAAGTGGTCTGTGAAGTCTAGTCCAAATGAGTGGGCTAATTCGACTCGATTCGGGATTGACTGACATACACGAAGGTATTCAGCAGTTACGGATACTAATACTACAGGCATGTATGACTGTTTCTGCGAGCCGAAGGGCATATGATATAGGCATATAGTATGTCAAGTCTAAAAGCTTTAAATTTCTCCTGATATAATTATTTTAAGTTAATAGCGCAGTGAATTAACATTATGGTACAATGTGAAGCATCAAGTTCTGCATTCATTCTTCGATTTACTGTACTATGAATACACTTACAATAGTTTCGAACATTGCTTTCTAGAGTTCACTAATACGGAAAACATAAAAAAAAATAACTCCACATTACTTCCTCGTGATTGACTGTTAGTCACTTGACATTTGAGGTTCTGGAGATAAATAATGCGGCCGGAGTCCCACAACGTATCAGCTTTTCGCCGCATTTTTTTTGTAGGATACGACAGCTTATAGATTATCTAACTCTCTCTCATGTACTTCTTGGCATTTAGTCTGGTAAGTTAAAACCCGCAAGATTTAAATAGGTATGCTGGTATTTATGCATATATTTTCCCCTTCAATTTGACCAAACCTAACGAAGTTTCAGGCAACAGTTCGGACCAGCAACATATTACAGCATATAACTCACGAAATTTGGGACACGACACTTCTAACTTTTAGTTAACTTAACTTCAATAGTTCTTTACAGACATTTCAATCTTTACTCTCGCAGTTCAAACCGATTCTCGTTACTGAGTAAATGGTAAGACCTTGGTCGGCAGTTATTTACCGTACACGAGCGCTAACAGTTCAAGACTTTGAATTTACTTTATACAGCTACTTGCATCAGCATTATGAGTAGATCTTCTTAGTTATTTACGGTGCTACAGATTCTGAACCATTTATCTGCTTTCCTGTGACATGAAGGTGGTTAGTTAATATACTGCATAATTTACACAACCATTTACGTTTATGTCTTGTCTTAGAAATCAAGATGCGGCGTACATTTTATGGCGTGCCAATAAACGGCGTCCCACTGTGACGGCACCATCGCTGACTCCGGCTGAGCTGTCATTAGAGGCACCATTCCCTGAACCGCCCTTAATTTTGCGTAACACGTCAGACATTTTGGGCAGCACTTTCATCAGGGGAATAATTGGCTTAAAACACTATCTAGAAATGTACTTTTATTAATAAGTAAAACTAGCAAGACATTGGAAGGATGATTACAGATAATGCTTAAACATCATTGTTGCTTATCGTATTCACAAGGGTGAATAGTCCACTCATCACAAAAACACAAAAACACATGAACATACCAACATACAGACATGTTATCAACCGACCGACCAGACCAAATGAACAATAAGACCGATGAGACCTACCAACAAGACCACATAACCAACCGACCAGACCAACCGGCCTACAAGAAGACCGACTAGACGAACCCACCAGACCAACTAGCAAGGCAGATCGACAAGTCACAAAGATTGAACAGATCGGGCAACAAAACAGACCGACCACACCATCTGACCAGACCGACCAAACCAACTCACCAACAAGAATGACCACACAAACCGAAGATGTTAAACAGACACAAACATATTTGCTTGTAAGACTAATTACCAGAATTGCTGAACACCTTCGTGTATGTACGGCAATCCCGGATCAAGCCGAAGTAGGCAGCTCCAAGGCCCGCCGAAGAATGCCGAGCATCCCCGAATCGAGCCAAAGCAAGCGAACGTTGCAACCATTGACCATATGAACATTATTCATTTCAAATATCGTAATTCAAGATAGCAGCTACTGAGAAGGATTGATTAAGTATGGGAAAATATAGAAAGAAACAATATGGCGATGATAATAGTTCGATGTCATTTAACGGCTTACAAGATGGCAAATCCTTATCTTATTGATATCTATATATACATTTAACAACACTTTAATCCTTTTGTGCACATTTTACCACGAATATAAAAGGTACATACGCTTTTTATATTGAATACCATTATTTTGGAACCACTGAAAACCACCGCGGAAACACAACACTAGTTAAACCGGTCGGTACAGAATCCCACAAAGTTCCGAATGTGCAAATCAGGCATGCTATAGTGCGAAAACACGTGTAATTAAAATGTGTGGTCTTGAAAGGTGTTGCGAGAAAATGAAACTACGAGTGTCACTGGTTTAGTAATATTGCAACTTGGCAGGTTATGCTTTGCCGATTGCGAATATTGTTTGCACAGTAATATAGGACTTGGTATTCTGTGCACATGACTGCGAGCAATGTTGTTGCATACACGCGTGGAATTATAAGCAGTGCAGGAGAATGCGAAGATGGCTGATGCGTGTACTTGGCCACGTGGACCAGGGGGAGGCGGCGCACTTAGCGACGTCTAGCGGCGGTACCTGGTGAGCAGAAGGAGGTCGGCGGCGGCCTGCATGCGGCGCTGGCACAGGTCGCTGGTGAGGGCGAGCGCCCTCGCCTCCAGCCAGGCGGTCTCGTCGTGCCGCCCCCGAGGGCGGGGCGCCATGCAGCCGGCCAGCGCCCTCCACACCACTTCGCAACACGGCAGCAGCGTGTCTCCGGGGGCGGCCGCCGTACTGGCCTCGCCGACCCGGGGGCAGCGACACTCGCTTCCTCTGACGTCACCGCCGCTCGCGGCCATCGGCCCGGAAACCAGAGCACGCGATCCCGTCCGTCCGCGCCGTCGCCGCGCTTCCAGGAAACTACCCATTCCACGTTTTATAAACGACAACTGCGGTGGTTCAAGGCCACTAGAGCAGCAATGGGCCGGGGTGCCGCGTGGCTACAGCTGTTCACGGTCAAGTGAGCACTTTTGAAATGAATTTAAAAAAATATATATATAACTACCCGCCAATAAATATATGCTAGTATGCAGGATACAAGTTAATTTGGCAGCGAAATGAATAAAAGATTTAAAAATAACACAATATATAAATTTATGGCTACTAAAGTTAGTGTTAATTGTTATTAAATTTACATTTAATTAAAACATTTACTTTCGCAAAAATTCCACGGTTTGACGTGGATAACTGATGAATAAAGTGAAACTGTCCATGACAACGTTAACAATACTGTTAGCACCGCAACTACTGGCGGCTGAATTTATGGGGAGCTAGATGACGGCGGCGGGGGGAGAAGTAGATGTGCGCGCAGCCTGCCGCAGCCTGATGCAGTGCTAAAAACATTAGTCTCCGTATAATGAGTTGCGCGTTCGCCGATGCACGCCGAATATTTTTGTGACAAATTGTACACAGCCAGGCCGTCACTAATATTAACTGCCACCCACTGGGCCGTGCCGGTGGACTTCCACAGGTTAATTATTCTGACCACTACAGCAGGTAAGAACCTGTAGTTATTGGTATGAACACCATGTAGCGCTAGTCTATGGGGAAGTCGACAACGTTGTCACTGGGACATCTACCCTCTCTCTCACTCACACTCTATCTCTGTCGCTCCCAAACCTAACCCCACAACAGTAGAACGTGTTCTGATGGTCGGCTATACCAACGAAGCTGGGACGGAAAATATGGCGGACACCCAAGTAATTATATAAAGTCGTACATGTCCGTTTACGAAAATATTACGTGTGGAAAACGTATGTATCTACAAAATGAAACTTAATGTATGTGTAAGCAACGGGAAACGTTGCAAATTACTAATACGGTCATAATAAAACACTAAACACAACTTTATAAAATAAGCGATAAATGTGGGGATAGGAAATTTATATACATTATGAGAAGGACATTATATCGACTGTGTCTAGCTCAGCGAGTTCGTGCGAGGGTTTGCGCCACATTATGTTCTGCTTCAGAGTTCACATTTTTTTGTGATACATTATTGCTGTTTATAACTTACTAGCTGTGCCTGCAGCTCCGCTCGCGTGGACTACAGAAATATTGTTTAGGTTTTTTTTTTAAATAAAGTTGAATTTTTCTTAGTGTTAATCTTCTATACTCTATACATATTATAAAACTCAATGTCTCGTTGAATTAAGTGGTAAAAACTCTTATTAGTATTTATCTGTTTAGACAGGTGTATACTAGCGCGGAGTTTTTTTTTTTTTTTAGATATTTTCATTCTACACAATTCTTTACTACATTATATTGTTCCATATTTAACGATTTAGACAGCGTATTGCAAGAGAGAGAGAGCGCTGGCGGCAAACCTTTTGTCTACTTTATTCACTATTATCGTTTGTAAATTTTTTGAGATATTTTCTCGCTATAAAAAGTAGCCAATATCACCTTTCATCCCTCCAACTATTTCTGTGCAAGAAATTACGTCGATATGTTGCTCGGTTGCGACGTTGCATTGTTATTACGTTTGTGTATTTTTCATTTTCCAATAAGAATTTCCCCAACGGAATGAGATATTTTCTCGGGATAAAAAGTAGCCTATGTCATTTCCCGGCCCTCCAACTATCTCTCTGCAAAAAAATCACGTCGATCCGTTACTCCGTTGAGACGTGAAAGAACGACAAACAAACCAACAAACAAACAAACACACTTTCGAATTAATAATACTAGTTAGGATGTTATTGTTAGAAAACTGGGGCGACTTCGTGGTGGAGAAGGGCTTCTCTGGACGGCGACTCGATACTTAACTAGTCTGCTGTTGTATGCCGTCATCTGGGGATGAGCTCCGGCGAAGTGGTAGGCCTTGGAAAAAAGCCCGCATTTGGTGTCGTCTCACTGGACTGCTGTTCTGTCGTACTGACGTGGCCAGGGGTCCGATCCCCTGGCCAAACACTCTCTGCGCGACTACTTCCTCGAACTCTGCATAGTAATAATTGACTGACTCTCGAACTAACCTCTCGGTTCGGTAATGAAGAACTGAACTCTCTGCGCGGCAATAAAGAACTGAGCCCCACCTTTCTTGCAAGGAGGCTTATAAGCTCTCTAGCTTCCTTCCCTAATTGTCAGCATGTGTCGCCTTGTTGGGGGAGGGGGTGATGGGAGGAAAACAGAACAATGCCTTTCACAAAACGTGCCCTGGTTCCTGAAGGTTGGGGGGCGGGGGGAAGGTGGCACCTTGCCCCTAGCTTACTCTGTCAGCTATTTCTCAGCGGTGCGTATCCACATTGTCCCGGGGGTGTTTCCAGCTTGTCAGCTGTTTCTCGGTGCGTATTTTCTGATTTCTGGCGAAATACACATGATTATTTTGTGATATCTCGGCGCTCAACAGATCTCACGGGCTCGCTAGAGGCATAGGGGGTGAAGGTGGGTGGGGGGTGGCAGGACGACGCCTCAGCGACACGTGTGGCTTGTGGCGCGTGTTGGCCTCTGCTTGACCTTTTCCTGTGCCGGGATAATGACAGCCACATGTCTCTCTAAGTTCTTATACTGGTTATGTGGGCGGGGGGTGGGGGTTGTGGGACAGCGCTGCTCTAATACGCCTAATGCGTCACACGTCAAATTTAACACTGTTATGTGGTAGGGGAATGCTAGTAAAAAGAAGAAAATACCCACGACGAACAAATCGAAACTAAATTTGCTTTCTGAATGAACATTCCTCGTTATAAAGATGATCTTATATGTTATAAAAAATATTTCGTTCCTATAGTATAATCGTGCAAACAAAATGAGTGGTCGTTAACGAAAAAAGTATTTATTCATTCAACCAAACATGAAGCACAGGGAACATATATACTTTCTGGAAAAGTAAGACGCCATTAAGTTAACATACAAGGATGTCCTACTGTCACAAATAATTCAAATTGTTTCATATTGTACGTCAATTGTTACCATTATCAATTTGTAGACTATCAGACGAAAACATTCCAGAATATATGAAATAATTTTGACACAGCGANAATTGTTACCATTATCAATTTGTAGACTATCAGACGAAAACATTCCAGAATATATGAAATAATTTTGACACAGCGGAGATATTTACAAATAGTTTCTGTTCTTCTTGGTAACAACTGTACACTATGAACAGATAAATTATTAGATTCCACTGNAGATATTTACAAATAGTTTCTGTTCTTCTTGGTAACAACTGTACACTATGAACAGATAAATTATTAGATTCCACTGCGTTTGACACACCTGCGCTCTTTAATTAAGCGTAAGCTGAGAAGTCTGAAGTAAAGCTGGGTTTGCAATAGAACATGTAAGCGTTAAATTATGCGTCAAGACGTGTGCAGAAGAAACGAAAGTTTGTCACCTCATGTCTCGGTTTCCAATGGAATTTAGCAAGTCATGTGGGTTGCTGGAATTTCCTTAGGCGTTGAAATAAATAGTTATATTTTATATCTTAAGCGAAACTTGTGAGGCGATGACCACTCAGAATACAGCNCTTAGGCGTTGAAATAAATAGTTATATTTTATATCTTAAGCGAAACTTGTGAGGCGATGACCACTCAGAATACAGCAGACGGTGTTGTTGGTGGGAAACTGTTATTTACAGTAATTTAAGAATAAACAATATGAAAACGTCGTGTGTGTGTACATGTTAAAGATTATANGGGAAACTGTTATTTACAGTAATTTAAGAATAAACAATATGAAAACGTCGTGTGTGTGTACATGTTAAAGATTATATTTGTCACAAAAATAAGCTTCTATAATAGAAAAATTTCTGATTTAAAGTATGATGTGCTTAAGTATGGTTGTGATATACAAAGTTAGGTTAGGAACAAAGCNATAGAAAAATTTCTGATTTAAAGTATGATGTGCTTAAGTATGGTTGTGATATACAAAGTTAGGTTAGGAACAAAGCTAAACAAACAGGCTTTCCGCCTGTTTTCATTGGCTAGAATTAAGAATTTAAGTATTATAGGAAATACTGCAAATACAGAAGACGTGTTACCGTATGACAGATACGCGCTTACTGCATAGTCCTTAATGCATAATTTTTTTTATTGTAAACTTAGCTTAACTATTAGCTATTGGCACCGAGTCATTGCATTCAACCGATGTTTAGTGTAGAAATAGTTATCATTTGTAATATAGTCTGAAGTAGAATATTGCGACTCTCTTTGTTATGTCCATTTTTCATGTGTTTGTTAGTGTTAACATTACTGATAATAACTTCAGTGTCAAACGTTTTTCGCCCTCTTATGATTCGAGTATTCAGTGTAGAATATCAAATGGTGTGCTGTGTTACGCTCGTGCAACTGTAAACACACATAGCTGCCAGTTTTACAGACTATAACCATTAATTCTCATATTTACTGTAAACATTGATCTTAGAGAGATGACAATTGTATAGTCGCTTTAAAGCAAACATCTGTTAGAGTTGAGCCTTATACGTGGTCATCTTCCCGCTGTGTGCGTAAGGTTTTCTGCTTAATGAGATGCACACTCATAGAGCGTTCGCATTCTTCTAAGTAGGTAAATGTTGTACATGTCTCGGGAAATGACATACGCACGTACACGGGGAAACTAATGTGTGTACGTCTCGCGCCCCTACAGCCCATAGGCTACTATCTTGAAAAGTGATTTATATGTAGTTCCCAATTGTTATTCCTAATATTTTTTTTCTAAATAGTGGTATGGAGGCATTAACTTTCGAAAAATACATTTGAGAAACGTTCTTAACAATCTATACTCTTTAACCTTTAATGATCTAGAAGAGCCGGGATAAACATAACCAGTTTTCTTCGTGATTTGTTATAAACCGGGAGTGGCAATTAATTAAAGTTAATATGCAGGGCAGTGAGAACACTGGACATTTTTTTTACAAGCCAAGGAAGGCATGGATGAGTGTAAAAGTTATATAAAAATTCGAAAATTAACTTTTATTTATAAAATTATTAGTGTTAAAATAAAATTTTCCTCTACTTTTTACCAGCTGTAATAATGCATTGTAGATAACTGCGTTTAATGCGTCAAATATTTATTAATTCCTTTATTGACAAAATGTCTATGACTGATTAATAAAAAACTATTTCACTATCATGCGCTTTCCAGCTACAACTCCTAATTAGTTAATAATTTTAAATCTATATGCCTACGTTCCAGCACATATTCTGTATTTGTTTTCCTTCAAAATACTTGTTCATAATCTTATCAGATGGCTAGTTGCTGTGACGAATGCAAACAAGTATGCCTGTCGGAATGTATCAAGTATCGAACCGAGTGGAGTATGCATATGTGCATTCCTAGGTTAGGACACAGCCTTAATGACACTTGAATCGACACATTTAACGTACTGATTATTTGTACGAACAGTCGCCTTTGTAGTAAATTACAACCCCAAACTGTAAATACTGAGTCATATTGTAGACCTTCGTGCGTCTAACATATATTTATCGACTAGTGAGAGAACATTAATTTCCTGTCAATTTCCTTTCACATAAGAAAGGAATGAAAACGCTACTATGATGTATGACATAATTCATTATTAATATCAAATTTGTAGTTTTAAGTGCTAGCAGTACTCGTATTTTATCATGAATACCTAAACTAAAGTAAAATAATAAATTAGAATTGAAAACAATGACAGTTATATATTTATAATTCGTTTTCGCAGAGGTGAATAAAACCAAATAGTAGTAGGTGATATCGCTCCAAATTTCAGCAAATACAGACTTCTACGACAGAAACGAAACATGTACCATGGTCGCCACTAGTAAATCATGAGTTGGGCATTCACAGCTGCAACGGAAGCTGATAACTCGCGTGTGACATGCTCGCCTTTGGCAGAACGTGAACGAACACGTGGGTGAGCCAAGGCCAGGGTGATGACCTACCTTTGCCAGCTGCAGAACTTGCAAAACCGCACGGGTGGCGAGGTATTTTAACTTCTGCATCGTCTGCTGCCTGCTAACTCTCAGTTGAGAACACTTGCGCTACCCTGAATCCTCCCAAGAACTAAAATAAAAAATAGTCAGACTTTCCCTTATCCCATGGTCGNAGAACACTTGCGCTACCCTGAATCCTCCCAAGAACTAAAATAAAAAATAGTCAGACTTTCCCTTATCCCATGGTCGCTCTAGTTTATATCTTTACTCAATGGGCAAGCCACCAGCAGTTGTGGTGCTTACGGTATATTTAGTGTAAGAATACAGAATGAGAAGAAAAACAGATTCTAAGCAGGGGTTTCAAAAGTGCTCCAATTAGCTGTGAACAGCTTATAGTGCGCCAAAACAACAATCTGTGCTCACTCCCTGGTGAAGTCACGCCCAAAAATTTGTGTGTTTGGCTAGAGGAGGGGGATTAGACAAAGGATTTTCTCGAAGTACTGTCGATTTTTCCCACGACTCTTGCATTCCGCCGCCAATCATCACACTGCCTCATTATGCGCGAGCCTTGAGGGAGGACGGGTATTGCGGTGTCACCTCGATATCCTGTCCCTGGCAGTATTTTNAATAGAAAAATTTCTGATTTAAAGTATGATGTGCTTAAGTATGGTTGTGATATACAAAGTTAGGTTAGGAACAAAGTTAAACAAACAGGCTTTCCGCCTGTTTTCATTGGCTAGAATTAAGAATTTAAATATTATAGGAAATACTGCAAATACAGAAGACGTGTTTCCGTATGACAGATACGCGCTTACTGCATAGTACTTAATGCATAATTTTTTTTAATTGTAAACTTAGCTTAACTATTAGCTATTGGCACCGAGTCATTGCATTCAACCGATGTTTAGTGTAGAAATAGTTNATTGTAAACTTAGCTTAACTATTAGCTATTGGCACCGAGTCATTGCATTCAACCGATGTTTAGTGTAGAAATAGTTATCATTTGTAATATAGTCTGAAGTAGAATATTGCGACTCTCTTAGTTATGTCCATTTTTCATGTGTTTGTTAGTGTTAACATTACTGATAATAACTTCAGTGTCAAACGTTTTTCGCCCTCTTATGATTCGAGTATTCAGTGTAGAATATCAAATGGTGTGCTGTGTTACGCTCGTGCAACTGTAAACACACATAGCTGCCAGTTTTACAGACTATAACCATTAATTCTCATATTTACTGTAAACATTGATCTTAGAGAGATGACAATTGTATAGTCGCTTTAAAGCAAACATCTGTTAGAGTTGAGCCTTATACGTGGTCATCTTCCCGCTGTGTGCGTAAGGTTTTCTGCTTAATGAGATGCACACTCATAGAGCGTTCGCATTCTTCTAAGTAGGTAAATGTTGTACATGTCTCGGGAAATGACATACGCACGTACACGGGGAAACTAATGTGTGTACGTCTCGCGCCCCTACAGCCCATAGGCTACTATCTTGAAAAGTGATTTATATGTAGTTCCCAATTGTTATTCCTAATATTTTTTTTCTAAATAGTGGTATGGAGGCATTAACTTTCGAAAAATACATTTGAGAAACGTTCNTGTTATTCCTAATATTTTTTTTCTAAATAGTGGTATGGAGGCATTAACTTTCGAAAAATACATTTGAGAAACGTTTTTAACAATCTATACTCTTTTACCTTTAATGATCTAGAAGAGCCGGGATAAACATAACCAGTTTTCTTAGTGATTTTTTATAAACCGGGGGTGGCAATTAATTTATAGTTAATATGCAGGGCAGTGAGAACACTGGAATTTTTTTTTACAAGCCAAGGAAGGCATGGATGAGTGTAAAAGTTATATAAAAATTCGAAAATGAACTTTTATTTATAAAATTTTTAGTGTTAAAATTAAATTTTCCTCTACTTTTTACCAGCTGTAATAATGCATTGTAGATAACTGCGTTTAATGCGTCAAATATTTATTAATTCCTTTATTGACAAAATGTCTATGACTGATTAATAAAAAACAATTTCACTATCATGCGCTTTCCAGCTACAACTCCTAATTAGTTAATAATTTTAAATCTATATTCCTACGTTTCAGCACATATTCTGTATTTGTTTTCCTTCAAAATACTTGTTCAGAATCTTATCAGATGGCTAGTTGCTGTGACGGATGCAAACAAGTATGCCTGTCGGAATGTATCAAGTATCGAGCCGAGTGGAGTATGCATATGTGCATTCCTAGGTTAGGACACAGCCTTAATGACACTTGAATCGACACATTTAACGTACTGATTATTTGTACGAACAGTCGCCTTTGTAGTAAATTACAACCCCAAACTGTAAATACTGAGTCATATTGTAGACCTTCGTGCGTCTAACATATATTTATCGACTAGTGAGTGAACATTAATTTCCTGTCAATTTCCTTTCACATAAGAAAGGAATGAAAACGCTACTATTATGTATGACATAATTCATTATTAATATCAAATTTGTAGTTCTAAGTGCTAGCAGTACTCGTATTTTATCATGAATACATAAACTAAAGTAAAATAATAAATTAGAATTGAAAACAATGACAGTTATATATTTATAATTCGTTTTCGCAGAGGTGAATAAAACCAAATAGTAGTAGGTGATATCGCTCCAAATTTCAGCAAATACAGACTTCTACGACAGAAACGAAACATGTGCCATGGTCGCCACTAGTAAATCATGAGTTGGGCATTCACAGCTGCAACGGAAGCTGATAACTCGCGTGTGACATGCTCGCCTTTGGCAGAACGTGAACGAACACGTGGGTGAGCCGAGGCCAGGGTGATGACCTACCTTTGCCAGCTGCAGAACTTGCAAAACCGCAAGGGTGGCGAGGTATTTTAACTTCTGCATCGTCTGCTGCCTGCTAACTCTCAGTTCAGAACACTTGCGCTACCCTGAATCCTCCCAAGAACTAAAATAAAAAATAGTCAGACTTTCCCTTATCCCATGGTCGCTATAGTTTATATCTTTACTCAATGGGCAAGCCACCAGCAGTTGTGGTGCTTACGGTATATTTAGTGTAAGAATACAGAATGAGAAGAAAAACAGATTCTAAGCAGGGGTTTCAAAAGTGCTCCAATTAGCTGTGAACAGCTTATAGTGCGCCAAAACAACAATCTGTGCTCACTCCCTGGTGAAGTCACGCCCAAAAATTTGTGTGTTTGGCTAGAGGAGGGGGATTAGACAAAGGATTTTCTCGAAGTACTGTCGATTTTTCCCACGACTCTTGCATTCCGCCGCCAATCATCACACTGCCTCATTATGCGCGAGCCTTGAGGGAGGACGGGTATTGCGGTGTCACCTCGATATCCTGTCCCTGGCAGTATTTTACTCCTGCACGAAGCTGCAGCTCTCCGTGATGACTTTTATTATATCCCAATACATGAGGCTTATTTAACCAGTAGAAAAATTATGCCCGCCAGTGAAAATAAAATATTCACTGTAATCTATTTGGCTTTGTTTAAAATATTATTACAACCTACTCAGGAAACAAATTGCAGAGATGTACATTCGATGGCAAAACTATGACATATTACAATCACAGGCGCAGACTTCTTGATCCCAGAGGTGGGGCTGGTCTCAAACTTTCTGTAATAACATCCACGTTCATTTAAAACTTGTCACTCACTCATTCTCTTTTTCTCTTCCTGTCTTACAGTGTGTAACATGTTTGTTCATGCGGTTATGCACCAATGTAACATTCATTTTCCCATATGCCAAGGTTTTAATCTGTATGAGTTACAAATTGTTAAGTATACACAATATTGAAATTTTGTTTGTAACGGCAATGTTGTTTATAAAAGCGCCTTTAAAACTGAACATTCTTAATTAAATATAAAACAAAATTGTTGTATGTTTTCTATCAGCAAGTACTTTAAGTAAGTACAGTATATACTTTAGGTTTTCCTAGTATGCAGAAACTCCAACATATATAATATTCTTTCTCAGTCAAATTAGTTTTTGTTCTATAGATACAATTATCAAAAATTTTATCAAATTTACAATATTTACTGACATATAGTTATTTTTTGGTTACTTAAATACTAAAAAAAATATTTTAAAACGAATGAGGTAAGCAGTTGACTACAAGTTACAGAAACGAATTACAAACCTACGTAGTGACCGACTACTGTATTGTCATTGTCAACCCAGGGGGTGACGTCCCTTCTGGCTGAAAAGTGATGGGGCAAGGGGGGACCCCCCCCCCCCTTTTGGCATCGTATTCGATCCTTGTGATTACAATGATTGCACTTGTACCAAGTGGAATGATTTTTCGTATGTATCAATTACAAAAATATTCACTGAACAAGTGCACGCCGAGTGCAATAATTTCCTTACCATCTGCAGAATAAGTGCATCTATTTTATTAGGAATGTTGCCGTCAAAAAAAAGTATTTCCTGGAAGTCGTGTGACAGCCGTGCATTTCCTTTGTGCGCTCAGTGGTTCCGACTTCAAAACACAACTGTACTACATTGGTAAGTAAACATTTCCTTTATTAACCTTATGGTCAGTAAACAATGGCAGTTATGTTATTATCTATATAAAAACCGAGAACTTATGTTCTCATCTACATTTGTATGCTCGAGTGTTCACGGGAAAGTGGCTGATGGTTGAACGTATGCAAACGAAACACTGTACCTTGGTTATTTGAAACGTACCTGGAAGTACAGAGTACGTAGCGCCGCAAATCAAAAACTTTAGAGGGAAATAATAAAGAAAAATAATTATACAATTTTGCAAATTATGTGGGCATATAAAGGTTCTACACGGATGGAGATCTTAATCAAACAGAAGAGTTAATAATAATTTCTTAATTTATTTACAAATAATCCAAAGTAAATACTCAAGAATTGATATAAGCTGTTCACAGTAAAGTGAGCACTTTTAAAGGGCCAGGTCCAGCTGGCCAGGGCCAGCAATTTTTTCCCCTTGAACAACATTTTAAAATAAGTATTGTCATGTAAAATATAAAGACATTGTGTATGTTCCACCGCACTCGGAAATTAGCACCTAAGGCTAAAATAAAATATATTTGTTGACTATATGGTGAGATAGAATCCTCCAACATGTTTATTAATTTACATCGGAACTGAATCAGAATATTTTAATTTCATCACCTTTGTTTTGTTTAATCACGTTTCATTTAGTTTCGTTGGAATTGTATCTTTAGGACAACCTCTCTTAAAATTCTTTATAATTTTATTTTCTTAAGTATTGTAATTTTACTACAGAGTGCAGTTTATATTAAGTGGTAGAAGTTAATGTAATTTTATTTTCTCTTTGCAGCAGCCTATTTAAAACTTATGTATATAAGTTTATTTTTTTTGCACCTCAGAGAAATGAACTTCTCCTTTTTTAAATCTAAGTTTGTGATTACAGGATATAAAGTTATGTTAGATCATTTTTCGGGTCATTGTCTTCGTGTGTGAACCCGGGGACTCCCAAATCAGACATGATGGAAGGCTGTCTACCGTAATTTTTGTGCGGCGATTTTCCATTAAGTTTTGCCAAGCGTGTCCAGCGTAAGCTAAGAAGAGGCGTTGAGAGGCGCCTCAAAGTTCCATCAATGTGCGTGTACAAGCAAGAGTTCTGAAATGCCAGATTTTAACGTTTGAGAGGGTTTTATTCAACCGACGCTGCCGACTCCACTTCGGAAGGATGAGCTTTCCTAAAGACTTATGCTACCACCCGTCATCATACATTAATTAATTTTTCTGTTTTTCATCAAGGGTTAAATTATTTCTGGAACTTATTACCATTAAATTTTATTTGGAAGTTTTACAGTGTTAACTACCTAGAACTTTCCAGAAGTCCGAGATTTTTAATAATATTATGCACGCTAGCCGAGGTGTAATAATTTCCAGCATATTAATTTGAGACTCTTATAATTTGGTTTTATTGAAGCCAGAAACTTCAGTATCAGTCACGTTGTCACGTAATTTGAAACTTAATATGTCTTACAAAAGAGAGGTGAGAATCAAATTGGTTTTAAAGTTTTAATTTGCCTGACTCAGTTACAGTAAAAATTTTCTCTAATTTCAGTTTGATTTTTATTTTAATTTCCTCAGTAAACTCCACAATTTTAATTTGCAGCTATGTAAGATATCATTAAACGTAATTTAGTTAATATATTTTATTTGTTGCATTCATACAAGGGATATGAATTCTCATGTGCCTTGTGTTATTTCTGATTGCGATTCCTGTTTAAATTTTTGAGGGTTTATTGCTTTTATGTGTTTTGTTTCCTATACCTTCTGCTGTTTAAAAGTCACAAATTGGGAAATTGGTAAGTTTATTTTCCATGTACGTAAGGTGTCACACGCACGAGTTGGTTTTCAGACTGCAAGGAGAAAGACGCCGGTGTCTGGCAAATACTCTCACACACATTGCAATAGTTCATTCAATTTACAGCTCCAGTTTTAAATTAATACACACATTTATGTTTTATTTTATTTTATTAATACACATTTCCTTTCTTCCTTCCTTCAGAACTATAATTACAAATGAGAGGGATTCCAAAAGTTCTCATTTTATCGTTAATATACTATATCTCGACAATAATGGCTATATTTACAAATAATATCTTCATGATAGTCCGTCGTCTCACAGAAGTTCACTCAATCAAATACTTAAAACCAGTCTTTATAAAGATTTTTCAAACGCCATCTGAAATACTATTAACATTATGTATGTGATATTTGACATTTCTAGTATTTACAATCAAGTGTGTGTCAATCGTTCATTAAATTCCACATTGTTTCGGTCCAGACATCACTAGTGTTTCCCGTCCGGAATGTTGTGGAGCGTCCGGAACACTCCCGTACACAGCCGCTCTCTTCTCGTCGGATACCCCGCCCTGCGCAGTACTCGCGCAATATCTCTGGTCCCCGCCGTACACACACACTCGTCCTCCCCAGTCTCCCACACCGTCGCTCGCCACGGCTCACTCTTCGCCGCATTTCACCAGATGGCTATCACAGACTGCTGACCCTCCGGTGGCTGTGGTATTTATAGTGGCAGGCGCCCTGGTCCAGAATCTTCTTCACACGTGGGGTTGCACAGAGGGAGAAGATTATCAGAAAGTTCATGCATTATCCAGCCGCCAACTTGTACAGAATGGCTGTTTGAGGGGGATGGGGAATGTGACATCAGTTCAGGTCAACTGTCATTCATTCATAGTGGTGACTCGCGTGGACCCAAGTGAAGCAACCCCTTTTCTCCTTGCAACGATAATTGCCGCACGCACACGGCGGGCACGAGGGACGACGCATAATAATATTATTACCATTTTAATGGACACAGGAGTAAGCATAGGAAATGATGCTACACATTTTGGTAATATCAACAGTAAATAAAGCATTTTTTAAAATACGAAATCTGATTTCGGCGTATTTTCTAGGCAAGAAAGGTCATTGGAAAAAAGGAGTGAAAAAAAGGGGGGGGGGGNGGGGGAGGAGGAAAGAGGAAGAGGAGAGCTGCAGTGTTGTCCTTTCATAACATTTGAAATTAACTTAGTAATCATAACATTCAGAGGATGTTTCAAGGTATTTATTTTTCTCTTTGAACGTACGTGTCAAATATCTGATTTATCTAAATAACTAATAAATCTTTAATGTAACGGTTGTATCGTAATAAATAAATAACATAACTCCAGTTTTCACGTGGAAAAAACTCAAGACACTGTTAGTCAACTGTGACTTCAACCTAATAAACAAGAAACTATGTTTGGTTCTTTCCAAATAATCAGACCCATCTATTACCAAGCTTATTGTGTGATATTGTGAGATATTGTGTGCACAGTAACCCAACGTTCATGATTGTAGACAAACCCAGCTTGACTGATCTGAAGTGAAACAAACATATTTTCGATTTTCGATATATGGGCGTTACACTGCGACTAAAAATTTATCAGAAGTAAGTTTTTCTTAAGCTGAACCCATGCAAAAATGTTAGTCGATGGCTAGACACCTTGTACACCCACATATTGAATAATTACAGCAGGCGGATATTTGTGTCGTCCAGAAGCAAAACGCTGCACTTGCATCAAAACATTTTTGTCCAAAAACACAAAATACGTATACTTTTGTGTGGTTGGTTGATTCTTAGAAAATAGTTCTATGGCAGCGCTATGTTCAATAAAGAAAAAATTCTTGCAAATTGATTAAATAATTAGCTGTAATTATATAAATTATAAAACAAAATATTTTGGATTTGCCTAATTTTACTCTTGTAACGACTCATTTCCTGAATTTTGCTTCTCTAGTTAGTGATTTGTAGATATTGCTTATGATATAACTATAACAACACCTAAATAATGCTTCAAGGGACAACAAAATTAGTGTAATGACACACAGGGAAATTTGAAAGAAGGAAGAAAAATCCACAACCTGCAGGTATTTCGTTGAAAAACGATGATACTTATAATAGTGGATTGGTAAAATATAAAAAATGTAAAAGTTCTGTAAATATTCCTCTGAAGCCAAATTGAGTACAAAAGAAAAAATATCCCAATTAGCTACAGTCGGTTCACGACTGGAAGAAATTTTTGAAAATCAACATTTGAAAAAACACCCTAACCGTTAGCTACATGCATATAACATTACAAACAGCGGCGAGCGCGGATATAGTTATGCCATCAGGTTGCCAGCACAAAGAGAGGAAATAGTTCTAAAGTTTTAACGTATTTGTTAATTTATCGATTACAAATGGGTGTCGAAAAGACTTTTATCATATTATGCCAATTATTAATGACATGATGCTAACGTATTTAGATTTCAACGTCTTTGACATAGTCACATGATCCCGCTCAAGGTGAAAGTAGAGCGGCCATTTGTTTACTAACCAGCGTTCCTTGTGATGTTGACTCGGTGTGGTTGACACATGTGCCTGAGAGTTTGTGCGATTATCTTGTTCAACCTATAATAATTCATTCATTGGTTTTTTTTACTAATAGCCGCTCTTTATTATTTGGTTTTTAATAATGTATGATTTTAATTTCTGCTAACTTTCTCGTACTATTTCCTTTTGCTTTTGCTGTATAAGAGATTACTCGTAGTGCGTCCTCACATGTTTAATATTTTTAAAATTTATTTCAGGTTTGCTTAAAATTTTATTTACTGTATTTTACGTTGTATGTTGCGGTGGTTTTTGTGTGCAGTCATGAGTTCTAGCAAGGTGAATAAAAGAGAAGTCACCAACACCAACAGGACATCATTAACCTCACCGAATCGTTGTATTCCCTAATTAGGCGAGGGGAAATGAAACCCTGCAACGTCGCGGAAAGAGCGGCAGAAATGTTGAAACTCTCCAGATCCACAATACTAAGGTATGTTGAAATATATGTAGTATTAACCATTGCCTTTGCAAGTTGTGTGTGTGTTAAGGTCAATTATGCTGGCCTACGAAATGTGTTTACAAGAACATAAAGAAAATTTGTTAATAAATTGGTAACGTCGTCGAACATTGTCTACGTGTTTTTTTAACGTTTTTTTGGGTAATTATTAAGTTTAGGAGCTTTTCTGTAAAAAAAAAAAAAAAAAACTAATTCACGAAAAATGGTATATTTCCACTCGACTAATGATGCGGAACATGAATATACGAGGTGCATTAACGTCCGACTAATTTCGTAACATGTGCCCACCTAACCTAACATAACCTAACCCCACGATGGGTGAATCACTATTTTACATTTTTAAACTAACCCAGGATTGTTGGTTTTTACACTAACCTAGGACATACAGTGGAAATTTATTATAAAGACAACTGACAATGGTAAGGAAAATTGCCTCTATAGTGAGTTTGTTATAGCCAATTAATTTTATATAGGTTATGGAGAGATGGTACATTTTAAGATTCTGAAGAAACTGCTTGTTTTGTATTTAGAAGTTACATTGCGGTATTAATTGCCATTGCATTGTTATACATCACTAAATAGATTACAGTCGATATAACTGGAACTTCCTTTACTATTAAACATATCTGTATCACTTCACTAAACACGAGAGGACATCGTAATTTATGAAATCACAGTCATAATATTTTAAGTAAACAATTGTGTATTAATGCATTTCCCCAACACCGTTGTTCTACATCCATTGTCTTTTAGTTATTTTAAATTATCAGTGTCATATTTTTCACTTTCAGTGCTACATAGCCAACCTAATTTGCATAATTGAAAAAGGACTATAATTCAGTTTCTGGGTCAACTACAGTTACTGATACCAAAAACATACAAGGTTCATAGTCATGGACAATGCACCATATCACAGCACACAGATGTGAGCTCCAACCTTTTGTTTTTGAATAAATAAAATGTTTATATTGTTTGTGACATGTTAGATTCTGTGCTAGTCAACACAGGTATGAGCAAAACAGTTACATGTAATATGATAAAAAGATTAAGAATGTCTAGCACAGTAGTTATAGACATTCTTATCACGTTCGTCTAGCACAGTAGTTATAGACATTCTTATCACGTTCACATTATAGAAGTCTCCATTCATGCATTTGGTATCCAATAAATACTATGCAACCAACCAACTATTTAAAAGTTTATGTTTTGGAAAGAATTGTTCTTAATTCAAACATTCTATACAACAGACATGCTGTTGGCAACATTCAAGGGTAATACATTATAATTAGTTGTATCGTGTGGTGATTTCAGCTGGAGAATTTCCCCAACAGTAGCTGGAGGAAGGATGCCATCATCAATTAGCTGCAGGAGCAAAACATTCCGTTTGCTGTATCCTTTTTTTGCAAAATCTTTTTGTATAGTGTTAAATTGTAGGGTAATGTTGTTGAGCATTGCTTTATAGCATTATATGTAAAGTAGCAGTCTACATCAGAGAGCAGCTATTGAAGCATGTCATTTTTTTGAATAATTGGTTTCTAATTTTTGAAGTGGAAATGGATGTATTCATTTTTTTTAAAGTTGCTGCTGTGTTAAGTTGTTTATGTACTTTTTTGTTTTGATCTATGGTAATTCTGTAGCAAAATGAATCACTACAATCCATAAGTTATTACCGGTAATTCTAACAAACTAATAAATAAATAAACAGTATTTATAAGTACTGCGGCTTATGCCTTTAGGATGTTTTAACTTAATGCAAACTGGAGATGTTAGGATACACCATTGTCAGCTTCTTTACTTATTTTAAACAACAATTCTCTCTAATATTTTGTTTACTGGAGCCACATTTTTTAGTTATGTTTAAATTGTTATTGTCATTTCTTTACAAAATCTGTGGCACACTTATTTTGTTCCTCCTCTAAGCATTTACTTAGCAACATGTTTCAATTTAATTGTTTGAATATTAGACATTAGTGAAACCAATGTCTTTTCGNCAATTTAATTGTTTGAATATTATACATTAGCGAAACCAATGTATTTTCGTATTAGTTTTAAGTTAGATTTTTGTTTGGAAATAATATTTTAAGATAGCAACAGAGGTTAACAGCATTAAATGCGGGCCCGGAGCCCAACTAAAACATAAATACAGCGGCCTATCGCCAGCTAAATTATTTGAACAAAGTCTATCGGGTTGCATTTTTGTTGCAAACCCACTATAAGAGTAATGGGAACTTCGGTTCCTGACCTCGTGACAGCACGGCCGTCCGGAGGCTTATGAGAGATTGGCGGTGCCATGTTTATGTTGTTGGATGGACTCCTTGAATGTTGACATATTTCAATGCAAAGTATTATGCCACATCTATAATATGTAATCAAAGTGAAAGTTTTTCTCCCCCACCCAACCCCCCAGTCAAAATCAAACCTACGCACACACAGAGACGAAACATAAAATTTTTAATACTCGCATTTTGGGTTTATAGAATTAAATGTTTTTCGCTTGCATCGCATATTATTTTGTGTGAAATTCTCAAGGTTAAAAACTTTACGCTTGTGGAATATCTATTAATAATATGTACATTACTTTTATAATGGTTACGTGCATGTACGAACACATGTACACACACAGTGGAATGTAAACATTGCAAGTAAACATTGCCATGTGACTGCCACATGGCAGTCACATGGCAATGTTTGTTTACCTTTGGCAGAAGGATACGAAATGGGCTTGAAAGTAGATCTTTAGCAGGGCTTCAAGAAAGTCTCTTCCAGTCGTGAAGGTAGTAAAAAAAATTATAATTGCTCAGCCATTCAGGTAAATGTAATTTCATATTAAATTAACACATATAAAAAAGGCAAGAGATTGCCGGCTTGTAAGCAATATTCCCTCTTAATTACAAAGGTGTCTCAGTTCGTTCTAAACCAATTTCAAAATATGAGTCGCATCTCATGCGTTTTGACTTGTTCCTCTTCCAGTGCTTAGGATTTACTGAAAGATTTGCCCTTTACCTAGCGAGATGCTTGTATTGTATGTGTAGTCCATGAGCAATTGCTATTATTATTCTGGAATTTACGAAGTACTGTCCATATTGCACGAGAAATACACACACTTTGTACCTGTAAACAAACCAAGACAATACACACACACAACATCTGGAATATGGCAAGCTATAGGCTATTCACGGTGAAGTGAGCACTATTGAAAGTGCTCTCATTTGTAATAATAGTCAATAAATATATTTTATTTTAGCCTTAGACGTTAACTTCCAAGTGCGGTATTATATACGCACTGTGTTTATTACTTACATGGCAATATTTATTTATTCAAAAAGGTGGCTAAAGGACAAAATATTGCTGAAGGAAAAAAGTAACTAGGACCTCAAAAGTGCTCACTTTACTGTGAACAGTCTTTAACAACAACTGTTCCTATTGTGCTTTATTTACTTGTAGTGCTCAGTAATGCCACCTGAGTAATTTACTTGCCACGACTGGGAACTTGCGATTAGCATGAAATAAACAACCAGAAAATTAGGCGATATTCACAAAGGTCAACGTGGATATAACCAGTTTTTTTATCTGCAAAGTTCTATGGGTGTTAATATTTAGTTTTGCTTTATAATAAAGAAGGTGGATTCACTCAATATTGCTTTCCAAATACATAGAGAATACTCCGAGTACTGCACTTGTAGGGGGTTTTAAGGGAGTCGATTTTATACCCGACGGAAGCTGCTTTGCTTTTGTTTCAAGTTCTTGGTCGCTAAACAAAAATAGATTTACCGAGTTTTGCAACTGGTTGACTCTTTCTTTGCTTTTTTAATGTTTTGAATTAGTGCGAACTGTTAGGGATGATTTATTAACATGCAGCTTTTTATTAAGTTATATGAGCACGCATAATAAGCAGATCCTGCCAAAATTACTATATGTGAGCCATACAGATTCCATGGAATGAAAAATAGTCTAAATTTTTTACATCGAGTTTTGTCTGCAGAAAACGGGACTTGTCAGGATAATTTTGGCAGAACAGAGAAATGGGGTTACGTTTATTTACTTCCACCAATATCCAACATCAAAAAATTCATTGTCTTCGCTCTATAACAGTGAGAATGTGCAATGAATGTAGCTGGTTACCGGACAAACGGGCACTTTTGAAATAAACTATTGAAAAATTCCCTGATAGTTACTACACGTGTTTTAACGTATTAATCGCAATGTTAGTGACAAAAGAGATAACATAACTCCGTGTCTACAAGTTTTATTGGAAATGTACTGGTTACATTAGTTACAAATTAAATCGGCTTCTCGTTGTTGAATACATATTAGGACAAGAATAGGCGTCATGGCAATGTATTAATGTTTATAGCAATTTGATAATGTGTACTGGTCGTTAAAGCCGCTGTAGTGGTGATGTAAGTGTGACGTAATGGGTCGAAATAACGGCTGGAAGAACAAATGAAACAGGGTTTTCAAAAGCGATGAACTGATCGCGAAGCACGTATACCCGACTGTTTGTTGACTGAAGTCACTCATCAACTTCATTCATTAATGACAGAGCAGAAAGCTCCCCAGGTGAGACTCGCTACCCCTCAGACATTATTAATATATGTATAATGCGCCTCTCGGTGTGTCTGCATAAATTCAGTTTCCATTCACCGAGTATTTTCTGCAGTTGAGAAATGTGTTTGCCGGGAGGTATCCTTCGCTTGGATTCGAGATACTTGGCACGGTAATAATATGCTTAATGAAGCCTAAAGAGAAGACAAGAGAATATTAATACAGAGTCTCGCCTACTTCTCTATCGGAAACATCTCTTCAGGGGGGAGGAAAAGAAAATGAGAAGGAAG
>NQII01001823.1:80824-288677 GCA_002778355.1 Clitarchus hookeri
ATTAAAAGATTGTGGAAGTTGTGCAAGGACGGCAAGTTACACGCTATTCCTTCCCCGCATTAAACGGCATGTTAATTCATGTCACGTAGTCAGTTTTATGGGCGGCGCGTAATCTGATAAACGGCTCAGAAGCGGGTCTTTAGCGCGGCGACCGCGCCATTCATGCCGCCATATTGTTTCGACTTGCTGCTCCTTGCTGACATGCTGTGTATATGCGTCATCAGCCTTCTCGCTAGAGCACAGAGCTGTGTCAATGCTGTGGAGTTGAGTGTGCGTGGTGGTGAGGTGACACAGACCTTACTAGTTCTGAAGCTCACTTCCTGGGAGGCTTCACTAGCAACGTATACAACACCGAGGAGACACGAGGTAAGAAAATACGGGGATTAACAGAGAAATTGTAAAATATAACGAAACAGGAAGAGGCGATTAGTAACCCAACACTTTGCACTATTAACTCGTAGCTCAGTTTATCCAAAGTATTTCGAGCTTTTAGGAATAATACATAAATAATAAGAAAAGTAGCCTCGTCGGGACGTATAGAGTGATCATTTCCAATAGATAATTTAACAATAGAAACAAAATGAACTAGGCACTGCATGGGTTTTTTCAATTAGTTTTCTTCCTTTATTTTTTAAGTACTAGAATAGCGATTACCTGACTTCTGATTAAAAATAGACCATTTTACTTCTTCACACATGGTTGCTTGGATTTGTGTGTGAAACGGAAACAATATGAACACACCGTTAGGAGCCTGGAGAAAGTCTTTTTATCATAATAACTGGATAGATAAAGATGAGACATGTTATAAGTTTGTGTTCTTCGGGCGTATTTTAAATTACAGGCTCCATACTCGTAGGCCATGTTATGAAGGAGCTTGTAAACAATGGAGGCCTATGCCATTAGAAGGAATTTTCTGTAAGCTGATCTTGATAGGCATTTCGTAAAATGAGATCTTCAGGGTTTTCTCTTGAGAAAACGTGTCTCCATGTAGCTGACAATGCACTGACTTAAATTTATGGGCTCTTTTTAGCAACGAATGTTTGATTTTGAAGCGAATAAAGGTATCTAGGACCAAATTATATTGTATTTGGTCCACAAAAAACTTGTCTTTATCTAAGTTTAACTACACATGTGGCCTTCCTGAGCAATCTTGCTGATAAGTGGGTCGCGCCATATCAGGGAATGGCAAAGAAGCCCTTCCCAAACGTGCAACATTTTATTTGGAACAGAGAAGTGTGGCCATCGTTTATCCCCTTTCATTTGCTTATTGCACATATGGAAACGCTCTGTAAGACCTTCCACAAGCATCTGAGAATCCATGAAGTTGGATTTCATTTGGTATTGCTAATGCAAAAATAAATCTGTCTGTTTTTATATTGTCGAAAAGAGTAATGTGTTCACACAGAGCTTGCCAAGTACTCTATTATATAGCCATGAGGATATAATCTCATCCAACCCTAATTTGTCCTGCTATAACTGTTGGGAAAATATCCTACAAAGGACTAACACAGGACTGATCAGACCAAAAGGATCAAGTATTAAGGAAATAATGGATGCAACCATTCTCGCTGCGAAATTACATATTACTGATGATCTCATGATGTGGGGTCTATTTAAGATCTGAAACTGTTCTGCTGCAGGATGCCCCATCATTATTGTCATGATACTGTAGTCATAAACCCACCTGGAATGTTCTGGAACAAGGATATATGATTTGTGCACTATTTCCGATGAGAAAATCTAACACTGTCTAAAAACTGCAAAAATAATTTTGTGTATTACAAAAACTTCTTCAACAGTTTCTGCCATAGACACAAGAGTCGCCCAGCACAATTTTCGTTGTCTTGGGGTAGATCCTCTTTTCTTCAGTAGCAAGCTGCTCTAGGCACCTGGCCGCTAGGAAATTTGCACTGGCAGTGTCATGTGTAACAGTGTTGACCTTGTACTCTTTGACTGGAGATGGGTCATTTATCCACAAAATTCTCTAAAAATTACAATATCGTGAATCGAGCTTGATATACAGAAACAACCTTTAAATGTCTCCTGAAAAACATGCTTTGTGTGTGAAACCTCATCACATTGGAACATAAGTCATGATGGTGTATTGGCCCTACCATAAATTTGACATTCGAGGAGGCTCTATCGCTTGACTTAGCAGATGCAAAGAATTTCTGTCTCATGTTGGTAGTTGTTTGAATCCTTGAAGAGTGGATGATGTGACACATAGCTAGTAATTTCATTTGTATAACATGAATCATCAGCTAGTTTCATTTGTTCGAGTGCCTCATATTCATCCATGATGTCCGAATATGCCCTCTTGAATTCTGAGTGCCTATTTAGACTTCTCTCTAGATGAAAGAACCTTCATAATACCATATAATAATAGTCTCTAAGTTTTGTTGTATCTTGTCGAAATGGCACTTGACCTTTTAATCATCCCCATTAATCTCTTGAAAGTGATCCATTGAAATGTATTTTATGTTACAAATATTGTTTACTGGATTTTAGGAGTCTGGCAGATTTTGTCGATTTACCGAAGTCTTGTTACAAAGAATGCGTCTCTTGATTGCCATGCTGAAATGTCAGGAGATTGTGGCTCATGTGATTTTCCAGACAATATCCATTCAAATTCATTATTTTGCGAAATGAGGAGACTCTTAGATCGTTCGTAACCTTGCGTGAAGAATACCGAGAAATTTTCAAGAAATAGATCAATATTTTCTGGTTGAGTGAATATTTTGTTTGGCATATGGAGGTCAGGTGGAATATTTCACTGGTGGCAATCAACTTATCTCCCAGGTAGATCGCCAACCAAATATTCAGTAACAACATTATAATATGTGGCATAAAAATGTACTTAAGTCAACACATTGTTTGGTTTCTGGAGTGACCTTTATAGGTGTTATATTTCATTGTTCCTACAATCTCAGACATCGCATAATTTATTCTGTAATAAAATGAGGCTGTAAACCTGAACATACGGAGCCCTAAATAAACTCATCTGCTAAATAAAAATAATAATTGCATCCACAAGGAAGCAACCTAGAGGAATGGAACACTATAGGTACATTTGACAATGTGAAACATACAGATTATTCATGTTTCATCGGCTATGCAAGTCCGTCAGCAAGGCAGGGTGGCCTTGACGTGACGTGACATGACTTGCTAGACTCTGTACCTGCCAGACTATATTATAAGATTGTCGCGATGTGCATGTTTCCCATTCTGACTCGTGTTGTTGAGTCAGTAGCATCCCATCAAAATGTATTATGCATTGGAGAAGTTCGACAACACATGATAGAGCTGCGGGAAGCAGGGTGGTCATTTTGCCACATTGCGTGCTATGCCAGTCGTGCGGATAATATTGTTTAATACTGTTGGCGCCAATGGATAGAGGAATGCATGCACACTTGATACACAGGATCTGGAAGACTGCCACGAACAACAACGAGGGACAACCGTTGGCTGATCTTGGCTTACAAAATTGTTGTTTTTCCTTTACAAAAGTCTCATGAACTGAGAAAACATTTTGTTAGTAATATTTCTTCACAATTCACCTCAACACTTTTGAAATAGCATGGCCAAACGGTCGCGTGGAAATATGTTTACTTTTTAACTTTCCAAAAACCCCGTTCTTTTATGAAAAATAAATTGAGGAGTGACTGTCGAGGACACAGATGCGGGTTATATATATATATATATATATATATATATATATACATTAGCATGTAATATTATTTTTGGTATAGAGGCATGAAATGAAAGTAACGAGATTTATACTTGACTTGTACGATTCAAATTGACTGATATAGATGGTATTTTTCGTTTGACAACAAAATTAGTGCACTAGCGCATCGCAGTCGTGAGATGTACTCTCCGGAAATTGCGGCCCACGCCCAAAGTTGCTGCCAGTCGCCGCGGGCCCCCAACCGCGCCTCGCGCATGCTCGGCGCCAACTCAAGGTCATGCTCGCACCGTAGTCGTACACCCGATCGAACGAGGTCACATTCTTTCAATCGTGTCACTAGTCACGAAGTTATATAATCGGAATGGATCACTCTGCAAGGGCTACATCGCTGTTTCCGTACTGGTACCTGACGTGTCAATCTGATTTTAAAGATGTAGACACGTCAAAATGGTTTGCATAATTTGAGCAGAAGACTGAAATATTAAAGAATGCATTTACTTCTGTAAAGAATGCGCTGTGCACGAATCCAGTCAGGGGCCGCGGTGGTGTAGTGGTTAGACTGCTCGCATCCGACCTAGGCAAACTGGATTAGATTCCCAGCGGGGTTCTCCCGGATTTTCGCATGTGGGAATTGCGCCGGACGATGCCACTATTCGACGGGTTTTCTCGGGGATCTCCCGTTTCCCCCACCCTTTCGTTTTACCTCGCTTCACCTCATTGGCTCTGAAGATCTCAGCGTTACGAGCCACCCAAGTTTCTTCACTCGCTTCACTCAGGAGTCCAGTCCACGAAATTCTGACAGTTCTGGTGGTAAAGGAGTCGTTCAGTGTTGGGACAGTCGCGCTGTTACGATCAGAGCGGCGGGCGGCAGGGAGCAACTGGTCGAAAACGAGGCGAGCCCACTCACTGCGTGCTCTTGCGTCCATCTGGTCGTCGCAGTTGCTATTCTAGTAAATGAGGTTCGTCGTGCCGGTCCAAGGCACACGCCTCGGCGACACGAAGCAGCGCCCGGCCGTCGAGGGTCGCGGCTGGATGTGGGGATTTAGCCGCTAGGCGAGGGGGTTGCTGCCCTCCGGGCGAACAAGTCTCGTGCCGTCGCTCACCGGTCAGACCCACGCGGCCGGCTGGTGTGCGAATTGTAATGTAGTTGGTGTCGCGTGAAGGCAGGATGTGCGCGAGCCGTCGTGCGTGCGGGTCCAATTAACGCCGCCCGCGAGGCCACGCCGCCGATAAAAAAAAACAAACTGAAAAAGCGAGAGTCATGGGGAGAAAAAAAAAGTGTCCCGCATGAGGTTGTTCACCGGAGTTTTTTTTAATACCATCGGTTACAAAATAAAATGACCTGAACGGCGGAGAATGTTTGATGTGCCGCGGATAGGGCCGAAGGTTGGGTGGATCACCGAGGGCTTGCAAACCAGAAGCTGCTAGGAGTCCAGACACCAGTTCACGTGTTCCGACTACCTCTGAGGTTAAGGGCATTCGGAAAGTTAACAATATTATATATATTTTTAATGCATTACATCATTTTTTGTTGTGATATCGAATATTAAATAACATTGTACGTGCCTGCCATTGCAGCACAAATAGATGGATAGAAAAGCAGCACAGTTCTACAAAACATACAGTGAGTGACTCCACGCAGCATTCCCTCGGGCGAGACTTTCAGGTCGGCTGAAATTCAAGCCGAGATGTCTAGATCGACGCTCAGCAGCCAGAGTGTGAATGCGAAGTGAGGTGAACATGAAACGGCGGCGGGATGCAAGGGCGGTGGAAACGGGAGTGCCCCGAGAAAGCCCGCCAGCTAGCGGCAACGTCTGCCACGTTCCCCACATGTGAAAATCCGGGTGACCCCGCAGGGAATTGAGCCCGGTTTGCCTTGGTGTGAGGCAAGTAGTCTAACCACTCCACCACCGTGGCCCCTTGCGTAAATGAAATAACCATGATAACCAGCAGAACACTGTCATAGCAATTATCTTAGACTATCTCCATAGATGTGCAATCTGGACTTTGTTGAGACAGAATGGCCTAAAAGAAAGAGACAATTTCCAGAAAGAAATGTGTTTAGTGCCTTGCCACTTGAAATTCACACGTAAATAACAGAATTTGCCCTATTTTGATCCTTAATTACCAAATAAGAATGGGAAGGTACGGTAACTACGTGGAAAAACCAACAACAGTACTAGTAAAATGTTTTAAGTCTTTCGGACAAAGTGGATGACATTATCAAAGTTTAGAAGCTGGCAGCAGTGACAGTGACAATTGTAGAAAAAGCACAGTTTCTGCAGGCGAGGAGTCTGGATCCAACAAGACATGGCACAGCGATTTTCAATTAGCGAGTAAATGTATTTGCTACAGAGAGAGTAGTCTGTTCCAACACAGTTATCTCTCCTCTGTATGTGGTGCGCGGTGAGAAGTAGGGCGTGCGGAACGTACATGTCACCCTCTTCTGCACTTCCTCCAGTGTCGGAGAGCATATACGAACACAGTACTACATAGCAGCAACGTGGCGCAGTCACATCGCTGTCAACCTGGCGCAATTTCTTCAAGCGCTGGAGGAACACAGGACATTAATTTATGAAAACTTTCTCAAAATTGTGGCTGAATGACGCTGACACTCAAGTTATAAAATGGAAACAAGTTTGAGTAAAATATTTAAATGCCATTAAAAACAGTAAAGTTTATATTAATAATAACAATAACAATAATAACTAAATACAGCAATAGTTATAACTAAGTCAAATACATAATATTATAAAATGTAATAATATAATAACAAAATAGAATATCATAAATCTTAAAATATAAAAAATATTAATAACACAATCATTAATGACAGTAATATGATAATAATAGCACAATTACTTAGCAGCAACATCTATTATATTTTAAATTAATAACATTAATAACTTATATATACAGGATGAGTATAAAATAATACCCCAAAATTTGAGGTCTATAATATCAAAACCAAACAACATACAACCTTGGTTGACCAATCAAATGAACCGTGGAACTGTGAAGTTTGTTTACCATATCTTTATAAATGTTCAATATGACCACCAGGAGTGGCTAGAACGACATCTACGCAATCATCAAACTCGTTCCACACTCTTGTCAGCATGTCCGGTGTTACGGTTTGGATGGCATCCGTATTTCTCGTTTTGAGGTCGTCAATGTTAGTCGGCAATGATGGACAAAAACACTTGATCCTTTATGTAATGTCTCGTTCAGGTATCCACAAACAACTAGGTGCCAATGAGGTGGTGCACCACCCTGCTGGAAAATGAAGTCCCCCACTGCCTGTTCTGACTGAGGAAACAACCACTCTGTAAACATGTTCAAATAAGGGATTTCAGTAATAGTGGGCTCGTGAAAATGAAAGGTCCAAAAACAGTGTTTTTGGATACAATATATTCGAAATACAAGGAGCCTCTCGGCCTTCGTACTTTTATATTTTTACGTAGCGCTCTTAGCCATCAGGCCATCCCGCGCAACGACCGCCCAATCGGTGGGGAAGGAGGGTCACGCCCTCTCATCGCAGGTGGCCCAGCCACGCGCCTGAGGTAACCATATCCAAAGTCCCAACCTGATTCACAAGTACGACCAAGAATACCCTACTACAAGGTTCCGAGACGCTCGCCCTCAGATGCCAAGCGTGTGGTCAGGCCGGGGTTCTATCCATACCCCTAGTGTCTTTCCAGGACACAACCAGAACAAGTTGCCGCTCACCGCCCTGTCTTTCTTTGAGAGAGGGAATTTCTCCAGTCCTTCACCAGCATACGAAGTTACCCACTGCCAGCACGAGTTTAACCTGTAGTGATCGGTATACCAGGAAGACTCTCTGGTGGGGCCAACCCGATCAGCCTGTGCTCCCACTTATTTGCCACAGCACTAATGGGGAATAACGAAATCGAAAAATACAGCCCTCGTTCTGAATGGAAGATTTCCGTCCTTGTAAAACTCTGTCTGGACCTGTAGGTTCCAGAGTTCTTCCATGATATCATCACCGCCTCCATGCCATCATCACCACATCCCACCACCAGCAGTGAAGTTGGAGGAGCTGACATCGGACACTGACCTTTACCATACTATAGAATTTTTTCCCCATGAAATTCTATTATTGGACCCTATCGGCCTGAATGCCAAGTGGTCCAACACTCCGCCAAGTGGTAGGGCCTAGGTACCAACTAGCGGCCCAAGCCATCACGACAGATAACCCTTACCAGCCCTGAGGAGACTGGTTCCCATAGGAAAACGGGTGGTGGAGCCCAATTTGCATAACCAGGGGTGGAACGAGGAACCTTGGGTCACCATGAGTGGCTATAAGAGACGCATCATTCCCCCTTTCTAGGGTAAAATGCAGTAACCAGGCTTGGCTACTGTAGCAGGGTACTGCCACACCACCTCAAGTGCCTGGAATCCTTCCTCCCGAAGGAGTCACAGGTCCATATCCCCCAGTGTCTTTGGATACAGAGCAAAACACGTTCATTTTGGGGGAACCGCGCTCGTGTTCGGTGGTTTCATGACCCCGTATCCGCACGTTGTGCTTGTTCACCTTTCCGCTAAAAAAACAGCTTAGACATGAAGGCATCATCTACCTCGTTCAGGGCGAGAACGAACGCGCAGAAATCACGTCTCAGTTATTTATCCCTTTAGGTAAGAGCCTGTACAAGCTGTAACCTATATGGTTTGTACAGCAATCGCTTTCGAATTACTATCCATACCGTCGATTGAGGGATTTGCATTTCGGCTGGCTTGTTGAGTAAATTTTCTCGGAATGAGAGCAGACGCTAGTTGAATCCGTTGCACATTCTCTTTGGACACACGCGGCCGCCCGGAACTTTTGCCTTTGCAAAGGCACCCTGTGTCACGGAATTGACGAAACGAACGTACGATACTCCACCTATCGGGAGGACGACGTCCGTATTTGCGACGGAATTCACGTTGAAAAATCGTAACCAATTCACATTTAGCAAACTGAATAACACAAAATGCCTTGTGTTGTTCCATTGCCATCGTAATGTGGACTAACACACAACACACGCTCATAGTGCGACGACAGACGCTTCCAGTGTTTTCTCTCGGCACATAAAGGAAACATCAGACCGTCCCCTTCACATGGATGTGTCGAATGCGAGTTCGCTAACCCCTCACCACCTCAAACCGAGCGTTACGAACGTTTCCAAACCGTAACACCGGGCATGCTGACAAGAGAGTGGGACGAGTTTTATTATCGCATAGATGTCGTTAGGGACGCTAATGGTGGTCACATTGAACATTTATGAATGTATGGTAAACAAACTTCGTGGTTCCATGGTTCATTTTATTGATCAGTCAAGGTTGTAGGTTGTTTGTTTTTGATACTATAGACCTTTAAATGTGGGGTATTATTTTATACTCAACCTGTACAAATGATAAAAACTAATTACCACTCTATTAAAAAATCTTTGCTTCTGATTAGTAGCATCGTCACTGTCGTTTTGCTTCCCGATGTTTCGGAAGACATTACGGCCTCCATCTTCTAGGCGAAGTAGAAGCAGCAATATCTGTTACCAACCGAGTCTCTGCGAGGTCATCCTGCCTTTGGGCTGTTCCAGGGTACTTTCTGATTGGCTGTAGCTGTTAGCGAATCTCTGACCGTCTACACTATAGTTGGCTGTGTTGTTCGGCCAATCTCTGGTTGCTTCCCTCCTGGTTGGCTGAGCTAGTTGGCCAGTTGGGGACAAGTTTGCCTCTGTCCTACTTTCCAGCCGATTTTTGTGGTTTTTGAAAAGTGATGCCCAGTTGATGCTTAATTTAAAACCGTCCTCTTTGTTTATGTTATATGGATGTTTTGATATTTCTTTTGCCCCTCAGATATATCTTTTCTTGTAATTTGATATATTTGATATTGCACTATATACTGTGTTCTCCTATGACCGATCGAATATTTTCCTGCTTGTATTCTCTGATGTGTTCCTTGACCCTGGTGAACACTCTCCTTCCAGTTTGTCCTATGTGTACATTTCCACTTGAGCAGGGAAACCGGTAAACATCTGCTAATTGTTCTGCTGGCGTCTTGTCCTTTACTAAGGCAAGAGAGTTTCCAATCTTGTTAATAGGTTTCAGTATTGTGTAGATATTGTTTTTCCTGAGAAGCCGAGCCAGCTAGTCGGAGACTTCATTGATGTAAGGAATGACTGCTTTGTTGGGAAGCTGATCGGTGTTGTTCTTGCCTCTAGGTGGCTTCAAAGTATTATTTATTTCCGTTTTGGAGTAGCCATTAGCTTGACTGATATTAGTAATGTGTTTAATCTCTTCCTCATTGGAGGTATCTTCGCAGATGATTCTGGCTCTGTTGATTAAGATAGAAATAACAGTTATCTTCTGTGATGGTGGATGGTGTGAATTTTATTGTAGGTTTCTCTCTGTGTGTGTTGGCTTACGCTAAACCTTGTGGCTCAAGAGATTGTGTCCTCTTCCCTAATGATCACAACATCCAAAAAGGGCAGTTTTCCTTTTTTTGTTTTACTACTTCCACCATGAACGGGATGTTCGGATGGATGTTTTTTTAGGTGTTCTAGGAACTCTTGGAGTTTATTTCCTCCATGGCTACCAGCGACCGTTATAACCGCTATTGAAATGTACCTTCAGCTCATCACTACTCAACCCACGCATGCCATACCACGTATTTTTATTTGTCCTGTGTCACCACAGTGCGTTGACGAAAGGGAGGGCGGAACTGTTGTAGAAAGCGGGAAAGGGTCACGTTTACATGTCAGTACGCCATAGCGATCTTCATTAGAGGCGTGTGGCGCGGTACTGTGATCTCCTTTCACAGGAAAATGATAGGGAGGGGCGGGAATAGAGACATATTAACACAACTTAGTCGGGAAGGCACTAGAGCAAAAGCAGGGCAAGTTGAAGTCCAACGGAAGTTGTTCTCAAGCTATCATGTTTCACATGTGACTTTTAAAGTCTTCATAAACGTGATCTACAGTAAGACGCAGTATTCGCAAAAACAAAAAAGGCAGCATACAAACATTTCCCGCAGCAGTACACCTAGGAAGTAGTGGAACTCAACTCGTTAAAAGAAATGTGATTCTGAGATAGGTGCTTAAGAACGACAGTGATGCAGTTTCTTTGGTTTGTATCTTCTAGAATACTATATCAACAAGTTGAATTGTTAAGGATGAAAAGAGGAAACAATGCAGATGTAGGAAATATATATAAAAACAGTTTTTGTGTTTACGCACTGACGTTAAGTTAAAATCAGCGTCCATAAATTTTATTGGCGCCAAACATTCGAACTTATTATTGTCACCTTTAATTTAAAAAGACCCAGTTACCGTTAATAACGTCAACATAAGTATCACGTGTTATATTTTATGCTGGTTTCATTGAAGATAAAATTCAGTATTCAATTAAAACACATGTCGCTCAATTTAATACACATAACGAGTTTAGGAATTGAGACTGATGTGGCGGAATATCATGGCCAACTATAAAAAACCTTGATTTTTTTTTTGCATCTGGCAAAACAGGAATTACATTTGCACTAACAAAATTACAGAGAACCATAATTTGAACTACACATTTCCTATATATTGAATATTTACATCTGTAAGAAATACATTTTGATAAACTATTTTACTCCTCTTCAGCGAGTTATTTTGTAGTGTGGAAATACGTCAAGGATAACATATTGCCATTTTGAAACCCGAGACATTTACGCAGAACACGGTATTGAGAACGATGAACCGGATTTGCAGCGTACAACTCATGCTATCAAAACTGTCGATAATGTTGTTTGCATAATAAAATGAAAAATAAATCATTCAAGATTCTCTTTTATATATTTCGATCACTAGACACTTTAGCTACCATACTCATAAAACGAATACAGTGTGGCTATTAAATATACACGGCTGGCCATTCAAATTACAACACCAAGAAGGACGCAGCTGGAGGATTCCACATTGGCTAAATGCACAGGACAATAAGGTGATTAGTTGTTCAACTGAGTGGCGCTGCACGTGCACCAAAGGCAACACAGATAAATTTACTTGTTAGAATTTCTCAATAGTAAGAAGAATAAACCAGGTTCTTTAAGGGATGGATGTCTCGATAAAATAAAAGAGTTAATTGTAATTTCGTAATATTATTTACAATAACTACAAACAAAATTCCCTCTACGCAAATCCTCCCAATAAATTGATATCATTTGCTGTTTACAAATTAATGAATTCAATCAATACAATTTACAATTACCTCGAAGAAATTAATGTAATTATGTAATTAAAAATCAGTCCCAATATTATTATTTTATAAATGATATGTCCATAATTGACTGTTCCAATATTACAAATAAAATCCGTATCACATTTTCATTCAGTCCCACCTCAGTTTAGTCTGGGTCCCACCAGTCCGCAATGTTCTAGAGTTCTCCGAGCGCCCTCATGCACAGTAGCCTTCACTCGACGGGTTTCATGCCCTCTCGTCCATTCACACCAAAGAACACCTCGTCTGCCGTCATCTCGCAATCTCCCGTCTTCGTCTGTCCTCTTCACCGATGTTCCTCGTAGACTTCGTTCGGTTACTGCACTAAACCAGAAGGCTTCTATGAAGAATCCCGACAGTTGAAACGCTGCAATGTTTATAGGGTCGTAATTCATCGTCCAGAAATTTATGTAAATGACCTGTTGCACCGAGGGTCCTAGTTCCCAGAATATTCTTGCGCAAGCGATAGGGTAACGAGCGGGTCTACCTGGGGGGAGGGAAGGGTCAAGGTGGATCACTCTCCCCCCCCCCCCNTGACCGCGCATGGAGCTATAGTGGAAACGTCAGCATGTAACACTGCCCTTCCTTAAGTCAGTCCGTCCCGAGCAGACTCTCCAACATCAAGACCTTCGTACAGCGCCAGTCGGTCGATTTGGTCAACCTTAGGCTTCGTCCTAGAGCCCTGTTGACAAATTCGGTAGACCACATAATTTAACTGTTTCAGGATCCTGTACAGGCCTTCCCAAGATTTCTGTAGCTTCGGGCAATATTCCTTCCGCATCTGAGTGTTGTACAACCACACCAGTTGTCCTTCTTGAAAAGTTTCTTCAGGCATTCTCCGGTCATACCGTGTTTTCATTCTATCACTACTAATTTTAATGTGCCTCCAGGGAAACTCATGAGTGTAGACCAACTTTTGACGTAGTTTAATAGCATGTTCTGGGCTGGCTGCTCCTTCGTCCACTCGACATCCGAACAGCAGGTCACCAGGAAGGCGGATTTCTCTCCCAAACAGCAGTCTTGAAGACTTGTGGACTGCCGAACGATATGCCAGGAGAAATAAGGGTACCTTGGAGTTCGAATCTTTCTGGTTGACTTCTACGAAGATCGCCAGATACTGTTACAGGGTACGATTTAGCCTCTCAACCATCCCACCCGACTGAAGTTGTAATGCTGTGGTGCGAGTTTTCTTCATTCCTAAAATCCTCATTAACTTTTGGAAAAGAGTTATTTCAAAATTTCGTCTTTGATCAGAATGAAGCTCAAGTGGTATCCAAACCTGGAGATAACATGCTCTACAAGTGCATCAGCTACCGTGCCAGCCTCTTGGTTTGGCACTGGTATGACCTCAGACCACTTTGTGAAATATTCTTGTGCTACCAAAAGGTACTGATTCCCCTTCTTTAGAACAAGGGAATTCCACTGTGCCCAGTATGCCTTGACTGCCATGCCTAGGCTGGATATCTCCTTCCATCTTGGTCGAAGCCCAGCTTCCTTCCTCTCCAATATTGGATGCAAGGTGGGGTCACTTAGCTGATCAATTATAATGACCTTATCAACCCACGAAGGTGACCCGTTGCAAGATACAGCGCCTTGCATTCTTGTCCTCCTTGCTTTACACGATACACCGCCCTTTTCCTACTGGCGATCACAATGATGACAGAATTGTTCGAATGGTCTCCTGGGTATTGCATCTGCATTCCTGTGAAGGCATCCAGACCTGTGATGTATTTAAAAATGATATTCTTGCAGGTGCTCTATCCACAGGTCTATTTGACCTTCGGGATTCTTGAAATTTAGCAGCCAGCATAATAAAGCACTATCAGTTTTTAGGATAAAGTGTCTGCCATAAAGATACGAGTGTAAATGTTCAATTGCCTTCCCCACGGCCAGAAGCTCCCTGTGTGTCGCACAGTAATTCCCCTCGGGCTTGTGTAGCACCTCTCCTTTCCATCGTGAATCTTAAATATTACATCTCCGATGCCTACATCACTAGCATCAGTATCCAGAATGAATTCACTCTCTATACTCGGGAAGCTCAGTACTGTGGGAGATATTAGAATTTACTTTAGTCTATTAAAAGCAATTTCGAACTCCGGGGTCCAATTAAATTTTCTTTTTGCCTCAGTCAATTTATGCAGAAGTTCGGCGATCGTGGAAAATCCGGGCACATAATGAAGGTACTAAGCACATAAGCCCAGGAAACTTCGCATTTCAGTTTTATCATTTGGTAGGGACCAATCTCTTATTAATCTGGTCGCCTCAGGGTCTGTTTCAATCCCATGAGCCGACAACAAAACATGGCCCAAGAAATTAATATTCTTTTTGAAAAGGTGGCAATTTTTAATTTTTTGGAACTAATTTCAGATTGGTTGCAGTGACTTTCTGAAACACAGAATCTAGTGTGTCAGGTGTTCTTCAAATGACAATAATGCCGTCTAGGTACACCTGGCAAACGCCTAATGGCAGGACTTTCTCCATCAGTCGTTCGAAGGTGGCAGGGGCATTGCATAGCCCAAAGTTCATAACCTTGAATTGCCAGGTTCCTTTCCCTTGGACACAAAAGGCGGTCTTTTATTTGTCTTCCAGGGCTACATCGCACTGCCAATACCCGCTCTTCATGTCTAAAGTAGAAAACCACTGTGAACCTGCTAAGCTATTCAGTGTGTTGTCTATTTTAGGGAGTGGGTAAAAATGTTTTTTGGTCACATTATTAAGTTGGTGGTAATGAAAACAAAATCTAATAGAGCCATCCTCCTGTTTATTAAGTACAATGGGAAAAGACCATGGACTGACTGATAGCTCTATCACATCTAAATCCTTCATCTCTTTTAGAATACCATCAACCATGTCATGTGAAGCTATCGATAGTCGCCTTGGTGGCTGCTTTATGGGCCTGGAATCCCCTGTGTCGATGTGATGGCATGCAACATTATTTCTGCAAGGTCATGGGGCTCACAGGAGAAAGCACCTCTATTTATCTGTAGTAATTCTGATACAGCTTTATCTTGTCGGCAGTTGAGGTTTTCTCTTGTTCTTGTCAGCAGTTGCCAACCACCTCCTCTCCCAGCTGGTACAGGACATTCGATATTTTGTGGCATAGAATCTTCTGTAACATTTGAAAGTACCTGTGAAATCTACTTGTAAACTCCTATTGTGGCCCCCTCCTCAAAACGGATAATACAGTAAGATAAATCAATCATCCTGACAGGCCAATATTCCGATTTTGAAGAAATCAAAGTCCTTGTTACAATGACATCTCGTAAAATGCCACCTTTCTGGGCTGATTCGATTATGTCCAACCGCCTGACAAATTTTCCCTGGCTTCTGCCTGGAATAACAACTTCGCTAGAAGCAGGGAGCACAGTCAACCGATTATACACTACTGGGCAGCTCATTGGCGAAGATAAATCTCTTTGTGTTGACACTATCTGCTCGGTATTATAACATAACATAACATCCCCAATCGAGTGTCGATACAGCACCCCAGCTTACGTAATACATCAAGACTCAAAATGTGTTCTTCCTCTATTTCTGCTACGCAAATAGCATGCTCTATGTTAAGGTTACCGAGCTGTAAGAATACCCTTCTCTTGTCTCTGTCTGGTGTGGTTTCGCCCGTTACTCTAGTTGAATAGCAGTGATCCATGCTCTTATTGGAGGATCTGTGGGGGGAAAGCCCGACAATGCCCGGTCTTACCATCGTTATAGTCGACCCTGTGTGAACGACCATCTGACAAGGAACATCATCTAGTCTCCCATTCAACAATATGGTGTCCAAGTCCTGTTTCACTGAACGCACTTGCAAAAACATTGGGGCCCCAGCAATCACGGACCTTTGCCCCTCAAGACCAGTGCTTACAAGTTTCCCGAAGATGTTGCACTCTCACCTGCCCCTTGCTGCCTGCTCCCTGGTTGCTGCCGCTGCTATTGCTGCTGAGGACAGTTGGCTTTCAGGTGCCCCGGCTGTCCACATGACCAACATTCCGGCTGTTTGGGTGGGGGATGGCAAATATCCTTAGTGCGGACCCTGGAAGCGATGTCCCCCATGGTCGTCTGCAATTCTTTCAGCGCCTTCTTGATGCTGTCGTCCTCTTCTTCGCTCAGCATTACTGCCCACACTGGACGTCGAGGCACTGAAGCCTGCCTTGCTGACTCCACCTCCAGTACTTGGGCCAGGGTATCCTGCATGGTGTGAGGGTCAGTCAAATGTACAGTTTGCCGCACCTTGGTCTCGGCGATAGCATCGACGAAGAAGTCGACTGCGATGACATCACGTGCCTCCTCATGGTATTCCTCCAGAGACAGCTGTGAGAGCCTCACGATGTCATGCCACAGTTTTTGCAGTGGTTTCCCTGGTCGCTGGTCACCGCTTCGCAGTTGGGCATGGTGAGCATGTCACAGGTATCGGTCGCCTAATCGCATTTCCTAGGCCGACACCAATGTAGAGTACTCCAGTCGATTTCGTTCTGTCGGGGACTGCAATATGCTCAGTGAAGGTACCTTCAGTACAGCCACCAGGTAGTACGACCTTTGCTCGTCTTCCAGCCATTCAGGGCGGCAACCATCTCGAACTGTGGCTAGGAACCAGGGTGGGGGGGGGAGGTGGTGGTCTTTATTTTGACAACTTTACCCATCCCTGGTTGAAGCGTACCCATTTTGAGAACTGCCGCTTCTCTCCTGCGATTGCTGTACTGGCGGCGGTGACTACTCCTTCTCCTTGCTGCCCACGTTCGTAGACTCAGTGGGGGTTGAACTTAGCTCCTCCTCAGCCGCTGTACGTCTTCTCCCTTGCTGCTGCCGGAATTCCTGCCATTTATTTTTGAGGGCGCTCACATTCTGTTACACCTTACCCTTACACTGTCTAACTTCTCGTTAATGCTGTCCATCCTTTCATATTCTCTCGCTCACACTGTCAATTTTCTTGTCCATCCAGTCGATTTTAGTATTTAATAACTCACCAATACCTCCAAGTTTCCGGTTCATGTTGTCTATCCACATTTTAGTTTACAATGTCTATTTTCTTGTCTACCAGTTTACTAACGCCACCAACATATCCATTTACACTATCAAATATACTATTTACGCTCTTCTTAACATTATGTACAACACTATTCATTCTGCTATTTACATTACCTATTTGGGTAAGTCAGTCCTTTGATCAAGGCACCAAGTGCTTCCATATCTACCGACATTTTCCTGCTTAGCATTCACATATTTCTTAATAATTCCCTGGCCTATTAATATAAATATTATAATTACAAATTTATCTTACTAATAAATATCATACTGTAATATAAATTACACTTATTTTATTAATTTATTTTTATAAAATGCCTCAATTCCACTTCTGAAACCAATACTACATGTTCTCAAAAGTCAGTGGGCTAAACCAAGTTCGTTAGTAATGGAGGTCTTGATAAAATAAAATAATTAAATGTGATTTCGTAATTTTATTTACAATAACTACAAACAAAATTCTCTCGACCCAAATCTTCCTAATAAATTGATATCATTTGCTGTTTACAAACAAATTATTTCAATCAATACAATTTACAATTACCTCGAAGAAATAAATTTAATTAAATAATTAAAAATCAGTCCTAATAAAGGTAGAGTGTATAGTTATCTGTTCAATTATTTTATAAATTATATGCCCATAATTTACAGTTCCAATATTACAAATAATATCCGTATCACATTTTCATTAACTCCCACATCAGTTTAGTACATGTCCCACCAGTCCGCAATGTTCTAGATGTCTCCGAGCGCCCTTATGCACAGTTGCCTTCACTCGTCCGGTTTCACGCCCTCTCATCCATTCAGACCACAAACACCTCGTCCACCATCGTCTCGCAATCTCCCATCGTCATCCATCCTCTTCACCGATGTCCCTCGTCGACTTTATTCGGTTGTTCGGTTACTTCACTCAGCCAGAAGGCTTCTACGAAGACTCCTGACCTTTGGACCACTGCAATATTTATAGGGCCGTAGTCCTCGTTGCGCCGAAGGTCCGAATTACCAGAATATTCTTGCACATCCTCTAAACTCATCGTCTTCTCAAGCAGCGGAGGAGGAGGGGATGTGACACCAGCCAGGTCACCACCGCTGTCAGTCATTCATTCCCACCCCGGGCGAGCGACGGGGTAACGAGCCGGTCTGCCTTGGTGGAGGGGAGGGTCGAGGTGGGTCACCCCCCACAGAGCTGCACCACGCATGGAGCTCGCGTCTAGTGGGAACGTCAGCATGTAACAGTATATAAGTTATAGTCGGGGATCCACTGAAAGGTAGTGACATTCTTTCCCGCCGTTGTGTGCACAGACGGAGTGGAGAATGTCGCGTCGAAGGATAGTATGGTTGTCGTAACCACACGAACATGCCTTTCACCGCGGGAGAATCGTAACCTATTGGGATTGCGAATTATCTTATCACGAAATTGGTTATCGCTTTGGAAAAAATGTAACGAGAGTGAAGCGGATATGAGATCAGTGGACCGAGGAGGAACGGGCTGAACGATGCGCTGGAAGCCAACGGTCCCGCTACACCAACGGGCGCGATAACAGGCCTCTGGTACGCGTGGCGATTACGGACTGCACAGCCACATCATACAACCTCGATCAGGAGTTCAGGCATGCACTTTACTATCTGAAAAAAATGGCTTATTTCATAACATTATAAAAACATTTCCCAAAAAAATTATTTAAATTTTATATTATGTAAAAAAAAGCTTTCTCATTGCAGGTAAAGTGCATTTCTCTTTTGGGTGCTTTAGAAAAAACATTATCCTAAACCAGCCTTTTATCAAGCAAAAAAATAGGAATTTCTTACTTTCTAAAAAATTTGTATTTAAGGTGATTTAGAAAAATACATAAACGTGCTTATATTTGAGAATATATAAACATTAAAGTTGTTTTATCAAATATTATAATATAACATAGTGTACATGTTGTGTATGCAGAATTTAAAAAAAAATTCCAATATTTATTATCAATGCAATAAATTTAGATTTTAAATACAGGCATTTGAATAAATAAAGTGAAATATAAATATCCAGGTCAAGATACCCCAAAAAATATTAAGAATATACATTTTTATCTTTGGCCTGGTTTTTTTTTTCGAAAATAAACTGGGAAACCCCCAAATAAACTCTCGATTTTTTAATAAATCCCAATAGGGTTGGGTTTTTAAAAAAAACCCAAGCCCTGTTTGATGGCAATTATTACTTTTTTTTACCAATTAGTGTAATTTAATGGCGCAGGGTATGTTTTAAATATTTCATTAAATCAAAGATTTAAACTGGTCTATTTTACGTTTTGAGAAGAGAGCTCTTTTGGAAAACAAATACAGGGAAATAAGAGGCCAGCTCAAGTTCGTATTGCGGTAAAAATGGGGCAATTTTTTTTCAGTATCGTCCATGTTAAGAGATTGCGCTGAACTTTATTATTTTATGTTGTATAAAAATATTCAACATTGTTCAGTCTTAAAGCGCATCAGCATGATATCTATTGTTTTTTTTCTGCATTATTTTACAGCACTCTTTCGTGTGGCCTGAATTTTTTATGGGTTTAGAGGGAACAAAATGTTTTCAAACTTAAATGATTTCATTATGTATGTATCTGAATCTTTTAAGTACAAACGTACAACTCCGGGAAATAAATATGTCTCGATTTTAATGAATCAGGGATTGGGACTAGTTGAAAGATGGGCATCTTCGTTTGCCTCTAACACAGATAGAAATATATATTGCATTCGTCAAGGATAGACGCCATGACCTAGACTGAAAGTCATATACTGTATGCTAAGAACGACTAACACACTAAGTACTAACTAACCACACTGGGCTGGACAAACAGGAACGCTATAACCACACACGTGCGTGTACACACATACACTTATAACTAAAATTATCCTCAGAAAACATAAAAATAAATATTTCTTATTTAACTAGCTCCTGATATGGCTATAAAGTCTATCTTCTATAATTTTTTCATAGAGGAAATTTGAGATTGGAATGCTTTGCTTTAGGTTGCAAGTCTCTGCGACTTCGTTTACTACAGCCTTCACTGTGTATACATTATTGAGTTTTACTGTCAGAGTCTAAATGTACTGTATCGATTGGCAAACAGTGACCACAGACCACTTTATCTATTTAAGTAAATATACTATGTTAAACCTTTTCCATAAAACTAATGTTGTTAAGGCTTTCACAGAGCACAGTGTTACATGCTAATCCATCGCCATCTAATATCACTACCGCAAGTTATCGCGGCACTCCTCTGGGAAATGATCGCATGATGCATCTCCAGTTCTCGTTCCCAGCTCAGTCAGAGACATCGCGGACGATCGGGACGATCAAGAATCATTTTTCGTCCCAACTTTTATCTGGCCCAAGCACCGCTATATTTCATCTGCTCGCTCTAAAAAATAACAATCACACATTGCCAGGGGTGAGGAGAGAGGGAAATGTCTATAGTTAGGGGAGAAGGGCAAAGTAGGGGTTGGACGGAGGGAGACTCGCGTCTTACAGGATCTAATATCGGCGTCCTTGGAAGGACGCTCCTTAAGATATATTACGCTCTCTCTGGCTATAAATTATACGTGCAGCCAGTTCGGATAGTTTTATACGCCGAGGGAGGCAGCTGGCTGCAATAGCGGAAGTGGCCCTCAGATAAAATATACAGCGACATATTTGTATCAAGATAGAAACTTCGCTTTCCATTAGCCAGTCGCCGAGTGTTATATTTATTTTTGCTACGACGTGGAAGTCGAGAATAAGATACAGAAGAAGCGGAGTTTGCAGCGAGACTGGAATGTATAGTGTAGCGTGTCTTCACGCAACAAGTTAGGAGCCAGCGTGATAAGCGCTGCGTGCACTGGAACGTCACACTAAGTGTTACGAGTTAAGAGCGGAGGTTTGTTCGCTGTTAACAGAGCACCTTCACGATTACAATTGTTCATCTTTCTGCATATAGTGTATGGTTCGTACTCATGTACAACAAATCACTGCCATGTTCCTTGTAACCCATAAGTCCAGCTGTGCTGTGAAACTCTTACAGCATACCTATATTTTTGTTTCTCCAGTACACACAAACGTGTATAAAACCAAAATAAACATATTTCATTCATCAGTTCTTCAACGTTACATCTTTAGGAACACGGATGACGTGGTGGTTAAATTTTTTCCGCCAAATATTTGCTTATGTAACAGAGTTTATAATATTCAATGTTTCTGTTTAATTTTATAGAGTTACGAGCAAAGATTTTTCTAATGTTTGAGTTGAAGAGTGCTCTGTTAATCCTGGACTAGCGATAACTGAAAATATAGTTTCTAAAACGTGAACGCTCTGGTCGTGCGGTCAGCACGCTTGGGTCCCATACCAAGTGGGAAAACCACCGGGCCTTTTTTTTTTTTTTCGTAATGTGAAAGTGTTAAGCGTACGTCTGAGGTAGGGATGGAAGCTAAGTTTCTCTCAGGACTGAGCCCTATACGCCTAACGTCCATGCAAGGCGACATGCATCGTGGCAGAGAGGGAATGGGAAGCCAGCGGCCACAGTTGTGGCCATGACTACATCCCTGGGTGTACCTGTAGTTAACCTATAACTAAGAAGAGAGCGGGGAAAACCGGCACAGATACCGTTAACTCCCTCTCGTCAGGAAAGAATTAAAAAAATTTACATGAATTATTTAAAAATGCTACGGGGTAAAGATGGTTAGGAGCCGTGATCTTTAATAGTGGGTGAGAAAATACTAGCAGAGAAGGAGGAAAGACCTTATTTTCAATTTAAATGTCGCTGCATAACCAGAGTGATGACAAAAGCACACCACTCGAGAGGTTCAGAGGAGGGGGGGGGGTTGGCCTCCTCCCCCGAACCCACAGCTGGCCGGCCGCTTACGGTGTCCGGTTGGTTTGTCTCGGCGTGCTCTCACTCCCCTACTGATTCACTCCTCCTCGGCTTCACGCTACCCGCGGCCTCACTGCACGCCGCGCCGCTGGAGTGAGAGCCCCACAGTTCCCACTGCAGAAGTCTGTCACGCCGCAGGTGTCATCTACCCTGCGTGGCATTGTGTTATTTACTTGCTGTTGGTTCATCTCACATATACAGTCAACAATCTTTCCAGTATAATTAAACATGTTTGCTTTAAGCTAGCGTAACCACAGTATTACAGCTCCCCGAAAAGTCTGTTCAATCATTTTTGAGAAATTTTCTTTAGAATGGTTATATGTTTCCGCAGGTACATTTTCGGTGCTACAACTATTCGCCAGGAAAATGGTATTTCATGAAAGAGTTGTATTTTCATGTTGGGTAGTAGTGCACTTAACTAAAAAATTTGGCCTTAAGAGGTATTCAAAGGAAAAAAAAAATTAAGCCTCAAGGTTATATCTGGTTGTAAGCACGTCGTTATGCATTCCCGGGAAGCTGAATTTCTTGCAAATTATATCTGTAACAGAAGGATATTATGACGTTAAAATAACACAATGTGTTGAACTACAGCTGTTATTTCTATTTTTCTCCTTTCCTTGATGAAACTACGGAGGAAAACCTTACAAATGTAACTTGCAACCATCTTAAAATTTTTTTTCCCTTTGAAGACGTCTATTCAGTCGTATAGAAGTAAAAAAGGATGGCTCGCTATAATAACTGTTAACCTTTTAGGGAAAACCGTTCTATTTCCAGGACATTAATTTATTGAGATATGCGTATACGCGCAAACATTTACTTTACAAACAATTTCTTACTAGAGAGTTACTCGCAGAACTCAGCTGATCCCATAATCATCGCTGGCTACCACGTTGCTATTGCTCAGTATAGAGTCAGGAGAGATAACGATGAAACGTTACGGGTGCTGCATGCTTCGCGTCGAGTTACAGGTTCGACTTGTACGCACTGGGGTTTAGCAAATTGGGCTCCGTTGTGGAGGTCCATGTGCATCCCGTACCTCACACATGGGTAATGGGGTACTAGGCCTGGTGGATGGACCAACAGTCAGCACCTAGACTCGTCCACTACCCGGGATGTTGGACTAATTGGTGCTCAGGTTGTTGGGCCGCAGAAGCCAAATATCAAAATTTAATTGCGTAGAAATTCAAGACAATGAAAATGGAACTGTGTAGCTGCTCACTAATGCTATGCAAATCTAAGATAAGACCACGGGCGACTGGAACGGCCCCACCTGAGGTTCTCTCGGGGGTCCGATCCATTAAGGTTGGACTCGTGGTGGCAGTGGTTGAAACTTCGCAAGCTGAAGGAGCTCTAGAGGGTTCTCTCCCCCAAGAAGGGTCGACGCAGTGAGTGGCGACACAGCTCCGGCGCTGTACTGGAGAGACAGCAGAGATAGGGCAGTGCCTCGGCCCGACCACGTGTTCCTCTGAGTGTGAGGGTCCTAGATGGATGTGGGAGGAGAGCGGACGGCGCATCGCAGTATCACTTCGGAGCTCGTCAACTAAGAAGTTAGCTGGATGCACCTTCACGCTGATTGAGTGTACTTCAATCCTTGTCCATGGAGCGACTCGTCGGCTTGTTGCTGTTATACTCCATTTGGAGGTCGGGTTCAGCTATTTGGCCATATTCCTCCAAAATTGCCACCAGGGAGCGGCTATACCACTGTGCCAATAAAGTTGTACGTGCTGCATCTGCTTGCGCTATCTTAAGCGCAGGAGCCATCGGCTCTCTATCCGGGACATCAGACTTCTAACAGCACTTGGTCCCTTAATTGGGGCTGAATCTGCTGAGGGAGCCGACAAAAAATAGCCGGATAAAGTCCATTCACTATTACCCCGCACTTTTCTGAAATCCTGATAAAGTTCTGCTTTCAGGATGTTCCTCCGCCTCGTGTAAACAAAGTTTAACCAAGTCTAGAAAATTATTCCAATGGGACAACGTACCACATTTGTGCGCACTCAGAGAAATAATATTTTCCATGTTAACTATTTCTAACTAGGCATTACAGACACACCTGTTTTCCCACTGTTTTCAGATCAATTTATAAATAAAAAATTAATAAAATTTAAATTTGATCAATAATAAGGTACTTTTATGAACATAACTAATAGAACGGTTGTGATACATGGCATATTTAGGAAACAATCAAACACGTAATAGATAATAGTGATTTTTCAAATATTTGATTTAAAAAGTGTGAAGAAGTCGCGAATAGACTTCAGTATATGTGAAGCACGCGGACGCCCTCCTCCGAGTTGTAGGAAGCGAGTAGGTAGACAAATCTCCGAATGGCGCGCCCCTACGGAGTGTTGGCGTAGCGAGCACTGAACTGCAGCAGTGATGTCACGACGCGTCCGCAGCACAACTATACCCAGTCACGTCACCTGAGTTTTTGTGGAGTCATTGCAACAGTAAGCAGGAAGTGTCTGCACGAGAGTCAACATTTTTCACATGGTTTTCAGGATATTTTATGTTTTCGTAATACGATATCAATTAAAGTGTAATAAAATACATAACCATTTGACATATAATGTCCATTATCATTTTGAGCATAATATTAACAATTTTAACTTAACATATTTTGTCGTACAAATTGCGAAATTATTTTGACGCTTTATTCTATTATAGCCAAGTGTTTATTGAAGTCACAGAAGTCACATTTTGCAGTTTGTTTGACATCCGACATGCGGTAAGGGTTTAACTTGTCTACTTAGACTCTGAATTTTATCGCAGATGTTAAGATTGAAGTACATTCGAGCTGCACAAAAAGTGGCCAGGAGAAATTCTTCACGACGTTCTGTTAACATGAACAGTTTTTATGATCTGTAAATTAACGTATAAATTAGGTCAATTTTAAGATTTGTGCGGAAAAGATATAGATTTCAAATTCATATAGCTCGTTTCATTCCTTTTTTTTTTTTTTTTTTTTTTTTTTAAATATTTTTTTTNTTTTCTTCAATGTTATACTATTTTAGAATAATTTTTAGTATCATAATAAAATAAGTTGTAGTACGCTATAATTTTAGACATTCATTTTGGCATCTTGAAGCTCTTAGTCGAACATATTAAGGTGACTGTTCATAATGGTTTCCGAAAGTAGAGCATACCTTTCTGTGTAGATGAGAGAAGGAACTTATGAAGCATGACGCTCCCCGCGTCCATGCATTTTTGGCCGTCAGAACACACGCGCTAGCGAAGCCTGCCGGCGGTCAACACCAATAAATATTAAGGGTGGAGAACGTGTCCAAATAAAGGATCCCGCACCTCACAGCTGCAAAGACGGGCCACCCAAGTTTTCTGCACGTGCAGACGGCATCCGGAGGCAACGGAAGNACCAGCACAGCAGGACAGATAAGTACAGTCATCCAGCGTGTGTGAAGAGTACTACCCCCCTACACCCCCCCTTTGCATAAACGGGAAGGAGTTGTCTCTAGAGCTCGTGAGTGAACTATAACTTGTCCAAGGAATAATAAAACTAGATTGTTTTTTTGAACTCCAATCGCCCTGTGTTTACTTCAGTAGTAAATTGGTCCTTTAGACAACAGTGTCAATCACCTTTNGGGGGGGGGGGGCGAATTGACAATTGGGACAAATTACCTTTAACTGTAACACCAGTGCGTCAAGCGAACGCGTTTGTTGGCAATGCTGGACAAATCATTAGCAACAAACTGTGCCGCATATTGTCTGAGCGTGTGGATGATTTACTTTTCATCCATAGCAACATACGTTTGTTGCAGAAACGGTTTGAAATGTAAACAGCCATAACAAATTGCATGCTAAACAGTGACGGGACACAGCGATTTATAATTTGTTCATTCATTTCGTTTGCTTCAAGGGACTTAATACATAATTGTACAGAGTGGCTTCTATTATTACGTATATGTCTTTTGTTAATGTTTATCACGTAGACAAAGTCACATTTAGAATGAGTAAAAAAGTATTTGGACACGTCCAACGAAGAAAGAAACTTGCTTATATCATACGTCAAATGTTTTCCCTGTAGGGAACTTTCCCCTTATTTTGATGAAGTTTATATGCTTTTCACGTACCCTCTTTGTGACTTCCTTTAACATAAAATGTTATCGGAAGTTGAGCACAAATCGAGTATTTGAGTAGCCCTGTTTGGAGCTGTTAACAAATGCAACGGGTGGTTTTGTGCTTACTAGAGGCACTGAAGACAGTCTGTGCGGTGTAATGAATCAGTACACATCGCTTTGACGCATGGAAAGGAAGCAGGGAAGAAATGTAGATAAACTACATTCGAAGGAAGAACAGTAATCTTAAAATTGGAAAATGAAGGTAAGAGTTATCGATAAATTAGTAGAATTCTCAGAAAGGCACCTTCTATTGTTGGGCACATATTAAAAAAACATACAAAAGAACATTAGCTCCAAAATAAACAACGAGAAGGTCGGCCAAGGAAACTGCCTGCCCGCGATGAAAATTACATTCTTCGATCTATGAAGAAAAACCAAGAACAAGTGCCAAGGAATTGGCTACTTTACTCGCTCACTACTTGCGATTGAATGTTATACCGCAAAACGTCCGAAATACAATTAAATAATCTGGATTCCTATAGCTAGAAGAATGCAACATATATATGATGCAAACAAAAATAAACAGCCATTGTTTGCTAATAAGTACCAAAATGAACCCGTAGAATTTTGGTAATAAGTTATTTTCTCATATGAAACCAAGATAAACCTATCTGGAAGTTATGGGTACCATTGTGCGTGGAAAAGCAAGAATGAAGCTTTCAAAAAAACAAAAAATTCCTCCAACTGTGAAACATGGAAGAAAATCAGGTTATGTTTTGTGGTGCGAATGCTAATAGGATGGGTAACGCTGATGTTATATACGGCATTACGGAATGGAAAAAAGTGTTGAACTATACTAAAGAACGATCTGAAGGAAAGTGCACAGATACATGGATTCTGTTATCGTACAATATAACGATACCGAACACAGAACCCATTATCTAAAGACTGTGAATTATCTAACAAATACCCCATTACCTCGAAACTCTACATCAATTGCCGGATTTTAATCCGATAGAGAAATTGCGGAATGAGCTAAAGAAAAATGTACGGATACGCCAACCATCCAACAGAAGATAGTTGACTGCGTGCGTCTAAGAGAAGTGGGTACAAATGGACGCCAGCACTTGCCAAAAATACATATATTTGAGCCAACACGTCTTAAAGTCGTAATTACAGCGAATGGCTGTAATATCAGGCATTGAAGTAGACATTTGTGGTTTTTGTGGATTCTATATGTTTTTTATATTTGCCCAAATACTTTTTTGTTTCTAAGGGATTGCTTGTTCACTTAATTTCAATTTTATTCTGGATATACTATATTATTGTTAATATGTGTGTACCGAAAGAAAGACAAGTTTTTCATAATGCTCAATATTAGATCATGCTCTTTATGTGGGCAATATAAACGTTTTTAATTTGGTTTGAGAGGTTATAATACTTTATTTACTTAGAGTATGTGGATTTTATTATTAAGTACATAAAATATCTTCAACTGGTTAATGTAGCTTTACATATAGGAAAGTTGTTTCGCGAACGCGGTGTGTGTTTAAGGCCCCTGCCTACATGGCGCTTTAACTGCGCTTCAGTGTGTTTCAAGTACTCGTTCCTCTACGAAACTATTAAACGTGCGTCCAATGTTCTTATCTATGAAACTAACGCACACTTCAGACGAGGGCTGTTGATTGCTTTCGAGACGTCACGCACATTGCAAACACCGTTCCAGAGCACTCCACAATGGCTATAAACGGCTTTTATAAATCGTTGTATTTCAAAATAATCGCGTCAGATACATAAAAAACTACTCAAGGGTCCTGCATTGAACCTTATTACAGACTTTCCATCAATAAAATAATAGGGACACCGTTGAAAGTCCCATAAGAAGATGCAGTGCGACGAGAACACTGCGCGTCAGAACAATTGCAAACGGCATCAGTCTTACGTAGAATTGTTATAAAATGTTTTCCATGTTTTGTATTTTTGTGATGGTTTACCGCCTATACATTGTGTGAAGGTAAAAGACAAGTAGAATTTGAACGTAAAAACCTTATATTAAAACATTACACAGATAAAATAGTATTCGAATATTTTACGTTATGCCTTACAAACACAGAGGTAGTCGTGTATATATATAGAGGACCGCCATCAGGATACACTGATATTCTCAACTGTGGCTTACAATTCCAATATACGTGATAAGTAGCGAGGCTAGTGCAATTTTCCATTTTATTTCTGGGTTTGATTCTACTACTGATACATCTTACATCTACATGTGTTAGCCGTGACCACACTGCATCTCAGATGAAGGCCTTAACTCCTGGGTCCTTTGAATGCAAAGTGGAGCTAGAATTATTTTATTTCGCTGATATGTATAGTTAAAATGTCCAGGTGAGACAAGTATTACATTTCAATAGAAAATTATAGAACAATCCAAAGACAAAGAAGATACTTCCGAATGAAATAAAATATTTTGCTTGGAAATGTAAGGAAAACTGACTCCTACACTTAAATGTAGGAAAATTAGAACAAATTTTCAAGGTCAACGATTGTGCAGTTTCTAAACGAGGACATTCCCAATCCGTCACTCCTCATATTTAGTTACTGACGAGCGTATTAGATTTGAAATATGTAAAAATATCTTTTCTAGGTTAAAAAAAATGCATATTCCTCAACTCTTATGATATAACTTTCAACGATTATACCCATTTAATTATCTGGCCGAGTGGAGACGAATCAGGAACATATCCGCACGAGTAAACTGTTCCATGCACTTTTCTCAGCGATTGTACTTCCCCAAATAACTTGGAGGAGGGAGGGTCTGATGGGACACAACAAATAAAGGCCACCCCCAACCTTCTTCCTTTTCGGTCTTCCCTCGTTCCCCATTCGCACTCCCCACTCCCACATTTCTAAGCTTTCATTTTTAAGGAAGGGGAGGGGGTGTTGCCCGGCCCTCCTACAGTATTGGCCTTTTACTATCCTCCACCCCATACAGTATCACGCTCATTTTCTCCGCGCCCCAGTTTTTGGTACCGAGCCAAAATGTTCCTTCCTCTCCCTATTAGACCCTTTGCAGTAACCACGATGGTGGAAGCTGTTGGCGAGGAAGGGGGGAGGAGTTTTTGTGTGCAAGATAAAAGAGCAGCAGCATGCTGGCTGGCATCTCTGTTAGGCGATTGTGAGACAAGAGTGTCGGGGAGGGGGGGGTGCATGGTTGAGAAGTTTATTTAGCCGGTTACTGGCGACAGAATACTCCGGCAATTATACGGAACATTTTCTGGCGACGCGAGGGCGCGGACCATGCGTCTTACACTACTCGTCGGTACACACGGCACATGACTTCTAACTGGAGGGCGTCAGACACCCCGCTGTGAGGCCGCCGCGGTGCGAGGAACTGGCACATGTTCTGTGGCGGGACCGTACCACCCACCCGGGAACTGCCTTCCTACTTATCCTGCCCCAGTGGAAACCACATGGTTATCAAACATGTTTCTGTAATCTTCACAACAGGCTAATTCTGCAATAGTGTCAAAATCTGCAGCTCTCGACCTATTTTATTCGTTTTTTTTACATAAATTAAAACATATTTTGTAATCAAAATCATTGTTAGTGAACGAGATATAAATTATAATTTTGACCACCTGGAAAAGAATTAAAAATAATGATAGTGAGAAATATTTTAATTTGTATTTGATATTTTTTTCAAAGTTTTATAATAATAATTAAAAATATTAAAATAATATTAAACGGAATATTTTCAATTCTGAAGCTAAAATTGCTAGTAGTTTACGAAAATTCAAAACTGATTATGTATTTGAACCATGCTAACGTCACCGTCATGTTTTCAAAGTGTTGTATCACATTTCTGTGCTACTTTGTTGTAACACTGACCTCAGATTTAGGATGAGGGCGGAAGTGGCATTTCAAAAAGTATAGTTACTTGAAAATATGCATTTTTCATTAGAATTTACTCTATTAATGCTGTATTAAAAATTTTAATAACTTAATTCAACTAAAATTTACAATTTTAATATTAGTTTGCTTTTGAACAGAATATAACAAATGTGTTGAAACAAGCGTTTAATTTTAAGAAAGTATACTTATATATTGGGTGTATGGTATGAGGCATTTATTGTATTAATGATCCCAATAGTTCTTATTCGTAAATTATGTGCAGAACAAGCTAATTGCGTCAAGAACGGTACTATGGCTAACTCCAGCTACTGCCTGTCTTATTATGTGCACCATTCGCTGCACCGCCCTTCATTGTGCAACCATTGGCGATAGCGCAACCGAACTCATATCGTAGGTAACACTCCCGACGACAGGACACCTTGCATACTGCAAGAAGTTCTTTTATAAGCACAGTTGGCTAAACACACTCGCAATACAATACTAATTAGTAAACACAGCTAACCATTGTATACTTTTTTATTGAGAATGTTTAAAAATAATTTCTGTTTGTCAAAGACACCACAGCCAATAGAATATTTTTCGTAAACACGACAAACTAAATCATTCCGCGAAGAATTTTTTTCAAACACCTATCAATAACTCATCAAGCCATAAATCGCGTAGCAGTGATACCAAGCTATCCGTAAATCATTTACGAAACAAGTTGCGAGGCTCAAGACATGATACGAAACATGTCGCGATTAACGTTACACCACGGAGGGTTGTAAATAACTGAGCAAAGATGAGCATTATGGCGTTCAATTAATGTTGCATATGATAAAACAAGTCAGTCGGGTAGACCGAGACGTTTAAGAAATCAATACGTATAAAGTATTACCTCATGGCAAGCGCGTGTTCGAGTCCTACAAGCAACAAAATATTTCCTAAAATAAAAATAATGTTTGTTATATTACAATAGCAAAGAAAATTCCATAATAATAGACACAGTGGGTCAAAGTTGCGAATTGCATTACAAGGCCCATCAAATGTCATGAAGCAAGCAGAAAAACCACTTTACGAATGACGTCGTGAGTCGACCCGTTGAGGCCTCCTTGGCTATGATTCTGTCACACAGCACATGGGTAATGGTGCTTGGCAAGCTATAGCCCGGCCAAGTAAAGAGCGGGACGAGTACTGTAGACGCTGGAGAACACACCGAGGAGGCGTGCTCTCGAGCGTGTCCACGACCGAAGATCCTGCACCATGTGATCGCGCTCAAACTGACGGCAATGCCATCGACATCCCCGATGCCTCTTCGCTAACATATGCACACATATGCTTACTTATAAGTAACAGTAAAGGTATTGTCTATGTGGTCAGCCACTTGTGTCTATAAAAGAACTTCTCGCCAAATGCTTCATGTATTTGGCATACCATTAAATGAATCATTTTACTGGATCACTGCGGGACAAGTAAAAAATACACTATAGTGTAAATTATGCAACATATTAAGTGAAATTTCTCAGCCATTTGAAAACAGATAACTGGTTCGCAAAAAGTACACACTGATTGTATATTACACACACATTTAATATTCCCTAGAATGCGGAACACCTAACAAGAGTTAACTCTTAACACTGATGCAATTTGTTATACAAAGCAGATCGAAGGTCTTTACCAGTTCTCACTCGTTTAAATACATACCGCCCATTGCCTTACCACATACTCGTAATACGGCAAACACTCATACAACAAGTAACAAGTACTGACGAACTGCGAGAGTAGGTATTACGAAATATCTGCAAAGCACTTACAAGATTAGGTTGATTAAAAGTTACGAGTGTCGTATCGTAAACTTCGTTAGTTAGGTGCTCCTAACATAACTTTGGTTCGAACATTTACTTGAAAATTAGTTAGGTTTTGCCATATTGGAGGAACCAAAATGTGCATGCCTAGTAATAACTTGCTATATTTTACGAAGTTTATATGATATGGCCGGATATAACTTACCAGGCTTAAAGTTAAGTAGTCCACGAGAAAGGAGACAATCTATCAACTGTCACATCAGACGAGAACCGTAGGCGAAAATCCGAAACTTTGCGTGACTCTGGTTTCATTATTCATCTGCAGAGACCGAGATGAGACGTGACCAACAGCCAATCAGGAGCAAGCATTGTGACGTCATCGTTAAGTTTATATTTATCATGAGGCACACACAAATGGTAATTGACGGAAACTATAGCGAGTGTATAGCAAATAATTAAAGAAGTAGATACAATAGAGCTTGATTCTTCGTGCCATTTACTAAATAAAATGATTAAAAAATGCAATTTTTTAAACTCGGAGATTTTTAATTTTATAAAATAAAACAATGCAATAATACCTGCATCACACATTATATGCCTGCAGGGTTTCACAGTATTCTATGTACAATTTCGGCAAGAAATTGAAAAAATATGTGTTACATATCAAAAAAATTTTATTTAATAAAAAAAAATTTATATCGATTTAATAACATGTCAATATAATATAATAATTAAAAATCCGAGGGATCGTTTTTGTCCCTACTATTTCATAGGTATGGCTTTGTCATCAATTAAAAAACATGTATATTTACTCCTTCCAATTACTTAAAAGTAAAAATACAGAGTTAATAAATCTGATAATTACAATTAGGAAAAGGTAAACTGCCGAATCATAGAAAAAAAATTTCCAGTGTGACTGATTTATAATTAAAAATATCTAAACAATAAATTACAAAAACAGAGATAGCCAAAGGCTTTCAATTAACACATGTTTTACATGGCGTTCACTGATGAGCGTCCTAGAACACGAAGAGAGGAATAATACGCCTACCTAACTATATTCTGTACCATATAAGAAGGCCACTTTTTGACAGCTCGGTGAAAGTAGAGCCACTGTTTACATCTGACTACGTATCCTTCCGCCATCAGCTGGTCCGTCACGTCGGGGCTGTATTTTTTATCAACACGCTGTCAGCTAATCCACTTCTCATTGCACTGTAATGCTAAACAAATTTTAAGATATTTTAAGACTGACATCTGTCTTAAAAATATAAGTACTTTATAAAAGTAAAAATATAAAATGTTAGATATTTGATAACTTTTTTTTAATTTGTCCGAGATCGTGAATTTGGGTTAAAATTTGCGAGACGGTCTGTTATATTATTACACTTTGGACGTTATAGCTAATACATGCGGGTTGGAAATATGTGACGTGGAATAACGTTAGAATTGCTTAAAAATTATTCACGCGTGTCTACGGAATCAAGGAGATGGGTTTCGAGAGAACAATATGGCGTATAATTTACGTAGACGAACCATTACCGGCCGAATATAAATGACTTGTACTCCAAATCGTTGTAGATGAAATATATGTTACTTTAAAAATTATGCAGAGCTCGTGGAAAAATATAACTATTGGCATATGTTTGTAAATTCGTTATAATCGCGCAGGAAAGAGGTTCATTTCTGGCTGGTAATAGCTCGCAGGATATCCGATAGATAGCGCGCAGCACGTCACGGCGAAGTTTTGAGTAACTCTCATTATGGTCAATAGATAGCGTATTTTTTAAAGTTGATAATTCTTATGTTACTGGCTGGAAATATATTTAAAATTCGTGTCGTTTCGTCAAATTATTAGAAAAAATAATTCAACAATATTATGCAATATTTCTCTATGTTTTTGGAATTAATAACATGGACGTGTTGGAAGCAAGGTTTGAGATGGATGATACGATTGAAAAAGCTTTCCGAAGTTAGCACAACTTCAGAAAACTGTTCCACGTCGTATCGTCCTATAATACAGTTCATTTTGATCACCTAAACATTACTACATTATCACGAAGTTAAGTTTTTAACGCTAACAACCGCTGTTTTGTGACCTCGTAAAATAAAATGTATTAATAAATCTACGAACTCTTTCTTATCCGCGTACTTTTTGCTTTTCTGATGTGCATCGGCAGTGCACTCAGAGTAGCCAACGTAATTTTAACTTTTGTTCGTTCGTGCATCAGCTGATACAGGATTTTGTAAATGGCGCTGTGTTTGTTTCGTAAAAGTTAAGTTGCCACTCACTGGCTGTCAGAAAGTGGCCTTCTTATACGGTATGGACCATACCAGAGAAACGAAGATGGTGGACACCAGCGCGCTGTAGCAATACAGTGTTCGAGCGAGTGGAGCATTCCTAGCGGACGACAAGAGAAGCAAAGATGACTACCCCCAGTTGCGCATTCTAACGAACGGCGAGAGAAACAGCAGCCCGCCGCTGAAAACTGCCGGGAATTTTCGAGTCCGAGTTAAGTCGAAGTAGATGGATGGTCCCCCAGGTTCGTCGAAGACTTCCGAGCAGTTCCGATGGTGAGCCGAAGTACGCGAGTCACCAAGCCTTGCAGTTACCGTTAAAATACATTTAACTCTAACTATATTTTATACACTTCGTTATGTCTTTACTTGGTCCCGTGTGTGATATACTTGAATTCATTAGGACGTCTCTCAACACGTAATCGATTTATACAGACACGTCAATTATCACGTGATATAAAAATAGCGAGATTAGTTAAGAGACACGGTATTGTCATGAGAAGAAAAATAGGCAGGGGGTTACGATGCACCATAGAAGGTTACTAACAGGAGGTTAGCGTTAGGAGAGGTGGAAAAAGCATGTAAAAAAGACAGTGTAGGCCTAATTACAATGTTGCACTGTTACAGCTAACATCATGCACGTACCCTCACGTGTTGACGATTTTCTTTAATGATTGTTTTAGAAGGCCAGGAGTTAACATATTTATAATTGTTTCACAATTGTTCGATATGTTTCTGGTTCTATCTCTAATGGTATCCTTGTCAACAATACTTCAAGACCTACCTACCATCTAAGCTTTTAAGGGCGTCATCAAAATTAAAAATTATTTGCATCTATGTAAAGGAAAGTAGACTCATTAGTAAAATCGGTAACCTCTTGCTCTTATTGGTTTATTTGTAATTATTTACCAGCATCACATAATGCCAACAGCTAGGACTCAAACCCAGAACTCTTCGTACCGTACGCTAGCATCCAATCAATTGCATCATGAAGGTACCATGAGGATCATTAACTTCGGTTGTAATGAGTCTAATGTTTTGGAAGACAAAGTTTACTTACCTGCAATATTTACAGGGTTTTCATTTTGTAAATAAGTGTCTCAGTCAATTAAATTTCGTAAGTTTACATAGCCTACCATAGCTCTATTTGTGTGCAAAATTTGGTGGAAATCGGTATTTTTGTTCACGAAATATAGGTGACATTTTCTCACCAGGAACAATATTACCAAAACACCAGGAACAATATTACCAAAAGGCGCGTTAAATATGTTCTTACATACATACATGATGTTTCTAATACATGCTATCAGCATCCAAAGATTGGTTAAATTTTGTTTGGTTGAATAGTAGATATAAAATACTAATCTAAATTAGTCTTATTTCCGCCATTTAAATAAGAATGCCTGGCCCACTTAAAATATGTAAGGCACATTTGTTAAAAATTTGGCAGCAATCGGTTAATTGTTTTCCCGAGATATTACATAGAAATTATATTTTTCATGTTGCACTGTATTAAAAAATGACAAAGAAAAAATTCTACGTGTAGCCACATTATATGGTTTTAATAGATACTGCCAGATACAAAATTAGGTAGAAATTTATTGCTTGGTTTTGTAGATACAGCGTACTAAGTTAAAAAATATATATGATGAGCGTTTTGATAATAAATGCGTGACCCACTTAAAAAACATAATTTTACATGGCCTGCTATTATACTACTTCTTTACAAAATTTGGTAAGAATCGGTTAATTATTCACATAGCTAAGACAAAGTATTTATTTTTCATGTAGTGCTAACTTACAAAATAGTAGATAAAATAACTTATCTGTTGATATATTTGATCGTTTTAATACATACTGTAACAATGCAAAGTTAAGTTGAAATTTATTGCATGATTTTGTAGATATAGTGCACTAAGCTAAAATATTTATATGGTTGCAATTTGAAAATAAAGCGTTTGACCCTCTCAAAACATACACATTTTTATTACCTACTATAGTTTTAAAGGTTTGCCAAATTTTGGAATAATCGGTTGATTGTTTCCCGAGATATTACATAAAACTTTGCTGCAATATGTCACTATCTTACATAATAGGCTGTGTATCTCCATATCTGATGCTTGTAATAAGTTCTTCAAGCATATCATTTTATGTCGAAATTGGTCAAAAGATAGCGTATATATAGCAAATTGACCTAAAATATGTGTATGCCCGCCGTTTTTAAAATAATTGCCTCGTCCATTTAAATTACATAGGTTTGCATGGACTTTCATAGTATTAATAACATGCCAAATTTGGTGGGAATCAGTTGAGTAGTTCCCCAGATACAACTTAAAATCTTAATTCTCTCATCTAGTGGCATCATTGAAAATAGCGGGCCAACAACAATACCCATCTCTCAATATCCAATGCTTACATGATGTATCGTCTACTTGTCAAATTTAGTTTAAATTGGTTAAATGGTTGTTGTGATGACATAGTACCATTAAAATTTTTTAAATTGACGCATTTTAAAAATAACAACCCAGTGTGATTGAAAACTGTAAGTCAGACCCGACTTACAGTTTTCGATCACACTGGGTTGTTATTTTCGATCACTAAAAAAAAATCTTACAACAATTTGCTGATATAACTAATGAACTCTTTTTCTCTATTGGGTGCAAATAATATATGGAACCAGAAATATATGCAAAGATAGTGAAATATATACAAATACACACATGCTTTGTCCGGGACTTGAACCCAGAAAACCTCGTACGATAAGCTAGCGCGCTACCAACTGCATTAAAGAGGTGGATTCGGCGTATTAACTTCAGATGCAGCGAGCATAATATTTTTTTTTAGTAAGTAGGGTTTTATAACCTTAAATGTATACAAAGCCATCATTTTGAAAACAAGTGTCTGATCCACTTATATAAAGGTAGTTTACATGGCCTACTATAGCGTTACTTGTGTGAACATTTTTGGCATAAATAGGATTATTAATTCTTGAGAGATGGCATAAAAACTTTATTTTCTTGTTCGTGGCTTTCATACAAAATTTCCTTAGAAGAGGCTCTGTAAATGATTCTCTTAATATACAGGCTGATTCTAAAATCATGGGACAAACTTTGAGGGGTGGTAGAGCTCACAAAAACAAACAATTATTGTATAGGAATATATGGGTGGAAGTGACGCGTTGAGGCACAAACACAAAAATAACACATGAAATGCAACACAGTGTTTATTTACAATGTCACCGCTAAATGCCTTTTTACAGCAATGTTTATAATAATTGCTCAAAATTGCTACCACCGACAGTAATGCAAGCTTGGTAGCGTCGGTGGAGTGATTGGCGAACAGATTCAAATACGCCGGGTATTTCACGCACGCGTGCAGCCGCACAGGATAATCGAGCGACGAGGTCTTCAATGGAATCAACTGGAGTTTCGTAAATGAGGGCTTTCAAATGCTCCCATAGGAACAAATCGAGACGCGATAAAAAGGCATTTAGCGACGACGTTGTAAATAAACAGTGTTTTGCATGTCCTGTGTTATTTTTGTGTTTGTGCTTCAACGAGTCACTTCCGCCCATATATTCCTATACAATAATTGTTTGTTTTAGTGAGCTCTACCACCCCTCAAAGTTTGTCCCATGATTTTAGAACCATCCTGTTTACTCTCAAAATACAAAGTTTGGTTAAATTGTTTGAGATAGAGGCCTATATGATAAACTTATCTAAATTATTTATTTAATCACCATTTTGAAAATCATTGTCTGACACCAATTAAATCATGTAATTTTTAATGTCCCCCTGTAGCATTACTGCTATGCGAAATTTGGTAGAATTAATTTAATTTAAATTATTACGGAAATATGGCAAAATGTTTAATTTTCTCGCATGGCACTATTTTACAAAAATGATGGCAAAGAGAATCTCTGTACGCATAATCGATTCTTTTTATGAAATGGTAAATATATATACTTGTATTTTAAAGAAAATGGCATCCCCGCCTAAGTTTAGGCCTACATGGCATTCCGCAGCACTACTTTTGTAAAAAATTTAGTAGTAATTGGTTGATTGGTCCGAGGTATGGCATTGAACCTCATTTTCTTGGGGGCAGCGGTGGCTGAGCGGTTAGCCTGCTCGCCTCCCATAAAGGCGAATTGGGGTCAATCCCCAGCCGGGTCACTCCCAGATTTTTGTATGTGGGAATCGTGCTGGATGATGCAGCTGGTCGGCGGGTTTTCTCGGGGATCTCCCCCGTTTTCTCCACCCCCGTACTTTCATTCTGGCGCTGCTCCATACTCAGCTTGCTTCACCCTCATCGTCTATCAAGACCTCGCTGTTAAGAGCCGCCCAAATCTCTTCATTAATTTTCTTCATGTGACGATCTTGATAATTGGCGTACAAGAAGGTAACGTATTATCACTTTCTATGGCTCGCATAGCTACTAATAGTATGTTACGTGTGTTTGAAATTGTTTGGGATATATGGCGTACCAAGCAAAAATATTTACATTGTTGGTATTTTGAAAATACGTCCCCACCTCCTGAAATCATGGAAGTTTAGATGGACTTTAAAATTTATAAGTGTAATAAATACTACCGGAAAAAAGATAAGTTGAATTTTGTTTCACAGTTTCGAATATATAGCATACTAAGCTAAAATGTGTACATAGTCGACATTTTGAAAATAATTGCCTGAATTATAACAAACCAGTTTACATCGCCTGCTATGCTACTACTTGTTTGCGCGAAATTAGGTAGGAATCGGTTGATACTTTCTCGAGACAAATCTGTATTTATTCATGTGGCACTATCTTACAAAATGAGGTACAAGGAGGCTGTGAGTAAACCCACATTTGATGATTGTAATAGATACTGCCAACGCCAACTTACAAAGTTAAGTTGAAATCTATTACGTCGTTTTGTAGATTTTGCATACTAAGCTAAAAATATAAAAGTGTCGCCATTTAAAAAAATTAAACTCTGATCCACTTAAAATATGTTTATTTTTAGGGTACTGTTGTACTACTCGTTTGTAAATTTTGGTAGGAATTAGTTGATATAAAAACTTTATTTCTTCATGTGACACTATCATAAGTAGCTATTTTTTGGTATATATGACGCCTGTAATATATACTTTCAACATACAAAGTTTCATCGAAATTATGCAAACGGTATGGCAGATAGAGAAAATAACATTTTAATACGGCCACCATTTTTTTACAAATAAGTGACTTAAATATTTAAATCGAATATGTTTATATGACAGACCGTGGTATTATTAACGTGCCAAATTTAGAGAGAATTGTTTTAGTAGTTCTCGAAATATAACGTGAAAGCATTATCTTTTCATGTACTCCCGTCATTCAAAATGGTGAACCAACAACAAAAAATATATCTAAATGGAATGCTTACCTGATGCACTGTTAACATACAAAATTAGGTTAAAAATAGTTTGAACAGTTCCTGAGATATGACATAACACTGTTAATCTTAAAACGGTAGCCATTTTGAAAGTAAGGACCAGGCGTGTTCGTTCGAAAACTGTCAAAGTCAGATCATCTTACTAAGTACTATATGTATGTGAGTTTGGTTAAATTGGGTGCATGCGTTCAAAATATCTTAGGTGGGATACACGCACATACAAACCTACACATACACACACCTACACATACACACACCTACACAGAGAACAAGAAAGTGATCTCACAACCCTATCTTTCCTTCGGGAAGTGGGCTAAAAACGAAAAGAAGCGATGTCGTTCGCTACTAATTTTGAACCTAGCATGTTAATAAGATGATAATACATAGCATTACTTTACGTGAATACCGAGCTAGGTGGTGGGGTGGTAAAACATACTAGATTCGCATTCGGGAGGACCCAGATTTGATCCTCGGTCCATCCATCCTAATTAGGTTTTCCTTGGTTTTCCGAAACCACTCTAAAGGAATGCTGGGATTGATCCCCGCTACAGGCCACGGCCAATTTATTCCCCGTTCTTGCTGCTCTGAGCATCTTACTCCAATGACTTCGCTGTCGACAAGATTTATGCCCTACCTATCTTTACGGCAATACACAGAATTAGAGTGGCTAGCTCCTCAACCCATTGCAAGACAGTCTGGGTTCGATTCCCTGCTGGGCAACACATGCTTTTCGCATGTAAGGAACGTGGCGGATGTTTAAGTTGGCCGGCGGGTTTACTCGGTGCTCCACTGCTTCCCCTATTCCTGAAATAAGTTGCTTCCCCCTTCTCTCTCCCGCCGCCGCTCCCTCCTCCTTTGCTTGTAAAGGTCTAGTTGTTAGGCGCTCTTCAGTTATCACGGCTACTACCTTTATAATTCCCAGCAAGCATTACACGGGATGTACCAGCCCGTTTTTACACATACAACATGCCTGGCTAGGAGGAGAAACTGGTTTGAATGTTGAGCTCAAACGTGATCATTTTACCACGGACCAGTTCTGTATTATTCTCTCATGGTTTCGATTCTACAGAAACACTGCGACAAACAGAACAAGCAATTTCTTTGGAGAAAACATCGCAATATCTTGTGTCGATTATTTGGTTTTTGTAAAACCCGCTGATTACGCATGCACGGCTCTTTTACATACTAGTGAGGCGTAAATAATCCGTCTGCAAAAGCACTGACGAGTTGATCCTCGCAAGCGGCGATTTTGTTGAATGACAGGCAGTCCTGTGACGTAGGACGGTGCGATGACGATGACGAAGTACTTTTTTTACATAGCTGGATAAATTTATTGTGCGGAAATAAAAAGCATATATCAATATTTAAACCGATTTCCATTTTTTATCATTATCTGGTTTAATATAACTTTCCCACAACGTAGACAAACACAACAAATCTTTCGTTTGTCTTATTTCATACATACTGACATGGCAGTCTTGTATACAAGACTACCATGATTATATACAAGATTATGTCAAACTATATGTATATACGAGTAGTTCAGAAATTCAACCAAAATATTTCAACATGTATTTCCTTACTAAACATGAGGTAGAAAATATAATGCAACCTACATGGAAGGCCAGTCACCAAGGCAGATACCCTTAAAAATCGAGTAAATAATTTGTATTTTTGCACATTGTCAGAAACGGCGTGAAATTTAATTAACACCAGCGGAATCGTAGTTTATGTTATTGAAATATTCAAAATAAGAACTAACGCTCGTTAATACTAGTACCTGAAATTTAATTTACATAATACAGGAGGCTACCTTATAATTTCATACAACATTGACCCTGTATTACATATAAAATCTTACTATCAAGTTTTATGTAAAGTTTGATCTTTTTAGCTTTATGACATAATCAACAATAACGGGGCCTTTTTTTTTTTCATTTGCCCAGGACCCACTGCTTTCGATTAAACGCACACAAAAATGTAAGTCGGCAGCCATAAAATGTCCGATACGTAGGCAATACAAATACGGCTTAGGAGGAGACATACTGTCGCCAGAAACAAGAAGCCAGTAAACGAGCAGCTTCAGTAGACTAAGCTGTTTAATGAAATATGCATGTCAGTAGGTGCTGTTAGTATGTCATCCAACATTGTATGATAGAGCACAGCGGCGTACCATAGACTGGCGCACAGGGTCTTGCATAACAGCATTATCTTTTACGTTACCAACGCCATTTTCAATCCACTCTTCGAGACCCTCCACTGTTGTAGTAGGTATCTGGTAAACTTGTGTCTTCGCGTGGTCACATAGAAAATAAACCGTCGGTGATATGTTTAAAGATCTTGGCAACAATGTTACAGTAGCCGCACCGAATCCATCTGCCCGGATACGTGGTGTCACGACATTGTCGCAAGTTCCGGCCATGGTGAGGCGTGGCGTCATCCTGCTGGTGTCATTGTCTGACGGACGGGCAGCGGAACCTCCTGCAGAGATTCTGGAAGTATTTTCAAAAATACCAAATGGTGCATCTATAAAGTCAAAGATCAGCGGGAACATGTATGGCCAGTAATGAGTTGCCAATGATACACGTCAGTAATATCAGAGGACCTCTGTTGGCGACCGTGTAGTACAGTCGCGTGCGGAACTGTACAACCTCGCGCATAAACAGTACTGTAACACGCTCCGCCCCGGCTGGTTGCACTTGCCCGCAAACATAACCCTGTGTGGATAGTCGGCGTCGTCAGCCTCGTGTTGCAGGAACCATGTACGAATTCTGCTCGAGGTGGGAACTCTTGCTGGCCCTAAACTCGAACACGCGATGCACGATATAGATACAGATAATGTTCACACTGAACGTCAAACCTCAGATTGGACCGTTCGAACTATTCTACCGAGCAGGATGGTTATGTTTTACGGCTTTAAAACGGGACAAGGTTACGCAACGAGGTAAAGGAAGAAACTTCTCAGCCCGTGCCGGAGTCAGTAACCTGCAACCCACCGGCGTTTCACCAGCTCGGACTGCAATGAAAACATGCAACGAGCTACTTTTATACAGGATGAATCACATAAAATTTGTACCGCAAATATTCCGGAAATTTTAAGTGCTATTGATATGTTGGTTTCTCAGAATTGAAGTTTAGACAAGGGCTCATAATTGCAGGCCAAACACAGATTTCAATAAGTATTAGAGAACGCATTTCTTGAACAAAGTTACTCAAATGGAATGTTAATTCACATCAAGAAAATAAACTTAGAGGAAATTAGAATGTCAATGTCAGTGTTGTTTTTTTTTTTTTGCAGAGATCTAGTGCGAGTAGTTTACGTGCTATCGTAAAATGAAAATTTAACTTTTAAATAACGACAGCTGTTTGCTCCATTTAACTGCTTGGTTACTAAGCCACGATGTTCGTATATGTGTTTTGATTCTGTTTTCTCTACACTGATTGCATTGGGACCTCCTTGTCAGTACTTTGTGATAGTTCATACTACCTAGACGTGGACGTGCTGGAAGATGGTATTCACTAATCCTGAAAAATCCGACATGCTCATGGTGTATGGCGAATGTTGGAATAATGCTGTTCGCTCTTGTAATGTGCACGCTGAACGATGTCCCAATACACCTCAACCACGTCGACCATTATTTGCGAACCTCTTTAACAAATTACGGAAAATTGTAAGTGTAACACTTCGAAAATGTAGCAGAAACAAACGAGAGGCCGGAGAAGAGGAAGATATTAATGTTCTAGCTTATGTTGCTGTAAATCCGCAAGTTAACTGCCGTACAATCGCAAGAGCGAGTGGCATGAGTAAGGCAAATGTATTACGCATTCTGCACCGTCATAAGTTCCATCATGTTTCTCTCCGTCAATAGCTACATGGGAACGATTTTGAGAATAGTGTTAACTTTTGTACATGAGCATTAAGACATGATACACCAGATTTGTCATGTATCTTGTTTATTGACAAAGCAAAATTTACAAATCATGGCCAAGTCAACCACAGAAACATGCACTATTGGGGAATAAACAATCCCCATTGGCTTCGTCAATTGGAACGTCAGCCTCCGTGGAGTGTAAATGTGTGGTGTGGAATAGCGAGCCATCATGTCGTCGGCCCTTCTTTTTTCACAGAAAGAACACTGGATTCCCAAAAGTATGAAAACATCCTAACAGACGAACTTCCACAGATGTTAGAAGACCTTCCACTGCAGACTAGGAGGACCCTGTGGTATCAGAAAGATGGTTGCCAGGCGCATAGTGCAAGACGTTCTACAGATTGTCTTCACGGATGGTTTTAAAATCGTTGGATTGGACGAAGGGGACCTGAACGTTGGCCTTCCCGTTCACCACACCTCACCTCTTTAAATTTTTATCTGCGGGGAACACTAAAAGACACTGTCTACAAGGGCATACCGACTACACCAGCATATATGAAGCAAGGTATTACAACTGCCTCTGCTGAAATGCTACGACATGTGCAGTAATCTGTACATGAGACTGGAAGCTTGTATTGTAGCTGGTGGTCTTCATTTTGAACACAACCTATGAATGACTGTTTTCTCTTTCTTCTTCAGAATTCACAGGATTGGTTTGGTCCCGTTTGTACTTCTTAAGAGAGTACTGATATAAATGGAATGGACAACTGTAGGTATTTGACATTGTCATATTACGATGGCATGCAAACCACTTGCACTATAATCCTGCATACAAACACCATTGGCATTCTAATTTACTATAGTTTTATTTTCTTGATGTGAATAGGTATTATTAAAAAAATTGAAAAAAATTTTACTTTGTTTAATTAATACACATTCAATACTTATTGAAATCTGTGTCTTGACTGCCATTTTGAGCTCTCATCTAAATTTAAATTATGTGAAACCAGCACATAAATAGCGCCTTCTATTTCAGAAATATTTGCGGTGCAAGCATTAGGTGTTTCGCCCGGTATATCTTTCTTACCAAACAATAAAATTTATTTAAATTACTGAATAATACTATATTTCCCCACTTTTTTTACTTGGGACTGTCCACGAAATTCGATTAACAAATTTGAATATTAGCTAAAACGATTCTTTCAAATTCACCTTGATTCATTCTTTTTTTAAATACTCTGGAATTTTCGTTTCAAAACATAAAAATTGGGGTTTATTCATGTGATTACGCTAAAACTATATATTTTATTTCTTTATTTGTTGGTGGAAACAGCATATGTAATATCTAGGTGTTGAATGTTGCTGAGCAGAAATATGAAATAATGCATTTTTACTCAAATAAATCTTCAATGCGCTGGCTATAAAAAATATCGTGCATGTATTCAAAAAATATTTATTAATAAAAATGATGTTTAGAAAATAAAATTTTTTGTTGCGTATTTTTTTTGCTTGTTGTGTGTTGATATTGCCATTTCTCACGTTTCATATTCATGATAATAACATCAACCAGTGCCGTGTGGTGAACTGTTGCAAGGTGAGCTGGCGTTAGCTCTGTGCTGTACCCTGTTGCTTGCTAGTTTACACTCCCACCACTAAAATGTAGTTTGGCAGGTGACGCCACAGGACATGTGTAACGGGTCCCTTAACTGTTCGTTGTGAATGGTCGAAACACGTTCAGTTACCGTAGGCTCCACGGTGGTTATTGGTTACTGCTGCGTGCATCGAGAATGTACACTAGTGAGTGAGCACCTGCTTACCTAGCAACAGTTCACCACACGCCACTCACATAGACTAAGAAATTCGCAGATAAAATTTTCTAAATAACACACGAACGAGAAAAATTAATTCAAAATGTTAAATTTACAAATTTAAAAACAATTTTAGTAAAATAAAATAGCAGAGTTGGGACCAAGGGCGTTGGGCGTCGGAGCGTCGGAATTGTTCATGCTCTGTCATTTCAGTCCCCAGGCGGCCATTTTTAACTCAAAATTTTTCCTTTCCCCCTTAAAATCAATTTTCCCCCCTCAAAATCGACTAAATTTCCCTCAAAAGTCCCGTTGTTTCCTTCAACAAAGCACCGAGTCTCCCACTTACAAAAACGAGCCGCAGAAAGGCACTTTTAGATCCATGTGGAAGGATTTGGGAGGCTCGCTTCTCGAGGGCAGAGCAGTGGCGGCTATATTGGTTTTATAGGCACAGGGAATGTCAAATTGAAACACAGGGTCCAGGGTCCGGAGTCAGACTTAACTATCAGCCATCATGGATCAGTCAGCCACTTTAACTGCCATGTTGGATGTTGGTGACCTTGACCTTTCATCTTGACCTGAGTTATCTGTGACCTTGAAGCAAAAAATTCCCAAAAAAGTTCCAAATAATCTCGAAAATCACGAAAAATTCCCAAATGTTTATATAAAAATTATAAACAAAAAAATTACAAAATTAAAATTTTAAAGGTTTGGAAATAGACGGGACGGGGGACCAGAGCCGACGAGTCACCATGCTATAACGTCACACGACAACCATATTGGATCAAAGTTCTACGACCTGTAGCGCTAACCAGGGCGACCCAAAGGAGCAAAACTAAATGTTTAGTATCAAATCTCTTAATACCAGCAATATCATTTCAGCAGAGTGAACGTATTTGTTGAATGAATTATAGAACACGAGTTGTTTTGTTAAGAATTTATATTTTACCTACAAATCACAACTGGATGCCATTATACACTGAAGAGCCAAAAAAAAAAAAAAATGGGAAACCTGCCTAATATCGTGCAGGGCTCCCCGAGCACGCAGAAATGCCGCAAGACGACGTGGCATGGACTCGACTTATGTCTGAAGGTATGCAGGAGGCAATTCACAACATGAATCCTGCAGGGCAGTCCACAAATCCAATCTGCGCCAATTTGAGAAAGGGTTGCACGTCTGTCACGTATGATTCTCGTCAGTCATCGTTTGTCCCGTTTTTTCACGATCTTTTCCGGCCGCAGCGATGTCGAAGATGTGATGTTTTACCAGATTCCCGATATTCACGGTACACTAGTGAAGTGGTCGTACGCGAACATCCAAATGTTATCGCTACCTCGGAGATGCTATGTCCCATATCTCGTGTGCTGACTATAACACTACGTTCAAACTCACATAAATCTTGATAACCTGCCATCGTAGCGGCAGTAACCGATCTAGCTGCCGACCGCATCGCATTACTCTGATTGGTTCCATACCTCTGTTATTTGCATACGGATGCCTATACCAGTTTTGTTGGCTCTTTAGTGTATATAACTATAATATTTATAAAAAAAACAGTAAAGGTCAACTTTGTGTACAACTTTTTAAATAAAATTTATGCTTTGACTTGTACCAATAATATGTTATCATACATACAACCATTTACATGTCATTATAAAAACAAACACTATCTAGAGGAAAATTCTACAAACTTATTAGTATCAACATAAGAGACTCCTAAATGTTTCTTTTTAATATTATGACCAGAAGGGTCCGATAATAAGTTTTTCTTATCTCAGAATGAAGTCAAAGAGCTTCCTCTCCATGAGTTTGCAGCGTACCGTGGCTTATATAGCACCAAATTCAGCGCTCCATACCACAATCAAGAGCTTAAAACTTTACATTTTAAACTTTACCAATCTGAGGTCTGAATGATAAGAAAGTAGTATATTTTTCTTGTGATTATCACCACATGTCGCGATGCGGTGCTTCTTATGAGAGCACTCTAGTACGTCACACCGGTACTAGCTCTGCTCCGCGGTGGGCTTGGAGACTCATCGCCGCGCCGCCAGTTTTGCTCGGTGCGTGACGTGACAACCATCCGTGGTGTCTTGACAGTAGGCGCTGCCCAACTTGACCGGCCACCATGGCTACTTTGCCTAAGGCATCACAGGGAAACTACATGGTGTTTTCGCATAAAAAGGTAGGACTTCTGCTTCAATGTAATTGCGTATAATTTCGCAAAGCTTTGCGAAATTTACGAAAATGAGACGCCCCATCTCAAAGGTGACCTTGAACCTCACCCCATATAAATGACCTTGAATGACCTTGAACCCAAAAATTGGCAAAATATATCAAAATATACCAAAAAATTTCCATAATTAACAAAAAATTATAAAAAAATATTTTATAAATTGTTAAAAATAATATTAAACCATATTTTTAAAAATACTTTTGTATCCAGAAGCTCTTACCCCTAAGCATGACGCCAGCAGACTACTGAGCCTTGCCAATGTTTCGCATTTGTTAGTCACAAATGTTTATCATTGGTTCATTAGTCAGTAGATCTCTACCCCATCCTCTCCCATGCTAATTCCATCGTATGCAGAGATCTTGTTTTATTTTCGTTTGTAATTTGTTTTATTTTCAATGCCTAGATGGTATAAGTGTATTAATTAACGATTTCCTCTTTGATTATGCATGTGATGTCTCAGTACCTGCACATGATTGGCCAGCTGCAATAGCATGACATCTCAGGAATTAGCTGGTCAATGTCTGTACAATTTCTTATTGGTGTATTATGATTGGTTTAATGTCTACATGACATCATGGGGCTTGCATGTGGGTATATTATAAGCAGTTGGAGGTTAGTTGTGAGGTTTAGTTTGACAGCAACTGACGTAAAAGATACATCATCTCAGCTTGTGAAGCAATTATAACATTATATGGTGACAAATGTTGCGGGTCCAGCAACAGTGCCTACAGCAGTACTGCAATCGGCTTCTTAAAGCATTACGCTCACAGTGCCAGCGACTTCTTCGGATGGGTCACTCGCAGCAGTGCCTCCATCGATAACCTCGTCAAGGCTTCGTTGCTGTTACTGTGACAAGATATTTGTCTACAGCCAAAGTGCGAGAAAGCATGAAAAAACTACTTGTGTGAAGGTTCCTTCTTGTGCTATGCAATGGTGTGACAAGTGCAAACATCTGTTCAAACGCGGTTATAACCTAAAGAGACATAAGAACTGTAAAGGTAGAATTTCTGCAGCTAAGAAATGATCTGTACTAGTTGTTGGCGTAATCACATCGATGGATTCTACCTGAAACAATCAGCATTCGGGGGTACTTAAAAAGATTATGTAATTGGGAATAACTTTGTTGGTTCAAAATATATAAGTACATACCTTGACGACATTAAGCAAAGGAGAATACATCAATAAACAGAAGGGGTTGAAGAAGGTCCCATAAAGTATAATGTTTGGCTGGAGTGTACCTACGAAAAGTCACAAACTTTAAATGAAGCCATTAGTCGGCGAGCATTCAAAAGACTGCGAACGTAGCATTGTACAATGCTGATAGGTTTCCAGGGGCTGTAGAGGACTTGGAAGAAAAACGTTGTCACGAAGAAGAGGAATATATGGCCAACGGTTCTGGTTAGACGCTTGCTAGCATAGACAGTCTTGAGCTGCGTATAAGCTGAATATATTCACTATGTGAGATGTGAGCCTGCTGCTGTAAATACATTACATGAATGCATGAAATTATAGAGATTCGGATTTTTTTACGATTGTTGTCTGAATTATGTAAATATATGTATATATCATTTCCATGAAAAAAAAAGTTTAATTTCTTGTTTGTATTGTTGAACCTTGCCCTAGAATGTCTTCTTCCCTGATATAGGTAATATGAAAGCCTTAGTTTTCACATCTGTCACAATAAAATGGTATTGTAAGTGGGCATAATAAAAATAATTAAATTAAATTGTATGTGAAAATATCATGATTGGAAAGTTAGAACTTTAATATATGCTGTGTAGGCCCATCACTGGATGTGCACAATCAATAATATGTTAATAATGGTATAATATTGAAATTAACTGTACATAAACTAAGAATGGATTGCAATCATAACACCTTTTAAGCAGATTGGATGCAATAGACAAGAAAACATGCTGTTGAAGTGGTAGAAATTTGACCCTGACACTTGGTGGAAGGGGAGGGCCAAGGTTGAGTCGGGCCTGGCCAGACCTGCTTCGGTGGAGTATATGATGAAGAGAGGTCCTACATAAATTTCTGCATGACTGGTGTTGCTCTAATACGGCACAGTTATTTTTCTAGTGAACACAAATGACGAACTAAATTGAATATTTCGAAAGTTAAAGGTTAAACACCATATAGCATAATCAAATATTGCGGAAGAAATGTAACCCAAGATGTCGGTTCTAGGAGACCGAGTAATCAGCAGGCTATTACATCGAGGTGGAAGTACAGAGCTTGAATAAAAACTAATATGATGGTCTGGTGACAAAATCAAGAAGGAATGATATAAAATTTAAATAAGGCAACTAAGAATAAACTAAATAAAAGGTGGTGAACATCGCATGACAGATCATGAAAGAAATGTGTTGTTGACAGCTCGTCTGGTGGCTAAATCGAAAAATTAGCGCCACTTGGATGATGAAAGTAGAATCGAATATGATAGTCGCAGATAGAAGCACCTATACTTTAAATACATAAACAAATATGGCTACAGCCAAGTGGCTAAATCGTTAGCTTGCTTTAAAACAAAATCTAAAATAAATACACTACTTATACCTATTCGTTGAAAATAGAATCGAATATGGACGTCGCCTTTGGGGCTAGATCGATAAATAATACATTGTAACCACATATGCTTTAAAACTGGTTCCAATATTACCACCTACAGATATGCAAACAAATGAGAAACAAAAAAACACAAGATGTCAGGAGAACGAAGGTGAGAGACAAACTTCCGCAATGGAAACAAATGGCAAACTTATAAAATAAACAAGATGGCTTGTCGCACATATGTGAGCCAGATCGACAACTAATATAGCAGCGAAATCGATAATTTTATACAATAGCATAACCTAGGTGATGAAAAAGTAAACATGTGAAATCCAAGATGGTGCGTTGAGAATAGGCGAGAGACAAACTACAACAATGTAAGCAAATGACAACGTAAAATAATAAAAAATGAAATAATTAATTATTACACTGGCACCATCTAGGTGTTGAAAATAAAAACAAATTACAAACGAAAAAATTACAAGATGTCTGCATACGACGGAATGAGCATATGTGATGAGGAAGGATGGAAGCCGGCCGACTTATTTACCAATGGTAAATATGTTGAACGATTGGAGGGGAACTGACTAATTTACAAATGCGAAACATTGGCGAGGCTCAGTAGTCTGCTGGCGTTATGCTGGTGGGAGAGGGGCTTCTGGGAATGTATATTTTTTAAATACATAAAAAAATATTATTTTGAATAATTTTTTATTGTTTTATAACTTTTTAAAATTTTTTGGAAAATTTTTAATACATTTTGTTAATTTTTGGGTTCAAGGTCATGCATATAGGGTTAAGTTCAAGGTCACTTGGATCCAACATGGTGGTTGGATGATGTCATAACATGGTGATTCGTCGGCTCTGGTCCTTCGTCCCCTCTTAAGACCAAACCTTTAAAGTTGTAATTTTTTAATATTTAGAATACATTTAAAATACATTTTGTAAACATTTGAGAATTTTTGTAAATGTTTGGGGTTTTTGGGATTTATTTGTATTTTTGGGCGGAATTTTCGGTTTAAAGGTCAAAGGTTATGGGGCCAATGTTAAATAGCAAGGTCATATGATCCAACAAGGTGGTTAAAATGGCTGACAGATCCAAGATGGCTAATGGTTAGTTCTGACTCCAGACCTTGGTCTCCGTATATCGATTTGGCATACCCTATGCCTATAAATACAATATGGTCGCCACTGTTGTGCCCTCGAGAAGCGAGCCTCCCAAATTCTATCGATTGATCAAAAATTGCCTTTCTGAGGCTAATTTTTGCAAATGGGACGCTCTGTGCATTTTTGAGGGAAAACAGGTTATTTGGAGGGAAAAAGAGATTTTTGAGGGAAAAAGATAAATTTTAATACAAATTTACTCGATTTTGAGGAGAAATAATTGATTCTGAGGAAAAAATGGAAATTGTGAGGGACAAAGGCCATCGGGGTAATGACATAGCACGAACAGCTCCGACGCTCCGACGCCCCACGCCCTTGGCCTCAACTCGGCTATTTCATTCTACTAATTTTACATTTATTTTAAATTAATTTTTGTGTAAAACCATAAACATTTTCCTTAAAATAGGGGAAAATGTTTTTCTCATCTTCGTTTATGTCAATTTTACAAGCAGCAGGTTTTAACTCTTAGAGAAATATGTGTCTTATCGTTATCATATTGAAAAAATATTTTTTTTTTTCAAAAACATATGAAATATGTGAACCGAACAATTGCCCATCGTAACACTGAATATTTGACAAACCATTAAACTAAGTACTTTCAAAAGCAGCATACATACTGCTAACGCCAGACGTCGCGGCACTTGCAGCGGGCAGCGTTAGTAACGGCTTGGTCATATATACTCTTAAATAAAAGCAGTTTCCAAATTTCCATTAGATCTGCTGTTCTCAATAGCCGGGCCGCGACTTGGTACCTGGCCCTGGTTACACCACTCCGCGAGGTTCTCCTGGACTGTAACTATACATTAACTCCTACTCTCTCCGATGCAGGAAAATAATCCTCATTTCCCTCATCCCTCTTTCCCTCACTATCATGATTTTTCTTATCTAAGAACGACGTATAACGGCACCTTTGTTGCTGTCCAAGCTATAAACATTGGTTTTCAGTTATCGTATTGCGGAAAAAAGTTTCCAAATAAAGTTTTCATATCGGATAATACACTGCCGCAATCTCTCTCAAACAAGTGCCACCACGTCTGGCGCAGACGGTACCATCTGCGACTGCGCGGAAATATGCTAGCGACGTAAGGCAGAACTCGCCAATTGTAGGGGCAGGGTGTGAGGGGAACTGAAACAATTCTCCGGGTGTAAAGTAGTGCGAGCGTAAGTTAAGGGTAAAGAAGGAGGTAAGCCAGTTCTCGACGCGGTTATCTCGCCTCATCAGCAGTAAGCATCGCCAGTAAGCCTTGTACGGAATTATGTTGGCGTGAGGGTGGAGGGGGTTACCTGCGGCTTTGATAACGAGGTCGGCGCACCACGCCACTGTTTATTTCCGTGTCGCTGCAGATTCCCGTCACACACCCCTCCCACCTAGTTCCTCAGCCAAACGGTCGTGGAAGGGGGGAGGGAGGCATAGGCTTCACCACTTTTCCCCACTGGTTTCACCAACCAGGCTAGTTGGGCTCAAGAAGAAAATCGACGATAATTTTTTTTTACGTGAATACGTCTATAACCCTTTTAGAGAATCATAAATTTCTAGTTTCATGTGTAGCAAATAATACATTTTTTAATGCGTGCTGCAGTCAAACAGACATAGTATTTGTTTAGTCTTCACATCCGACGAGAGGCGCCGCGGTAGTGTAGCGGGTATGCAACTCGCCCTCAATCTAGGCGAACCGTGCTCGAGTCCCGGCGGCGTGGCTCCCGGATTTTAGCACGTGGGAACCGTGCCGGACGATGCCGCTGGTCGGCGGGTTTTCTCGGGGATCTCCCACTTCCTCCGCCCTTTCATTCCGGCGCTGCTCCATACTCTCCTCGCTTCATCCTCACCGGCTCTCAAGATCTCGATGTTAAGAGCGGCCCAAATCTTCTCATTCACTCTTTCACTCACAACCAATGAGTTGTAGGTTTCGTGTTCTGCTTTAGTAATACGAACCACTCATACGCCGGAACAGTAGCACGGTGTACGCGTCAGTTACCTCCAAGGAAGATCATTGGACGCTGAGCCTAAAGGAGTCCGGTACCTGTCAAAAACCACCTTCCTTCGCGTGTATACATAATTGCGTACACTGGTTCTGCACTGGTTAAAATCAGACCGACGCATGGGATACCAGGATGGAAACGGTGATGTAGCGTTTGACGGGTGTTCCATTCCGACGCTATAACTTCGTGAATAACAACGCGATTGAAATAAACGTGGTTTCGTTCGATTGAGCGTACGACTAGGATGCGGGTGCGAACTCGGGTTAGCGCCGCGCATGCGCGAGGCGAGGGTGAGGGCCCGCGGCGACTCGCGGCATGTGTGGCAGTAGGAGAAAGCATTCCGGCAGTGTACGTCACAACTCCGAGGTGCAAGCGCCGTGATGTGGGTCCCAAACAACATATCTCGTATATATCTGCCCATCTAAGCCACAAAAGCCAAGTATGAATTTATTTCCTTTGACTTCATTCCGCTACGCCACGTAAAACATTGCTCACTAACGCAGACGTATTTACGCAAAACCCACAGTCCTGTCCCCGACAAGGCCACACCCAAGTTTTTTATTAGCTTAAATAAATTAGTTATACTAATATATGCGAATGAGCTCAAATTCGACATTAATTGTACGTTTACACTTTCCCCAGTTCTGTGCCGTCATCGGCTGTAAATACATAAAAGAAAAACGATATATATAAGAGTAGTCATACGTGAATTTTTAATGCTTATATAACGCATTTATTGACGAACACGTTGGCCATCGCAGACATTTCACATTCGCAAACGACATGCCTACTGTTGGAGGGGAGTAGTAGGAAATAGGGCGATACGTGTTTCGTGTTTGCAATCACCCTTTAATTCTCGAAATTACAATACTGATAAAAATAAATTTTGAGATTTCAAGACTTCCTAATAAAAAAATGAATTATTTAATAATAGTAAAATTTCGGACACGTTTTCCTGGTAACGAGTCCCTACAGATTTACACTACGATACAGTAATTGGCTGATCTTAATTTTTTTACCTTAAGGGTTAATAACGTGGTATTACGTAAATCGTTTTTTTTTTCGTTAGGTGGGCGTTGCACAGTTTTACAAAAATATAATATTTAAAAGGGCAGGATTTGAACACAAAACATTGTACTGTACCTGAATACTATACCCATTAATTAATAGGAGCCATGAATGGTAGATGTTTAAAAAAGTCAAACGAGCGTATTTAAATTTAAATTAATTACAGTTATTAGAGAAAATTTAAATATTGTTCCCTGAAACTATTATTTAATTTTCTTGTGCCAGTATTCGCAGAGAGGCATGGTGTAAAAAAAGCTTGTGTTCACTCGAGGTCTACCTGAAATGGGTTGTAAATACCAATATATGGTCGATATTATTATATACGTAGCTTCTTCAGACCTTCCATGCTCTTCACCGCCAGTTATCTGTATAAAATACCTTTTTTTTCACGATCTTTGCCTCTAAGAGTGCCATTCTAAGGTTGTCCATCTTCGTAAAAGACCTGAACTCGAGCAATTCCTTATACTTCTACAAGTCTGATTTGAAAAAACTCTTATGATGATATTAAATAAACAGAAGGTATTACACAAAAATGAGTCTGTGTGTTGTGTAATCATTGTTTTTAATATCTTTACAGTATAAGAAACATATTTTCTTGGCGTCTATGTTCTATTTTTCCATGTCTGCAGGTAGTGTGATTATTGGGAAATGTGTAAATTATCTGACGTAATATAAAATTACGATGTTATGTTAAGTTGCATTTTTAATTCCTCTTTGTGCTGTTTTTGAATTCCAGATTTAGTACATCACCATATAAAGTAAATACTTATATAAATAAAATTCAAATTATTCACTCTTCAATCAATTTTACTTGGGATGTTGAAAATACATGTATGTATTTTTTGTGATGGTAAAAGCCTGATACTATATAAAAAGAGATACCTATACGGGATTTTATTCCATTCACTGTTGACAGTCAAGAATGTGTTACAGTATATTGAAGAAAGTTTGTTTCTAGCAATCCACTTAATCGAAAACAGAGATTGGCTCGAACTTAGTTGGTGACACATTCTCATTGTCTCTGCATGAGAACAATTTAAAGTCTTCGGTCGTATGAAGAATTATCGCAAGTGTTTTTATACGTTGTCTGCTGTAGACATGTAGTACATACACATTAATTATCTCTGACCGAAGCCCATTTACCAATCCCAGCAAAATGATAAGGAGATGTATCTTGTCACTAAAGGACAATTCTACAGAAATACCCCTCAGTGTGTCTACTAGCAGGTTACCATGGCGAGATTCACAAAGAGTCTCATCATCGTTTCTGATAACGAAATTCATTGGATGTGTTTTCAAGATTTTGAAATGCATAAAATGATTCATATATAGTTTTTGGATCAGTTTACTCAAATACTGCGAATAAAAGCATCGTAGACACACGACTATATGAGCTGAAATTTCTACGATAGAAGTTCTGTGGACCAGAACCAAAGTTATATAAAAGCTAGCTCATGGTGACAACATTATCAGCATCTTGGATTAAATGTGTAAGCATAATAGCGTTGCTGTTTACTAAAAAATTATCTGCAAAATTGTTCTTTGTAAGTGAAAATATGCCGAAAGCCAAATACATACAGGTTGGTCCACCTAACGTGGACACCCCAAAATTTCCGCAACGGTTGCAGATCACTAAATGCTGTTTTCCTTAAATTAAATTACGTACGGTGGCAAGCAATTTGCCCCAAAATTACTTTTCGTAACATGTGCATCGATATAAATAATTAAACCACATACGATTTTTCCCCCAGAAACACACATTTATTTCAACATTATCTGAAAGTACGTGCAAAGAGGAATTCAGTAATAAAGCATATACAATAGAAAGTAACACAGATATTTCAGGAAATAATGTGCAAATATGATTATGTTAGGTGGGCCGGTAGTATGGGGCAGTGGACCTATACACACAGCTGTAAGCAAGCAACACGCGCCGTGACTCATCCTGGCGGGACCGCCTCCTTATAGCAGCGCAGCCCCAGTCCCCGTCATCTGTTATTTTAAGTGGCATTGCAGTGCGTGGCTGTGCGTACGCAATGTAGTTCACGAATGAGGATAAACTGGACGCTTTTCTTATATATGGCGAGTGTGGCAGAAATGCCAAGCAAGCCGTCGAAATGTATGGTGAAAGCTAATCTAATCGGACGCCCATCTCACGGTAAATAATACGAAAAATTAGCACACGTCTCTTGTCACGAGGTGATTGGAACTCCACAACACGAGTGCGACGTAAGACTGCTACGGGCGAGACGCATCAACACGATGTGTGGGAATGTATCGACGCAAACCCTCACATGGGTACGCGAGAACTCTCCAGGTTCGTGGGAATAAGTATAACAAGTGTGTTACGGATACTGAGGCAACGGAAATTCCACCCATATCATGTGGCTCTTCATCAGACATTACATGAAGGTGATTTCCAGCAGTGTGTTCAGTTTTGTAGGTTTGTTCTGATTGTGGGGTGATTGAAATGTGCGCGATTAACATAAGTGTATGTACATTTAACATATGTGTGTGTGTGATTTGTATTGCTGTCTTTGTCATATGCGTACTTGGCATGTGTCGTATAACTACAAGGTAGTGCATGAAGGTTGCATGGCAGAGCAATGAACTCGAACATTTTCCATACAAAATGGATGGTGCTGGCATGGAATGGCAGAGCATGAAGTGCTTGTAAATGATTGTACAATCCAGCTGGCATTTGCTGAATTTCCGCACGATTCCGCCGAATTTCGCAAGTGCCAGCTGTATTGCTCAAAGCACATTTTTGCAGGAAATTCGGGAGATTTTGAGGGAAATTCTGACGATTTTGAGCGTTTTTGAGGAAAAAAAGGGAAAATAGGAAAACCAAGGTGGCCGCCGTTGCTACCAGCTTCCAAGCCTGCAGCCTGGTGACGCATAACCCGACACAACACAAGTATCGATGACCTGCCCTCGGGATGTCACCATACTTCCTTGGCCAGGACGGTCCTCAGACCTCTCGTCCATTGAGAATGTTTGGGGCCATATTGGATGCCAACTTCGGACAGCGACAACTACGAATATTTTTGGAGGGTCAGTTGCGTGAGCTGTGGCAAGATTTTCCTCAGGAGAACATTTGACATCTGTAACCTCCATGCCCGAACATATTGCCGCCTGTCTCCATGCTATGGGTGACCCAACACAATACTAAGTGCAAACTGCAAGTGTCGGCCCCCTTCAATACATGTTTGGTGTCGTACAATACTTAGATGTTTTTTGTATGCACGCTACCATGTCCTGTGCCTGTACCCACTCTCACACCCCTGCAATAGCACCTTCAGACTGATTTTTTCCCCGCAAATGAGATTGTACATTAATTTGCAAAACCTTTAATGTTTTTTTTTAACTTTATTTTTGTTTTGTGTTTGTCCTGTGTTAAGTGGGGAAAAATAAAAGAATTTAGTGTTATGAAATCGTATACGCAATTCTTATTGTGTTAATGAAAGGGAATTTTTATAGTAGTTTTTTGTACTTTTTACGATTTCACCATTAAAATTTTAAATAATTTTCAAAATCGGGATGAAGTTATATATTTTAGAATCCACAATAAATAACCGGTGCACATGACATTGTTCATGCAAGCAACCGCGAGCCCCCTGCAGTCCACCAACAAGAAGGCGTGATGTCACTTCTAAAAGTAGGAAGACAGACAGGCATAGAGTGACTATCAATAATAATTCGAACACTTATGATTAAAATAGTGGGGGAGTGATTGGGGTAAGGATTAACAAATGACGGCGGAGGGGATACATCCGTTGTATATTAACTGTGCTACCATCATTAGCGGGGTTTCCCTTAGTGTAATCTTGTCGTGATACAAACATGACAGTGGAACCCTGGATCACGCACTGCGGTGATGCGCAGACGAAGGAGAGGAACAGTGCACAAAGTGTAAAGTTTTCAACTTGGAATATCTTATAGGCATAAATGTGATACCTCCCTATTGCTATGGCGTATAGTAGGTATGGAATCTGCTCTCGGCGTAAGGCGCCAGCACTTGATGCTAGCCCTCCGTGTTAGGACGTAGGAATATGTCGACACTATTGTCTCTAGGTCCAATTTACCAAATAAATTCACTTTGTTTTCAAGTTACCCTAAGTCAGTTTTATTTATGCTTAACAGAGTCACTTCTACAGCAACACAAGAGACAACTCTTCCCTCCCCTTTTGCTAAGTAGGCTACGTAAGGCTTGACGCGGAGATTTGCGCCGTGGGGGAGCAAGGTTCGTCGCACTTCCGGTATGTTACAACATAGCTTGTCTCGAGGCGATGGTTCATCTCCCAGCTGGCGACCTGGGACCGCTCCGGCACTTGGTGGGCGTCTCGACGCCTGGTCTCGAACTCCTCCTCTCGGCTCCACTCCGCACTGCTCGATTGACGACGGCCGACTGCCGTTGGCGTCTCGTCCCAGATTCACTCCGCTCTCCTCGATTCCCGTCGGCCGACTGCCGTTTTCTCGGACTCTTCCCACCTGCTCCGCTCCGCTCTCTCACTTGACGTCCTCCGACTGATGTTGACGTCTTGATGCATTCTCGCGAACTCGTTTCTCCCGGCTCTGGTCCACACTCCTCCCTTTTCCTCGCAGTTTTGTATGCTCGTTCGCCATATTGAACTAGCATCCCCTGTGCACATGGTCGAGCTTCTCGCTGCTTCCCCAGGGTCGTAAAACACGTGTTCGGCACTCCGGCGCACGTGGGTCCGGCGTCGCCCCTCGATTCTGGCCTAGAAGTTTAAGTGCTTCGTCCTGCACGTGCTACTTGGTGGGTCCCCTGGTCGGCGCACATATTTTGTCCACGGCCTCCGGATATCGTGTCGCTATTATTCCCGCCCGCTTGCCAAAAGCTCTCATTGTTTATTGCGGTAGCTAGCCTGGGACAGACGCAGCCGATGGTGTGAGCTCGGCCTCCCTTGGCAGCTGCAAAACGCAGCTGTGCCGGCGCACGTGTGTCTTCCGCCAAGCCATCGTGGCGTCATTCTTGCCGCACGTCCGCCAAACCCTTAGTATATATTGCGGTCGTCCGCCTGTGGTTTCTACATCACGTGTTCATTCCATTCCGCTGCCTCCGGAGATCGTCTGCACGTGCAGCAACATTTGGTAGCACGCCTTGCAGCTGCGGAGTTTTCGCCAGAGCATGTCTTCTGACGAATAAACATATCTTTAGGGACGCGGGATGCGTCAAATTTCTTTAAAAAAATATAAGCACTATTATATTTATTATAATTTGGTTACCTGTTCAGATTTTCAAAACTTATTTTCAGGTTTGCGTAGTTTTTAAAATATTTTTGTAAAAGGCCACTAGAATATCACTAGAAGGTCGGCGCATGAGGCAACGATCAAATTCAAGAGATGCTTGAGAGGACGTTCGTTGCCACACACAGTGAAATGCTGCACAATAAGTCGCTGGTTCCCCGCATCAAGTCCACTTGCCACGGGGCTGGTTGGTGCAGCGGCTAAAGTGCTTGCTTCCCACCAAGGCGAGCCGATTTGATTCACGGTGGAGTCACTTCTGGAAATTCACATGTGGAAATCGTGCCGGGCGATGCCGCTGGTCGGCGTGTTGTCTCGGGGATCTCCCGTTTCCCCCGCCCTTGGGTTCCGGCGTTGCTTCATATCCACCTCTTTTCAACCACATTGGCTATCGCCAAAACCTCTCCAATCCACGATCTCCACTCCATTCGCCATAAATTAAATTCTCCCTAGAACATCGTATTCACGAAGCTATCCTAACAGCTGTAAGTATCAAGAAGTTCTGGAAGAAATTGTAGCCTAATTTCGTACTCGAGCGTGTTGTTAGACTCCTAACAGTCTCACTTTTTACCTGAAAGCATTAATACAGCTCCATATTTTGTCATCTGGAACGACTTGAAGAATTTCCATGTCTTATGTGGCTTAGCTGATAGAATAACTTTTTATAAATCGTTTTGGTTTTTACGCCAGCTAGCCTTCTTAAATTTAAAATCAATGGGAGGCGTCTACATATTTAGATATACGTATTTAGTTACGTTCGTTCTTAATTTATTTCATATTTGAAACAATTTATATTTTCTACATAATCTAATTTTGATTAATAGAGAATGTTAATGGTGTAAAGTGATATTCACAGTGATTTTCTAAGTCCTTAAAACTGCAGTACAATCTGCAGTTTACAACTTTTCACTCTCGTTACAATTGGTTTCTGGGTTTGTCACAGAACTCGGGAATATTTTAATCATTTAAGATGTCTCAAATGTATTAAACGCTTGTTAATTAGTGAGAGATTCACATGTATGCTGTAGTATAGAATGTGTGAGTGGGAAACTTAATGATTCTAGTTTCACTTGGTTTCGTGTAGTCTAATATATTTTTTATTTAGAAAGATTTTTCCTTCACTTCTTTTTGTCAGTGTTTTTATAACAATGAATATTTAGTAATTATAAACGAACATAACGTTATGGGAAACAGCTTTTTTTTTTAATTGTATTTCATTTTTATTTGTACGCCTGCTATACATAAACTTTTATTTTTTCGTACTTTAATTTTGCCAGTTATATACATTAAATTAAATTTATTTAGCATTTGACGTTTAAAATTCGCATTATATTGTTTAATGATATTCTACTATATTTCTGTTGTTGGTTGTGCGAACATTTTTTTTTTATCTGCGTGGCAAGGGAACAAAGGACACGTAAACCTAAGAAAATCTCGCCCTAATGTAACCACTTTTGTAAACAAACCATAGTAAATATAAATAACTAAATAATATATTGTAAAAGGTAACCAAATAATTTCGAAATTTATATTTCAATAAGGATGAGTTATTGTACAATCGTACAGCTTATTTTAGCTATTAATAAGTATGGAAAGTGTGATAATTGTGAGCCAACATGCACGACTGACTTGTGTATCAGCGTTGATTAACTAACCCTAGCCACACACTTATGCACACGCCTTACACTTTTGAGCAAAATAATCATTTGTAATGTTAATTATGCTCTGGAAAACAATTTTAATGTACAATATTATCGTGCAAAAAGGAAATTGTCTGAATTATATTTACGGGGAAAAAAGCTGAAGGTTTCTGTCGTGATTTGAATCCATACCTTATTGCGTTTTTCACGAAAACATCTTCACTATGAAATCAATGGACTGAAATGTGTTGATATTTTTTGAGACTATAATGATTACTAATTACAAACCTAAAATCCTAACTTATTTCTGCAAAATGTTGCCACAGAATATAGGGTACGGTCACTATGATGAAGTTTAAAAGGAATTAAGAAATAAGTTTGCAATTCCAGCTACATTGAAATACTGCAGCATAAATGAAGCAAAATTAAAACATACGAATACAGAACAGTTACAAAACTAATGCCAGTGAACAAATAAAATTACCGAACTATAGATCTGTCTATGATAGGCAACGGCATTCACGTCTCCCTATGACTGGCTGTGATACATATTTACCACAACATAATGTTTGGAGGAACAGCTCCATTACCCAGTTAAGACCAAGGCATTTTAAAATGTATTTCTTATTTATTCACAAAATGAGAAAAAACCTACCGGAATTCATAACATGAGCGATATGTCGGCGTGAAACGAAATTTCACTATCACAATTTTTTGTCAACGCAATTATTTTAATTACATTTTCTTTCACTTTGTTTCGTAACTACCACAGAATAAACTACAAGCTATTTGACGACGGTTACACAATTTTCTCAACCTGAAATGTAGATGAAAGGATTATTTTAAAATGCGACCTACGACGTTCGTTTTTATTTAATAGGCGAAACGTAAAAACATGTAGATATCATATATGTGCATGTAACGCGAAGATGTATAAATTTAAAAAAGAAGTCATGCACTAACGAACAAAGAAGAAACCTCTCGCTTGATCTACGTATCGAATCTGAAAAAAAATATTTGGTGAGTGAGCAGCATGCATGTAGTATTCTTTGGATGTACTTGATTTTCATTGTTTAGAACATACGTCTCGTTGTTGTTTCTTCCCTGTTTCGGGTCTATCCAATACAGTATTTCTTACTGTTTAGTTTGTGCGGTTAATATGCGAGTAAATACAGCAGGCCTACATAGAATTACTTAGCTCAAACATTGAAACACTACCACCTACAGTATACGCAAAACTACTGCACAATACGTCGGGAGAAGTGAAATGAGATGTAGCTATAACCACAAGTGACCAATGAAGTACCACGTGTAAAGTCATACTGACAGAAACGTATACAGGCGGATTGATACATCATGGTTTAATATTTCCATCATCTTTAGATTGATGATGCCCTCTTTGAATTTATACACCACCTCCACCCTGAAAAGTTTGCAGAACAGTACTTTTTATAAATACAGAATATATTATTGATGAAAGGTTTCAACGTAACTTTGTTATTGACGGTATATTCCTACAAAATTGTATTACAATCTGTTGGGCTGTTAAAAGGGTATTTAGGAGGGACATATCACCTATCAGACGTTCCGTGATTTCATAAGCCTAAGAAGGCTAAAAATGAATATACTTGGCTTACTGAAGTGTACAACGACGTGAAGAAAAAGTATCGTAGCTGTTAGACAGTGAAGCTGCATATCCCTCTTGCCACTTAACAAAAGTATACAGGTCGCCGTTTGTGTACACACTGCAGTTTTACTAAATTAGATGATTTACTACTACATCTAGCGGTTTGAGGCTAGATTTGAGTCCATACCCTTTTGGCATTAGAAACGCTTTGAAGTGGATATAACATGTCTTCAAAATTACGTTTTTTCTAAGTGTTGATAATAAACATTCCATCAGTTTAGGCATTTAGAGTAATATTTTTTTTCCTTGGAGTTTGGCAAAATTTCCTTTAAAATGCCAGAGGTATGGTCTGTCAGAGGTGAGATTCTGACAGTTTGACGAAAGTAGCGCCAGTGTTTACTTTTCGTTTATGTATCCTTTCGCCATCAGCTGGTGCATCAAGTGGAGACTTTATTTTTTATCAACACACTGTCAGCTAATCCACTTGCCATTGTACTGTAATGTTAAACAAATTTTAAGATATTTTAGACTGACATCTGCCTAAAAAAATTAGTAGGTTATAAAAGTAAAAATATAAAACTTTGCAAAAAATTTAATACTTGCTAACTCTTTTTAATTTTTCCGAGACAGTGAATTTGGGTTAAAATTTGCGAGACGGTGGTTGTAGCTTTTATCACCCTTTGGGCTTTATGGTTAATACATTCAAGTTGGAAATATGTGGCGTGGAATAACGTTATAATTGCTTATAAGCTATTCATACGTGTCCCACTTTCTTCGGAAACCAGGAAATAGGTTTATGGGAGAACAATATGGCATATAATTTACGTAGACGAACGATTACCGGCCGAATAAAAATTACTAGTACTCAAAATCGTTATACACGAAATATATGTTACTTTAAAAATTATGCAGAGCTCGCGAAAAATAAAACTATATGTAACTGTTCGTAAATTTGTTATATATTGCATACGAGCGCCATTATTTTCTGGCTGGTAATACTTCGGAAAAGATCCGATAGATGGCTCGCACAACATGTCAGAGCGAGGTGTGAGCTACTTTCCTTACTCGATAGATAGCATCTTTTTAAAGTTGACTGTTCTTCTATTACTGGCTCGGGAATGACACGAATTTTAAATATATTTCGTCAAATGATTAGAAAAAATAATTCAACAATATTATGCAATATTTCTGTATGCTTTTGGATTTAATATAAAGCGTGTATGGAAAGCAAGTAGGAGAGGGGTGATAAGACGTGAAAAAAGGTTTCGAAAGTTGCGCTTAATTTGGATATGGATCGTTTTAATGTGCCTTTCATTTTGAACACCTATACATTTCAACTTTAGCACGAAGTTAAGTTTCTAGCACTAAAAGCCGCTGTTTTATGACCACGTAAAATGAAATGTACTAATAAATCCAGGAACTCTTTCTTATCCGCGTATTTTCTGCTTGTCTGATGTGCGCCAGCAGTGCACTCAGAATAGTCAACGTAATATTAATTTTCGTTCGTTCATGCATCAGTTGATACAGGGTTTTGTAAATGGCACGTAGTTTGTTTCGAATTGGTCAAGATGCCACTCACTGACTGTCAAAATCTCGCCAACTTATATGAAACAGACTTTAGACGAAGAATGGTAATGAATCAGGCGTGTTAAATGTCTTTCTCCGTAAACCAATTCTACGAGCATTGAATGTAACAACTTTACTGAAACTTGCCTGGCCAATGAGGAAAAGCCCGTTGTTTAGTAATGAGTTGAAAACGTACGTGAAACCAGCACACAACGTCTTCAGTTTCGAGATAGTTTACGTCACTTGCAACCACAAGGCCGATAGAGCAACCGAGGTCTCTTCACAGCGCTACCCCGGTTTCGATTTCAGGGTAAGCTGTAGATTTGTTTGGAGTCTGTAAGTGTGGACTTAGGTTTAGTTTGGCGAGAAATCCATACGTCTGGTTAACCAAAAAAGTTTGGATTAGAAGGCACTAAAAAGGAAGGAAATTAAAATAAAACAAATCCTTTTCTTTTCGCTTACACACCGCACTGACGTTGGTCGCTGATTTTTTTCTTTCCAAACGTGGTGATAACTTCGGCAGCTATTTGTTCGGAGGGGGGTTCGCGAATTTCCCCAGTGGTCTAGTTAAAAAAAATAAAAGGAGGAATTTATCGGGGAGCGGTCGCCCTACAACGACAGCCGGGACCTGCGGGTTCTCGCGGTCAGATCCTCCCCTCCTTGCCCCTCCTCCGGGCTACGATGGACTCGTGTGGTCCTCGGAGCAGAGGGCCCGCGTATTTATTTAGCAGCGCTGCCCTGCCCGCACGAGACTAAGGCATGTTCCCTCGGTAACAACACACGACCGTGTAGCGTACAACTGTAAATTGCCCTTCGTCAAGCACAGATCCAACCCCTCGCTCCCTACTGGCATCGTTTTATTGTGCTCGGGCCCCTGCAGACCCCCCGAATACCATCCCTGGACAACACCGACACGGCCTAGTACCCTCGCGACTAATTTCCCGTCTAGGATGGCAAAAACAAGGCATTTCCGACCTCCCCCCCTTCACTATGTTCTCCTTTCCCGCCGCCGATACCATCGCTCGTGTTTTCCATTTACCGCCGACCGACTTGTGTGTGCGGGCGCAGAAGAAGCTGGCTTGAAAGCGGCGTCCTTCCCTTATCAGCGGCAGATTTATAACTGGCGAGAATTACCCCTCCCCCCTCTAGACAACCCGCAATGTTTCCCTTATCTTAATCCCCGGTTAAAAGATTTAAGTGTACCGTGGGTATTCACGTTCCTCTGCCGTCTCATTTGTCCGCTTTTATTTTTATATTTCAATTTCGCCTGGAGGATGACGGCGAGCGAGAAAACAAGAAATTACTTTTGGAGTGTGTTTACTCGATGGGTGTTTTTTTTTTGTACAGTGCTGGCGACATTCCTCTGTCTGCGTCTTATGGAGTTTCATCTCTTACTCCCCTCCTTCTCTAACAATGCGTATTTCCCAAATATTTGTCCAGAAATATACCATAAATACAAAGGATCGTATGCTTGCTTGCAGGCGAGATTACAGTGACATAGTTACGGCGTGGTTATCAAAGTATTACTTTAAATTGTTAAAACATTCAGTTATTTACGAGCTTAATTATTTTTCGAAGTGTACGCTACTATGACGAACAGAATTCTATAATACAAATTGTATTCGTTCTTAAAAAATAAAGTCTCTGGAACCCGCCTTTCATGTCACATTTTTCTTCCAATGATATCTTACTGATTTCAGAAAAATTTTTTAACGTTTTAAGTCGTATTTTTAAGCATGTTACAATTGGGTTATTGAAACGAGTCTCGGTAAAATGCGTTAAATGAACTGGTGTAGTGATTACACAGTACTACTGCATGCTACTTAGGCGGGGGTTTGAGAGGGGATGGGGTGAGGTGGAGGAGAGAAATAATACGAAACACTAGCCATGTTCACGTATCCTCTTCCAGGAGAAAATAATATCTACGCTACTGCGAAATGAAGACACTTTCCAATTTGAAAATTCCTTTTTTTTTGCGTTGATTTTCCACACACAAGCCCACTGTTGGGACTGGAGGATTGTAAGTATTATACTCCTAGAATCTAGCAGCTTATTAGTACCAGACTCTGCTAGTGACATCTGGTAACTTCTACCCCACTTACGTTAAGGCGGATAGTTCTTTCCGTCGACGACTCGTTTGTATGAGACTTTCAGTGAGTAGATTGTCATTTCACAGCGTAATAGTGTAAAAGTGTTTTGTATGACCACATTAATGTTAATATCGTGTGCTACAGTTTTCATTCTTATTAACGATAATGAAAACGCTCGTTTTAGCCATTATCGTTCCAAACTCCCAGCATCCTTTTGAAAATATTGTCTGTAGTTTAACCTGTACAACACCGCTTCCTTTTGAAACTATTCCAGTAGCACTGGGTCTGAGTCGCCGTGATTGGGGATCAGAGGTACTCATACCGCACGACCCCTGACTCCAATCAGAATATGTTAAGTAGCCAATAATCGCTAATGTCTTCTTATTACGGAGATATGACAATACAAGATCTCGGTTTACACAAATTAACAACGAAAAACGTTATTAGATGTACATACTGTTCTTTTATGAATATGAACTTTGATAGGGAGAAAGAAGATTGTGTTGTATTGTACATGGGGTTTTTAATACTGAGTTTGTAATACCGTTTCTGATATTTTAAGAGAAAATCGAGAAAATAAAGCCAAATATCAGAAAAAAACACCGTTGTTCACAGTTTACTACAGACTAGGAAAGTTAGTTAAAACGGGGTTTAAAATATTTTGACACTTGTAGTGAATAAATAAAAGGCACTAGAAATCTATACTTTTTCAACCAAATAAGTAAAACATGTCCTTTAAAGAATAAATGTTGTAATTGCACCACAAATGTTATATGATTTAGAAATTAGCTAATTTTGATTACATTATAAAATACCCCATTTATATCCTTGTCCACACTGGCGAATCGAACAGCGTATCGTAATATTGAACATGTTTGCGGCGGCGTTCGCTGCAAAATGTTTCTGACCGTTTGGTCGCGTCGCGAACGCTGTTCGTCCCGAACATTATAATGATCCTATTGTACGCCAAAACACCAGTCGCTCAGTGATGGAGGTGGAGGTAGCTGCAACAGTATACGCTTACGTACACCTCAACGCGTTGAAAGAGCGAAAGAGGAAGAAAAGGAGTAGGTGGCAGCTGAATATATATGTCGAAATACAAGAGTACAACAGCGCTTCGTTGTTGGCGGACTTGAGGATTCTAGAAGTTTCTGGCCAGTATAAGAACTTCACAAGAATGAAATCGTCAGATTTTGAAGCAATTGTCAACATGGTGGGCCCTGGAGATATGAATAGTGATACACATTTAAGAAATGCTATGACAATCGTCGAAAGAGTCGCTATCACTCTAAGATTTTTAGCGTCTGGAGATTCCTTCACTAGTTTGCAGTATTTGTTCTGAATAGCGAAACAAGCCATTCGTGAAATAGGGTTGAATGGGAGATGGATTCCTGGTTACTCTGCAACCATCATACACACAAACACAGCATGAATTTTAAATTATTTAGCATAAAATCTTATTAAGGTGTCTTTCTGGTTCAAATTGCATTTGAAAGAAGATAATTCTATTTTAACCAATGCAAAATATTATTGGCGAAACACAATAATTCCACAGAAATTTTTAAAAACATATTGTTAAATCGTTTAGAATCCGCTAATTTTCTATGAAGTTCGTTGATATTTGTTCTCCTAAACACAATTTCCGAAGGAAATTTGTTTCCTAGAAAGAGAGAACCTTCGTCTATGGTTTTTCATGATCTATTGTCGTTAGTAGTGTTTTTCGAAAAAAAAATGTATATTTGGCCAAATAATATAAAGTTGAAGACTTGAAAGGGCGAAAATTTTGAAAAACCCTAGATATTACTTACTATTTTAATATGATTTTGCTTTCATGTAGATATAACGAACAGTTTTCGAAGGACAATTGAAATAGTGAAACAATCGTAAATTTAGGCTTAGGAAGTGCTGCTGTTGGTGTGTGGTGGCGTATTCTGCAACTGCGGTACCGAAAATACATTAATTTATGTTGCCGCTAAATATCTATGTCCAAATAGTACGACATTATGACATTTTAATTAAAACTAAGCGCTTCCTGTAGCATTTTTTCTTTACAAATGATACCGTTTAAATGCAATTGGAAAAATAGTTTTCGTAATTATGAGATGCTATTTAGGAAAACACACAAATATGCCAATGACAGCTGAAGAAAGTAGCCAGAAATTTTGTTTTGTAATTCTGCACGCGATATTATAGTCTTAATATTGTCGCATGTCCGCGGAGTCACCGCTGGACCATTCCGACCCACCCAACCCCTTCCCCTTCTTTTTACGTCTTTGTTTAAACACTGTATCTAATAATCCGTTTTCTTGAAGCACACTCATCAGGTAGTCAGTAGCCAAGAGGAATATAAGGGCCAGTAGCTAGGAGAGAAGAGAGGGGAGTAATGCGAGTTCGACCTCGAAACCATTATGCTAGGCATTTATTTAATCTATTTTGGTGAAAGACAGTGAATTGTATCTTAAATTTAGAGCTTTATTCATTCTAGTATATAGCTGACATTTCTTATAATTTACGTATATAGTATAAGCAATTAATTTATTGTAATAATATATTTGTTTTTACGTTCAATTGTTCAATATAAAAGTGAATATTTACACAACGGTGATGAAAACTGTATTAGATTTTTGTACCAGGTTGTTAAAGCCTAAAACATATATTTTATTAATATTATTAGTTATTTAATTGAAGTCATCCATTTAATCACGAACGCGGCTACTCAGTTAATGAATACTAGCAGTGTTAATAAAAGGGTGTATTTTCTGTTATGGATTCCTTGTTTTGGTGAAACTGGCCATGGCACTGCTATTCTTATACATTGTTCGAGATATGACAATTTTAAGGCCAATCTTACAGTTCAAAACACCATAAGAAGAATGTTATTGGTTCTATATTATATTTGGCAACGTATACGATTTGGACTGAATTAAATAGCAAAAATACAGATTAAACTACGTCCTTATTTGGTTGGATGAATACGTGTTTGCAAGGAGTCTTGAAACAGTAGATATTTCCGCTGGATGAGGTGATGTTTCAGACTGTTCATTCCTACGATTAGTGAGAAGTATTTGACCGAAATGTTCGCGTTAGTTACTTTTATATAATGTTAAAAAAGATTTTATTTGTTTTCCCACAAAGCGACGTAAATAACATTTATGTCGTTTTGAAGCGAGCTACAACGTGATGGCATATATGAGTTTGTCATTACGTCCACGCTATTTCAGTAACAACACAGCAATTTATATTATATACTAGCTTACCCGGCCAAGCGTTGCGGTGGCAAAAAAGATTTTGGTTCTATTCATTTCTGTGAAATTAATTGAAATAAGTATATGTATTTTAAAAATCTTTATTATTCAATTACTTGTTTGTATAGAATGTTTTTTCTCTTTCCATCTTCCAAGCGTATGAATAAGTTGGATGATTTTCCTACTCTAGAACACGACACATACAATTATACAATTGGCCGTGCGAAAAACATTCTGTTTCTAAATCTATTCCACACATTTGCAATAACTGCCCTTGAGCTTTATTTATTGTGATTGCAAATGCCAATCTCACTGGAAACTATGTTATTTTAAAGTGAAAGGGAATTTCTGATGGAATAAGAGAACAACAAACTGAAATGTTCAAACAGACAGCTGTCAACAAAGGCGCTTCCTTACGCGAAAGCATAGTAAAAATGAGCTTTTCACAGATTTTAGTACGTTTGCTAGTAATACAGATAAAAAAAAAAAGGGTAACGGAAGGAAGGTTTAAAAAAAACCGAATGAAAATTGGTTGATTTTTCGGGAGTTATATGCGTCCGAACAAACGGACACAACATTTGTGTATATATATATGTATATATATATAGATAAGATAAATAATAATAGTTATAATAATATCACGGTGCCCATAGTAGTTAATTAATGATAGAACTGCTTAGGAAAATATATGTTATTTTTCTTTTGTGGAGCGTAGGCGTGGGGTGGATTCTTAAAAAAATACGCTTAATATGTTGAATAATAAGTGAAACACTTAGAGCTGCAGATTCCCAGTATTTTCTCAAACACAATTACATTATGTTGCGTGAATTCCTGTAATAAACTTACACAGCAAAATGTTAACTACAGTGTATCTTTTCCTCATAAAAAATGTAGTGATGCGTTCCACGTCCCGACAGATATTTTTCGTCAGAAGGCACACTCTGTCGAAACTCGCAGGCTGTCTACCGCAATAAAAATTAAGGGTTTGGCGAGCGTGCTAGAAGAATGGCGCCAGGATTCCAAGGCGGAATGAACACGTGGTGTAGGGGCCACATGCGGAGGAAGGCAGATGCAGCTGCATCTCGCAGCCACAAGGGGATGCCCGCAATAAATTATGAGAGCTTTTGGTGAGTGTGCGTGGATAATAGCGACGCGATATCCGGAGGCAGGAGAAACACTGCGCCGACCAAGTGGCCCACCAAGTGTCCCAGCACGTGCAGGACGGAGCACTTAAACTTCTATGCCAGAATCAAGGGACCACCAAGTATGCCAGCACGCACGGGTAGCCGGAGCGCCGAACACGTGTTTTACGACCCAGAGGACGCGGCGGTCAGCCCGACCACGTGCAGAGATGATGCGAGTTTAATATGGCGAACAAGCTTACAAAAATACTAGGAAAATGAAGGAACGGGGCAGTCGGCCGATGTGAAGCGCGGAGTGCGGAGTGGCGCCGGGAGGAACGAGTCCAAGGGAAGACGTCGAGACGTCAACGCCGGTCAGCGAGGGACGGTCGCAGCCCAGGCGTCGTAGTCCGTCCACCGAGTGACGGAGCAGTCCCGAAGTCGCCGGCTGGGAAATCAACCATCGCCTCGAGACAGCTGAGTAGAGACATACAGGAAGTGTGACGAACCTTGCTCCCCATGGGACAAATCACCGCGTCAAGCCCTACATAGCCTTCGAAGCTAGGTGGCCGTGAAGGAGGGGGGGTGGTGGGGGGAGGAGAGTTGTCTCGTGTGTTCATGTAGAAGTTAACCCGTTAAGCGAAAATAAAACTGACATATGTTAACTCGCAAAGAAGGTGAATTTATTAGGTAAATTGGACCTAGGGATAAGAGCGTCAACATATTGCTACGCCCTAACACTGTGGGCTAGCATCAATTGCTGGCGCCTTACGCCGAGAGCAGACTCAATACCTACTTATACGCCATAGCACTGGGGAGGTATCAGTAGCTTACAGCAAAAGTGGCAGTTACTTTAAAATTTTATGTAAGCCAGTAAGTAATTTTAGATGTCTATCCTGATACACAACTGGTAGAATTATTCCCGCAGGGGCAAAATTTATGCTGTTAGTTCTTGTTTGCTTTCACCGTCGTTAAACACACAGGTTTTGAAACATGCATTTTTTGTTTTTTTTTCCTATTCAAAAGTACTTATTTAGAAGTTCAGAATTAAAACTATATTTAGACCTAACAGATAAAAAAATGTGGTGCTAGTTGACTAATCCTAAATATTTTAATAACTTGCATATGTAAAACATTAATCTCAATTTTGAAAAATATCCCAAAAGAATATTTTCGCGGACAAAATGTTCTACATATTATGCACGATTTACAGAAGTTATCACAGTTTATATGGCGTTTACTGATAAGGATGTTTATTCGTTCCATTTCCTCACATGATCATTCATACCTTTTACTTACGTGCTTACTGGCTTTCCTCTCTAGTAACCCCGTTATGCGTAGTAGCTATACCTTTTTACTGTGTTTTAAATGCTGTATTGAGTCTTCCATGTTTATACATCAGCTAGTTTATAACTGTGGCGGTAATATACCGCATATAATTTTCTATAGTTTTTCTAAAAAGTCGTAAACGATGACCCTTACATAAAATTTCGTATCTAAGTTCCATCTATAAAAAGTTGTGTTAGAATAATTAATCACATTGTTTGTACAACGAAAGCCCATTGCTAGGACAGTTCCTGTGTCCATAGCCTATTCACACCTGTATTGTTTTATACCGTTAACAAAGAGATAGTCACTTTACATATTAAAAAATTATTATAAATCTTGGGGGAAAAAGGGAAAAGAACTAGTCTCCAAATGGGAGGCTGTTTCAGCATTGGTGTGTGTGTGTGTGTGTATATATATATATATATATATATATAGCGTCAGCATACCTATCGAGTGCGAGAGGCCAAAAAAAAAAAAGGATGCCAAGATAGTTGTGCGAATACATCTAAAGTCGCACCTAATTTTTTTAACATTCTCTGTTGTTAGCTATTATTCTAAAATTATAAACTAATGCACATTTCTAGCCTAGAATTCGTAGTCTTCGTTCATCGGAATATATGAGAAATAATTCATTTTACAAAACTTCGTCATTAAAGTTAGACCGACGCATGGGGTACCAGGACGGTAGCGATGATGTAATGTTTGCAGGCTTATCGATTCCGACACTATAACTAAGTGGCCTTAGTGACTAATAACACGATTGAGATGATTACAGTCTTCTTAGAGCGGGTATACATATACGCAGTTAACATCGCAGGTGGGGGTCCGCAGCGAGAAACGGTTATTTTGGACATGGCGAAAATTTCCAGGCAGCACAGTTCGCGACTCCGATGTGCCAGTATGTTGATTTTGCTGCCAAAAAGAAATATATCGTCCAGATCTGTCAGCTTAAGCCATAAAAGACAAGTGTCGATTTCGTTACTTAAATTTTATTCCTATATCCCTAAGAAAATATCATTCATTAATACAAACTTATTTACGTATAACTAACGCCCGTGTTCGCAAAACAGCCACATGCCAATACATTTTCTTCGAGAAAAATAACCCCCTTTCCCATAAATTTACTTATGGATCCGTACCCAGTGACATTGCTGCCGTATTGCTAGTAATGTTAGACACTGCAGGACTCATTTTTCTTTCTCGTTAGTTGCAGGTTTTAGAATTATATATTTATATATATAACTATGACAACCACAAGTGACTAGTAGGGGGCAAGGGGTGGTTACCCCTCCAATTTTAGCCAGTAGGGGCGTTACCCTTTCCCCCTCTACCAGGTGGTCAGCCACTAGTTCAGTTTGTAATAAGTATAATTTATGCTAACTTCTTGCCTCATTCCTTTTCAAATATAACGGTGTTAAGAAGTGTTAATATATTTGATTTTGTAAAACTTTAATACGTATTTGATTCAGAAAGTTGAGTTTTTCACGATGCTTTTATAATTCGCATTTACCTTTCAAGCAGAAATTAAGTACTCCATTTTCTTAAATTTTTGTAACTAGTTTTTTTTTAAACCTTTGCATATAAAGGAAAATGAGTGTTATTTTCGTGCTAACTTCTCGCACAAACATACAACACACATTGATACAGATAAGATTAATATATTAAAATGAACATGGACGTGGTTACAGACAGTTTGAGCCTCCCCCCTCCCTTCCGCGCAATAAAGGAAAACTAAAATTCGATGTCCATGATGTATGGTGATAGTAAATGTATGGCTTATTTTTATTTAGCACACGGGTATATTTATTTTGTCTTAGCTCACTCAAATATTGCTGTATTTATAATTTGATGCATCCCAGATATTAATGTAAATAAAAATCATACTCTTCGTATCACCCATGTCGTATGCGATGGTAGCGGTTGTCCAACCAGCGCCCTTCTGACGCCGAATGTCACTCCTGTCACTCTTGTACATTATTCAACTCCAATCTGCCGAAGTTAACTAGCGGGTCTTTGCAGCTACTCAAAATATGTCCTGGGGCGCGATTGTCATTCACGTTTGTGCTTATCGGGAGCCGCTTTACATAGTGAAATCAATAAGTGGGGTGGAAGTTACCATGTCACGAAGTGTAGTGGTCAGGTACCTATAAGAATAAAGTAAACTCCACATTAATTATTAATTAGCCTTAGCATTCGCTTTTTATAGTTACAAAAACTTGATTTTCTTAATTTTCTACTCGTAACGGGGTCATCAACAAAATTTTATTGTAGAGGTCCGCAACGCAATAAACTAAATTTGCTAGAAATTAAAAAAGTGATACAAATTTGCTATTTTATAGATATTAAAAGCACAGTGCTGTTTATTGAACTATAAAACTGATTTACACTCGGAAATTAATTTGTATTTCAGAGTACCTCCATTATATGAAATCTGAGAACCTATCAAATATTTGTGAAATAATCTTCAGAGACATGCGAAATGAAGCAAAATTCATCTGCTGGACTGCTGTCCCTGAAAATCCAGTACACAGCCACGACTCTGTGGAAATTCCAAGAAGCAATCAGCTGCACAGTGACAGGTAATTATCCCCGGGGCACCTGGCTCTTGCGCCTTGCCTAACCCCTCTCGGGGAGGCACATAATGGTCCGTTTGCTGGTTGCCTACCTACAGGCGTTACAATTTCTGTAGCTGACATTGGCAATGCTATCTCTGGATGCAGAATCACACTAAGTTTCTCTTACATTCAACATTAAGGTAAAAGTAAAGTGGATCTTCTTTTAGTGATGCAACCAGCAACACAGTCAATGCACAACGTTAAAAAAAATATTGTAGAGACTTCCAAACTCGTAAGCAAAATATGACTGGAGTTTCATATGAAAGATAAATGTTTATATTTTATTCAGTGTAAAATATGTCACTGCAGGAAATCTTTTTAATGGGAAAATTAATTAATAAGGAAAATTTCCATTTCTTACCTAAGAATGGGCGTATTTCTTCTCTGGATAAATAACAAAATTAATTTTATTAAAAAATACCTCATCTAACAAGTTTAGCAGTTTTTTCTATGCTTTGGCATGAGAAAATATTCGCATAACAATTTATAGGTGTGCTAAAAGTTAAGTTTATGAAAATAAGTTACAATTCACCTGTTGACTGGATTATTTATTTTTAAAATTAAAAATAATGTCAAATACAGAATTTTTCCGCACAAAGTCAAATATATTAATGTATTATTTCATATGAATCAATCTCAGTAACGATAACATGTCAAATAACAGTACAATCTTGGAAATAAAAAAAAATTCTGTAATATACCAGGAAACTGCTGTCTTCATAGCACATTGGTAGAAAGTGGAACTACATGAAGATGTCGAAAGATGAATGAACAGGGAGGGCGAGGTGATTATGTGTGCGATAACAGGCCTGGTAATGGGTTGTGAACAGTTAAAAGAGCACCTACCTACCAGCAGAGGCGGAGGGGACGCGTGTTTACCTGTGTCTCTGAATATCGCCACGAGCATTTGCTGCTGCCTATAAAAATGACAGCGATGCAAGTAATGCGATCATGAGCAACCGACCATTGCATGTCTATGTTATTATGCCTGTGCCATGCAGCCAAAAAAATATGCTTTTATTACGTATATCACACGCATTTCACTCATCTAAGTTTGAAACTGAAATTTTAATCTGTAATTACTGTAAACTTACAATTATGGAGGTTGTCATGCGCAAAACACAATAAAATGTAAGTACAGCACACAACAAAAATTTAAATATATGTACTTGTCTATACAATGGCATTTGAAAGGAATGGTTATATGTAGAATCGATGTTAATGTGATTGAAAAGGAATATTTTGTGAACGATTAGTAAAATTTTCATCTTATTGTTCACGCAGTTTATGAAAAAATATATCATTTTCTGTACGTCTTCCTCGAACTCACTTTCTTCATAGAGTTGCAACTAACTGTACAACAAATGCATAGTATACCAAACTATACTAGAGCAGCTGTCATAATTAAAAAAAAAGTTGTATTTCATTTATTGATTGTATTATATGTGATAGAGTATAATGTGCGTATTTTATTAAAGTCATAGTATTATAGCCTCAAAGTATTGTAAACATATTATACAACTGATATGAAAAATTTTTTTTGTGAAATGTTGAATTTTGATTTGTAATATGTCATAATTTAAAATGACTTCAAGTATAATTTTTTAATGTGAGAATATATACTTTACTATTTATTTCTAAACTAATATTTTCGAGAATATATAGTGACCAAATACGTATGTACTCTGTTCAAAGAGAAACTAAATACGCGTTATTTTCATTTCTAGCTGCAATCTTTGGTCCACTGGAAGAAAATACGTCAAATACGAATAGTCCACAAGAACAGCCTGACTGTACGGAAATTGTCGGACAAGCATTTGAAGTTACTGTACTGTGTTACTAGGGGGGAGGGACTGGATGGGGGTTATGCAAACCGATCAGTCTGGTCAGCACAATTCTCGCGACTCGTTCTGCAGTCCAGTTCATGTGCATGGCTACCAGGTGTGTTGCAATTAAGTGATTGCAGGCTCTACAGTGGTTGTGCAATGAAAGTAAAATAATGTGGGTACACCGAAAGCGTCCAGTCGAAAAAAGCATGAGGTTTCCCTTCAAGAATAAAGAAAAACAGAAGTGGCTTACACCTAAATATCCTAAAGAAACACCGGTAAGGTACAATATAATACTTATTATTAATACACAATTATTTTAAAAAATTGTGTGTTTGTGTGGGTGCGCATGTGCACAAGAGAGAGGGAGAATAAAGGGCGTGGGAAATGTGCATTCACGTTAGCTTGTATACACACGCACTCACAAACACACCGAGAGAGTTGAAGCCTTTCTGTTGGTGTTGGATATGAATGTATTTCTTACCCCGGTTGTATTGTAGTTTATACATGCAATATCGCAGTAGCACACCAGTGTCATTCATAACATGGCCGACAAATCTACGATTTTTGAGTTAACGAGTGAGACAAAAACCTTTGTAATACAGATGTAACTGGAAATTAATTTCACTCATACAGTTAGTTTGTTATTTTTTTATGATTTAGTGATGGTGTTTAATGTAAAGTGATCACTTTTGGAAAAACATTATCTGTCCTTAACTGCGCTATATTTCAGAAGACACATTGTGGCTGGTATGATCTCTGTAGATTTGGGAATGAAATGAGTCAGAAATGGCAGTCAAAATACTTTTCATGGTAATAATACTGTTGGCAGTACAACGCGCCAGTAAGGGTATGTCCTTACACCCAAAACTGCCAAGCCATTACACTATATCTTCAATGGTTCAGAAATAGTTTCCAACACATATTTTGATGACATATCTGTTGGCAGCACAAAACATTTAAGCCGACTACCGTAACGTAGTTGGTTGCGCGCCGGTCTGTGGTGCGAGGGGTTCCGCGTTCGATTCCTGGCGAGGGGATGGGTGTTTCGTGTTGTCCCTTCACCTCATATCACTGTCATCGGCGCTGAAGATGCCGTGATACCTCTCGCTCACTTCGCCCCTCCTAAGTTAGAGCTGTTGTTTCGCCACTGAGGATAAGTGTGCAAGAAACGAACGGCCTCTTCAAGTATTGTTAGCAAAATTCTTTATGGTCATGCGACATCTGCAGCTATAGNGTCTGTGGTGCGAGGGGTTCCGCGTTCGATTCCTGGCGAGGGGATGGGTGTTTCGTGTTGTCCCTTCACCTCATATAACTATCATCGGCGCTGAAGACCTTAGCTGCCGTGATACTTCTCGCTCACTTCGCCCCTCCTAAGTTAGAGCTGTTGTTTCGCCACTGAGTACGAAGTGTGCAAGAAACGACCGGCCTCTTCAAGTATTGTTAGCAAAATTCTTTATGGTCATGCGACATCTGCAGCTATCGAGTATGGCATATTGAATGAAGAAATTGCCATAGGTGAATACGAACGTTTGAAGAACGTCAAGGTAGTGAAATGTGGTCTGATTGTACATTTAGAAAAAGGTCAATATGCAGCATCGCCAGGTGGACTCGTTGGTAATGACAGAATTTTGGAAGTCAAGTGTCCTTATCTTTCCCCTAAGCAAGCAGCAGAAGAANCCAGATGGACTCGTTGGTAATGACAGAATTTTGGAAGTCAAGTGTCCTTTCAGAGCGAGGCATATTTCCCCTAAGCAAGCAGCAGAAGAACTGAAGAAACCTCCATTTTACTGTAAAATAACTCCCTAAGGCGAGTTATCTTTGTCAGAAACTCACAATTATCATTACCAAATTCAGGGGCAACTAGCTATTACCCAGATGCAGTTTTGTGATTTTGTTGTGTGGACCCCCATGGAATTAGTGTTCAATCTATTGAAAGGGATGACATATTCATTAGAAACATGCTTGAAAAACTCGGTGTATTTTACGATGCTCTTTTAGCACCAGAGCTTTTAGATTCTAGGAAACAGCGGAGCATGCCCCTGCGAAGTGTTGCGCCAAAACCTGTTACGAAAAATGGAAGGAAAAAGGGTTCTCCTGCCACATGAGACTCACTCGTTCAGCGTAACCTCATTTAGTCTATTTCACGTGTGCAATGTTTTGTAACATACATTTTTTATACAAATGACATTTATAATCTTAGTTCCCTTCAACAAGCCATGTAAGGTCTCTCAACGTCAGGAACTGGGAAGGAGAATAAACATTTGTTGTGTGCTATAATAACAAGCAATTAAAATTTTGCTCTTCGAAGCAATCAATTCTTTATTGACATTTAAAATATGAATACCTCCTTTAGTCATAATCTTTCCCTGAACCTGTAACATTTTTCTGTGACAAATAAAATATGAATTCACATTCTAAAATATATGTTTTATAAGAAAAAATTGTCACCCTTATATAGGTAGTTATACGTATCTCTTACATTCCTTTAATTGTGATTTTGGGTTTCTGTTTTGTTAATTGTTTGCGGAATTGTTGAAAATGTACGTAGGTATTTATGTAATTGCAAAATCGTGGGAAAAAATTTATATAAAAAAATAGGAATTGAAGTTATTCTGCGCTATACCAGATGTTTTCAAAGTAATACCATTCAGTTAATCCATTTACAAAGAGTTATCATTAGCAAAACAATAGCGGAGAAACAAAGGAACGTAGTTGGTCTGTGCCCTACAAATTACGAAATTGTTATATAACTATTTCCGTACGGTTTATGGTAAATTCTACATTTTGTAATTTCAGTTTATTCTATTTCACGAACGAGTGCAACTTTCTGACAGCCAGTGTCTAGTGATGTATCATAAATGATATAAACAACATTACATCTAAAACAACTTAAACCAGCCGATGCACATCACCTTAGGCTGAATTAAATATAGTTCCTTGACACATTTTACAGACTAAAAAATGTAACATACACTACTTCTAGATGCATGTAACCACTAATAATGGCCTCCTTCCAAATTCCTAACCTAATGTTCAACAATTTGCCGCCAACGTGACGTCATCGCAAAAAGAACTCGTGCTCCTGGCCTCGTTGCAGTCACTAAAAAAGATAGGCCGGAAGTAGAATGACGCAGGCGCCACACAGATGCAACTTCTTGTAGGGATAGGAACTTCTTGTTTGCTTATACTGCGCATTGTAGAGGTATCGGAATGTGGTCAGTTGAGTATTCCAGTTGCGAAGCACAGCCACGGGCTCCATTCTGGCTGTGGCACGGTAACAGACTCCATGTGTGAAGGTTGGTATGTAGGAAATAGACGAATTGCTGTTATACCAAGAAAACCAAAAAATTTCGTGTGGAAATGATGACAACAATCATCATTTATTTTCCATTATGTATTAAATGTTTTATAATATCTTTCAAAACATTCGAAATAAAAAATAATTTTTTTCTCCATATTTTAAGTTTTACGTAAGAGTGGTTACAATCCCGAACTGATCATCATACCCTTTTATTTTAATTCTTAGTGCCTTACGGAAGCTTCACGAAGTATCTCGCAAGTGTATATATATTTTATTTTTAGAGTTACATGTACTGTTTGTTAATTTTCAGACAATTTTTACTGTCATTAGCAAACACACCCTCTGCTTTTATTGCACAGTAATGGCCCACAAAGTTACTAGAGAAGAATCAAATCTCGCTGGTTCATTCATTTATTTAGTTGTATTTTTATTGAACGACAAAATAAGTAATATATCCTTTTATTTCACATTAAAATACTTTAGAATCCGGTGGCTGCTATTTTTCAATCAGCGAGAAAATTTCAACTCCATATTATTTAGCGACATTTATTTCCTGTTCACAAATGAAGATTTTTTTTTGGTACGTTCAAAATTCAAGACACGTTTTAAGTGCTTCGATATAACGATTTAAAACATGTCTTCAGGCTTTTTTAAAAACTTTGAAAGACTGAAAATGTTACATCTGATTCAGTGCCTTATTTGGTGTTGACAGTTGACTATGTCGGAATTGTTATTGGTTGGAAATATACATGCATACATGGTATACGTACGTATAGATGCAGATATACGTCCATGTAAGTAAATACTGGTATCGCGCACACCTGACATACATAACAGTACACATAAGAATACACATACTACATAAGACTACCTCTTCAAGAAGAGTGAGGTATGCGAAGAAAATTAGCATGCGATAAAATTATTGCTTCTTCCCGCGCGTTACAAAACTGAAGATCACTTTCAGTTTATGCGTTTTTCGTGGCCAATCATTGCCTCTCTCACTTGTAATATCAACCGTTCTCGAGCACGAATAACATACCAAAGATTTCCACAAAGCCTTTCCAAATTCCATTTAAAAGTTTTGAAAAACGTGGAAATAAATAATAAACCAGTTTTTGCTGGGCAGTGAAAACGTAACTATTTGATTTATAAGAATCACCTGAATGAAGTTAATTTTTAAATTTTCTGTCCACAAAAACTTTGTGTGGCCATTTGTTCTTTAAACCGTTTACGTAAATAACCATCTGCTTTTCATATAACGTAAAAGTAACTTACTATACAAATATGTTAACATACTTGAAAGTAGCAACCTGTTACTTGTTTCTTCGAAATAAAAATTTTATATTCAAATCTGATGTATTTTTTGAGGTATAACAACTCTATTTGCACTTCAACAAATATGAACATTGTAAATTATAAACCATTACGTTAGTTACTCATTACTATGCTCGGGCGAAGAAATGTATTTTTTTTAATTATAGGTAAAAAAAATTACGTGGAATACTATTAATTTATGAGTCTTTTGTTTGGCGGCGAAGTTGAGGCAGCAAGACAAGGCGTCACACTTACAATCTTTTAAACCCTAATATAAACTTTCGGTTTATAGTACACAGAGAAAAACAAAGTGTTACGCACACTTAATGCAATACGAAAAGCTCCAGAAGTCTGTAGTGATAAATGTTTCAGAACCTTATTATAATACTATTTTACTCTTACATTTACACATTAAAAATATGGCAGCTTATATTTGTACGTTTAAGCTAACACAAGTAGCATAGGTTTTTCGTTAAATATCCCTAGCAATTTAAAGTGCAGGTTACACGAATGAATATTTTTTTGTGCACGATTTTGTCCAGTAGGGCGCTATCGTCACTTATACAGTCCATCAATAAAATCATTCGTTGCTACGAAATTTTTTGCGGAAAATCTTATGTAAAATGCATATCAAAATATTACCAAAATTCGTATTAACACAACGTTAGAAATGCTCCTGCATCAGCAGATAATTATATTAAAAAACCCGGCCGATGTTTTTAAAAAAAAAACATTGTCTCTACATTTCTAAATACAAAAAAAATTTATCCTAACATTATATCATTACGGAACACGATATTTGGTGCAACCATTATGCACTAACATCGTGAAAAATAACAGAATTCTTTGTCAGTTTCCAGGAAATAAAAGCTGCCAATAAAAGTTCCATTATCGAATGATACTGCCATAATTTAATGCACTTGCAAAAAAAAAATATCTTAAATGCTCCAACCTATATATACAATAGTGAAAAATTTACAAAAATGTATTATTGGCTTTTCCAAAGTGCCTATCTTCCATACTGGCATGTGTGTTGTCATTCACATGGGCGGAGTCCTGCTAACCCAAGACCACGAGAGGAGAATGTTGGGCCATCTCGCCTGTTTTGAGTAACGGTACTCCGGAGGGTGGCACGTGACGTCACTCGGCACAGCGCTCCCCCGAGTCTAGGGCCGCCCGTGTGTCATTTATTGCTAGTTTCGGACTGCGGTTTAACCCAACCTGGGGCCCAATTATTGAAACTATCGGAATTGTTCCTCTAGAGGAAAGACGTCATTCCGCTATCGGAATACCTAGAGCCAATTTTTGAACACTCGATAGCGAAATTGTATACTGGAATCGATCCATGAAGTGTCGAAATGAATCCGACAGCTATGCTGCATAGCAGATGCCGGAATCGCCATTCCTCTACAGATTTTTCTATAATACTTTGAATGATGTAGGAAACTCTAAAATTCACTCGCGCATGATTTGATATAAACATAATTAACAAAGGAGAGTAAAACTGTTACCAAATATCAAATTTTCAAGGCATTTACATATCCATAAAAAATCGTGTAAACAAAGTTAGGTTAGTTGGTGAAAACTGATAGAATTGCTAAGAATATCATGTGACATAAGATACGAAACTGCTAAAACATAAAATACATAACGAAATCAATTTTGCAAGAAAAGCTGTAGTTCTGAAACGCTTTGTTAGTAATGTGAATCAAAACGCAATACATTTGTTTTAGGCATGTAAACATTAATGAAAAATATTTTATACTTTACAGCCATAGCCGGAATGTTAGTAAACATTTTGGTATATTTACACCAGAAAAATATAAAGTGTTATAGTGTTGCTTTTTAATTTGAATTTTATCATTTGTTACAGTATGGTAAAGCGTTGTACTCTTCTTTCGTGAATAAAGTTACGATAAAGCATTTAAAATATACAAGTTTCTTAAATATATTCTTAATTAATACTAAACCAATATCTATCAGCAATATGAGTTAACACTTTAACCTGTTCTTTCATGGGCTAAGTTNTACATTTGTTTTAGGCATGTAAACATTAATGAAAAATATTTTATACTTTACAGCCATAGCCGGAATGTTAGTAAAAATTTTGGTATATTTACACCAGAAAAATATAAAGTGCTATAGTGTTGCTTTTTAATTAGAATTTTATCATTTGTTACAGTATGGTAAAGCGTTGTACTGTTCTTTCGTGAATAAAGTTACGATAAAGCATTTAAAATATACAAGTTTCTTAAATATGTTCTTAATTAATACTAAACCAATATCTATCAGCAATATGAGTTAACACTTTAACCTGTTCTTTCATGGGCTAAGTTNTTCTTAATTAATACTAAACCAATATCTATCAGCAATATGAGTTAACACTTTAACCTGTTCTTTCATGGGCTAAGTTATTCTATTGGCAAATCTCAGCGTAATTATGTCAATACAAGTTCTTTTAAGGAAAAAAACTAATCTGCATGAAAAATAAGAGTTCATGTGGATTACCAATGTCTGACTTCATTATTTATAATATATCAGTTAATAGTTTCGTCGTCACTGTAGATAGTTTATNGTGGATTACCAATGTCTGACTTCATTATTTATAATATATCAGTTAATAGTTTCGTCGTCACTGTAGATAGTTTATATTTTCAAGATAGTTGCAATTACTTATCCCGAATTATCTACAAATGAATGAAATATATACTAATATACTTTAAAGCAAATTTTCCTACTACAACAGATTTAACGTGTTTGGTTCAGCTTCGCTGACGACACACAAAATGCAATGATGCCAAGTTGTAAAATCGATTCTTCAAAAATCCTACACATTTTATTTTGACAGTTACTACTTGTCTCAAAAATTCCTATTTTGGCATCGCCACACTTGTTACCGGAATGGAAGTATCGGAACAATCCACTAGATAATTTATTCTGATAGTTAAAAAAAATTGGGACCCTGTTTCGTTGTAAACAAATAACTATGACTGAGCGTTTGTACATTATTTAATATACCGTTTGTATTTCTAATGCCATATCCGTGTTGCAATTATTTGCGGTATTGCGCTCGTACAACCAGAAAATTCGCCGGTCTATTGTTGCTGTGAACCACAATCACACATTAAAGCGGATTTTTCTTAGTGTCTCGTCGTTGTCGTGGATGTGAATGTATAGGCCCACATATTTGTGTATATATAATTTGAGTATGTTCGTTTTATTAGGCCTGACTAACATTATCAGTTATTTTCAGTTAATTCCAGGAGGATATTCTGCGGAATGATGTCATGAGCATGAAACGCAATGTTCATCTAACTTTTTCTTGCATAAGCTATTATGATTTAATTTTTATATTAATCTCTTTTATGACAGTAATATAATTATATAAAAGAAAAGAATATGTTTGATATCTATTTCAAAACAGTAGCTGTACCAACGTGCCAACGAGTATTAGATACAAGTTTTACGCTTAGCTGTAGTCTCGACTGGTCAGTCACTGCACCATAGTGACGTCAGCGCGCACCACTCAATATACCATTACTCAAACCGGCTCGCTCGGCCCAACCTCTGTTTGCTAGTAGTCTTGCTTGCTGCTAGCCCTCAAGCACATTGTTATTATCGCAGAGAGTAATCTCTTAGAGGCGATGGGTCATTAGAGAGGCGGGCGGATGACCTGGCCTGCTCACTGACGCTCCATGGTTCTGCATATGGATGACAAGCTATCTGTNGTTTATACGACCGTGGTGCCATCTAGCGGATGGTTTGGAAGTAGTTACAAATCAGTTAGCAGTGCACTCTGGGCAACATAGAATCACACTACCTCCCGCTTGACTATTACCTTAAGGGCACTTTACTGGAAAGCCAATCACAAAATCAGGATTTTCTCAAAAACGGTATAGAACAATTTTGATAAAATTTGGCATATGTCCCACTCTAATAAGGTGTTAAAATATGGTATAAGTAGTATGTTTGGTAAAACTAGTTGGGCAGCGCTCCTCTCATGACGTAAAAGGTTTTTTTTTTTTTTCGTGGTTTGCTGCTAAAATAAGCAGTTTATCGAAAAAATGCAAAGACAAAATTAAATAGCGTCAAATATTCTAAAAGTTTTGTTCTCACGCATTTTTTATAAAATGCATCGTTATTACACAAATTGCCAAAATATAAATTTCATATTTACTAGCCTGCATTTATTTCCCTTATTAAGAGTAAATCAATACCAGAAATCATGAATGAGCAAAATTGGTATACACCCACGTGTGGAGGGATTCATTTGAATAGTGATCATGCCTTAAAAATAATTTCCATTGCCTATTTATAAAATGTACCATAGTTCTTCTAACAGGTATTTCACTGCATACATAGGCATCTCTATGTACGCACAACGAGTATGTTATTTATCTTACAGACAACGCTTAAAGGACAAAAAAAACTACATTAATTTATTAAGAAACAATAGTTTATTTTTGTTTATTATATGAACTGCATCTAAGTTAATTTACAAAGGTTTTGTGATATGAAGCCATCTTCAGGGCTGGCGATGAGGCTTGAGGAAACCCACAGTGTCCTGTTGATGATTCTGGAAAAGGGAAACATGTATTGCCCTTTGTGGATGTAGTGCTGTTTGTCAGAGTTTCATCGTTACTAATGTGTGGTGGATTGTGCACAATAACAATTTGAGGAATTTGAAAATGCCGCCTTGTGGCGGCATTTTAAGAGATAATAAGAAATGGCTGTTTAGCCATAACAATCTCTCTGTCCGCTTCTAAAAGAATTCCAGTACTTTTATGCATAACACTTGACTTAGTAAGTGTGTCATATGTACTTAACTTCTTCCCCACAAAATTTCCAAAATCAGAGGTATCAGACGACTCATCCAAGGTCTGGGCTATGGAAGCTCACGTATTTAAAAGGCAATTCAAAAGCTTTATATAGTCTTGTATCTTCTACTGGCCTCCAAGCAGGGTTAAGCCTTACTGTCAGCAACCTCTTGGGTGTATTCCTCAACATGTTGTGCTTGTCCATTGCAAGATTGTTCCTCTGTTCGACTTCAATATGTAAAACAGCAAACGTAAAAATGAGTTTTTCTATATGTTTTCAACAAAAGTTTCATAACGTAATCACAAATCTAATGACACCTCATTTTTGATGATCGGTTAAAAAAATAACTTAGCTGCAAACGTTTAAATTTGAGAAAACACGATATTCTGTTGACCTTCGTGCAAATTTAGAAATGGATATGTTTATAGGTGTAACATATTTGTCTACATAACTGTTTTACATTTCCGGTACCAAAATAAGAAGACAACTGGTTGCGAACTGCCCCCGATTTTGAACAAATATGGAATTAGCCTCATTTTTCGGGCGCATTAGTTGGGAAACACGTTGTGATTCAAGCACCATTGAACAGTTCATCCGAGTTTTACAACCTCAAATGTTGTTTCAGTTTTTTAATCGCACTAGTAGACGCCATCTACAACTTTAATTTTATTGATTTTGGATTTCAGGGTAGAATATCCGGCGGCGGAGTGTTTAAGAACACAGGTTTGTGTTAACTGTTGGAAGCAAATGCACTACGTTTCCCTCAACCACAATGTTTGATTAAAAGGCAAAAAGATATCCCCCTCCTTTATTGTTGAAGATGAAGACTCTGCTTTGAAGAAGTACATCAACAAAGTGTATGCTGGAAAACACGAAAAAGGTTTTAAAGAAAACATTTTCAACTACAGGACTTGTCGGGCGCGAAGAGCCGTCGAAAACTTTTTTGGGATTTCTTCCTCTGTGTTCCGTGTGCTAAAGAAGCCAATGTTATTGGAGCCCGAAAAAGTTACTTCGATCGTAATTGCTGTTGCTCGCCCGAATAATTTCCTATGACTGAATACTCAAGCACGAAATAGTTATACACCGCCAGGGAGGCAGTTTTGATCATGAGAATGACTGTCAGCTCCATCATGGAAGTTGGAGGGTAGAGGAATCCAAACGAATCTCGCTACCCATCATAAAGCAAGCTCCGCGAAAACCAACTACTGCTGCTAAGGCAATTAGGAAATAATTAGCGGACTATTTTGTTAGTGGAGGTAGCGTGGAATCGCAGGACAAGTACGCCTTACCTCACCAGAAGAAATCAGCTACCCCTGAAGTGTCTGAACTGTACAGCGTCATTATTTATGATAGGTTTTGTTTAAGTTGTAAAGCCTTTTACCACACAGTTAAAAGTTTAATGAGTGTTTACAGAACTTTCTCTGCTCGCTGTTTCTCTAGGTGTATTCTTTTCCCAAATAAACAGTATCCTATCAAATGCACACCAGAACTTTTGTAAACTTCTTCACACCCTGGAAAAAAAAAAGTGTTTTAGTATATTTAATACACTGATTGTTCAACAAAACAAATACATTTTGCTGTAAATAACTTTATTGCAGTATCCTTTGAGTTTTTCATATTATATTAAGCATTATTTAAGAATTATACACCGAGTTATAAAAAATGGGGCATTTTGTTTTTATATTTCCAAATTTTTATTTATGCAAAACAATTAGAAACTAAAATTATTTTGCATTTCTAGTTTATATAGATCTGCAGTACAATTTTGCTGAATTTCAATGAAAAATTACGTTATTATATCTATTTTTTTTAAGTATGAAAATTATGTCTTGATATTGAAGTAAGCAAAAATATGCTCGATTGTATGTTTGTCATAAGTTTGGAAATGTCTTAAATCTTATAGTTTATATATTTTGTTGCGAAACAACTATAAGTAATTAATTAAAAAATCTTTTATAATAACTAATATTTACCAAACAATTTGTGGGCATGCTCCTGACAATTTTCAGCATTTTACACTCAAATAAAACTGTTCCCTAAAAAAATTTAATGCGCACACTTTTGAAAAATCGTAAACGTTTAAATGTTAATAAAAATATATTTCAGTTCTGCAATTCTGATGGCCACAAAATCGGAAAACGTATAAGAATTAAAATATGCCTATGTTTGAACCGAATTTACCTGTTTTGTTTATTACTAATTTAAACTCATTTGGACCAGTATTTGTTTTTGCGTGATTGAATAACAGACAAATCGACAGATAGGGAAAACCTAGTTTTATAGTAAAGTATGACAAAATAAAAATATAAAATAAAAATTAATAAAGATGAAGCGATAAAATGTTATATTCTAAAAAGATACCATTACTGGTTTCAGTGTTTTTTTATTTTTTTTATTTTTTGGTTTTTCTCTTCTTATTGCTTCCAACAATGACGTCATTTTATTTTTGCAAGCTTTTACGGGTCCTTCTAACCTTTTGGAAATGTCTGCCCCTGCGCCGCTTCTGAGGATTTTGTTAGAATGATATTTCTTTATAGGGCCCCATAAACACTGCCTTTCCCTGTACAATTCCATATTAAAACACTTCCTCTTCATTCCAATCTGTTTTCTCAACTTTTCTACCTTGACCACGTGCTACCATGATGTGATCACAGTATCCATTGAACTGAACTGCAGCTGGGAGTGGAGAGGCACGCGCCACGTTTAGGTCGCGACCTGTTCCCCGTCCACACCTGGCCCGTCGTGAACAACGTAACCAAACCATGTTCGCAACGAAGTTCGCAGTTACGTTACGGTGTTCGGTTCGCCAGTGTTGCAAGGCTTTAAGCTGGTGACTTACTTGTAATGCTCGTGGCAAGCATTACGTTACAATGGACTTGTGTTGCCTCCGCGAATGCTCACATTAAATGCTCAGCTCAGCGATGCTCCTCCACCAGTCAGGATGTCGGATCTACAAGTGGCGAGTGCTGCATTCATTGTAATGGGATGGTATTACCTAAACAAAATGTATATATAAACGGTGGTGGCAAGGCAATCTATATAGAGACAGAAGTGTTAATGGTGCATCGAAATTATAACATTTTGAAAAACCAAGAAATCAGTGGCCAATACAAAAATTTCATAAGAAGGTCCTCTACAGATTTTTAGTACCTGCTGATCAAATATCACAGTATTTTATGGAAGACGGGTCATTGTCTTAGAAGGAACAATATACTTAAGGTAATTATGGTATCTGCTGTTGCAGGTGGTGTGTTTCTCTCAAGCACTAATGACAGTGGCTTAAAAGCAAGCCAGGAACTCCTATACACTTATTCGGTACCTGTAATGTAAAATAAACATCAATATGTGCCTTTGTATAATATAATTTTTGTATGGTGACCAACACTTGCGTGACGGGTTAATTTGATATGTGTTACCTGTCACATTCGTTAACCAATTATTGTTAAGAAAGCGACTGTTGTAGTTATGGCAACAGGCCACTTCTTGTGAAATAGGGCCAACGCACATATTTACTTCGAAAATGTATGTTCCATGAAACCAGAAATATAACTTACACAAACATTCGTATGATGGTATAATATGCCTATATTGACACAGTAATGTCATATGGTATTGAGATTTGGGGTAACAGTAAAAGAGGTGGTTTAATAACTCAATTACAAAAGAAAGGGCTATAAGGATGATGTTTTTTTTTGTCTGAGTAACCAATCACATTGAAGAATATTATTTGAAGATAATAATTATATAAATACTTTTAACAATGAGTATGTCTATATACTTTTAATAGATCACAAAGGCCATTTATATTTGTTTGAAAACACTGTAGTGTACACACTTATAATAAAAGGAATTCAAATAACTAACAAAGCCGGAAAGAGTATTGCACATGGGCAAATATGTGTTTTTAACAAATTACTTTACAAAGTATAAAACATTTACAATACTTTTAATTTGAAGAGAGATTTTAAAAGTATGGCACATTCTCATTGTGTGTATTCTCTAAAGGTATACATTGAGTGCATATTGAAATTAAAATTGTAATTTAAGATTGACCATAATTATTATTTTAACAATGACTGGGAAATACTCTCTTATCATATTGTATTGAACTGTACATAAGGGAATGAATTAGACAAATGTAGTGTGTTATAAATATTGTGTTAAGTAAATATGTATTATAATTTGAAAATTCCGATAAAAATGATATGAAATGAAATCAAAGACAAAAATTCTCACTTCTTCAAACTGGAATGCTACATAATATTTCCAGTATTATTACTTTAATAAAAATCATATCCTTTTCTGTAAAAATATACATATATTACTTCCCACATATTTATAACACTATGCCATCAACCAATCATAAAATTCATGAAAAATCGCAAAAATTGAAAAAAATCGAAAGAAAATTACATTGATGTCTTCGAACACCATGTGGTATGTAGACAACCTTGACACCAGTGAACTCGAAAAAACAAGAAAAATCGTAAAAAATAGCAAGAAATCTTAGAAATCGAGGAACGAAATACGCTGCTGGCTCGGACACACATTTTAGATGTTGGCGAACTTGACCTTAACCCCAATAAGCTTAAACTTGAAAAATAAAAAAAAATATTAAGAAATCATGAATATCTAAAGAAGAAATTACACTACTGACACCGACCACCACGTTGGACGGAGATGACCTTGACCTTAGCCGCAGAGGCTTTTGACTTAAAAACTCGAGAAAAATCTCAAAAATCTATAATAAAACTGTAAACAACACCGATGATAAAATTTACGAACCTATTGCGAAAAACTAAGTTGGATGTGTGTGACCTTAAGTGTTCGATTCTCGTAAAGATGGCAGAGCACAGCCACTCCCCTCCCTGGTATGACGATCAGCAAATGACATAGCCCCCACCTCTAAATTTAATTGCCTATACAGCCTAACAATCTGCCGAACCACCAAAGTGACTTACTGACTTTATGTAAAGCACTCCTCTTCCAGCCACACCATCATCACACCTCTCGTCTCTACAGTTCTGTCGCAATTAACTCACCATAGCTCAACCCCCTCAACATCCATGCATGCCAACACCCCGCCACCCAACTCCCCACCCCCTCATTAACTCGCGATAAATCGCCAACCTCACCATCCACCCTCGCCATCAACCAACCACACGACTCTCCACCCCCGTAACTGGCCGAAACCCAACCCCTCCCCACAACCTGGTGACACACAATCCGTTCCTCTCACTCTAGTTAGTTACCACCACTTCATTTACTTTCTATAGTCCGACCGATTAGTTAGTTCCACTCCACCACCACCAATCAGTTGCCATATGTAATGTGATTACTCGCTTAAGTTCGACTGTCCTCTCGAACTACTACCATGCCACGCACACCCCTCCTCACAGTACAATTAATTCAGCCACCTCCATTTACTCACTATAGTTAGAAACCTCCCACCCCACTCCAATATTTCATCGCCTATTTCGTCGGCCTCCAACATCCCCTCAGCATTCCTTGTGTTTGGCTTAGACCATAAGAACTACCATTACTAGCTGGCCACACAAGATAACCATACAGACCAACTGAACTGACCAACCATAATAGCCAATGACTGACTGCAACAAAGATTGATTTCACCCAAGACTGAAACCAACCAAAAATGACTGCACCCAAGAATAGCACGACTCAAGAATGGCACCACCCAAGATGTGACTCCACCGAAGATGTGACTCCACCCAAGGCTGTCTCATGCCGAGATCAGTTACTGCAAAACTTGCTAGAACAATTGACAGAGTTAACCAGCAAGATAAACTGACCATACCATCCATCTATACAAACAGACGATTACCAATTTGGAAAAATTTGCCCAATACGAATCTTGTTTCTTACCTCTTAGCACCAAAGTTTCGCAAAACTTCGCAAAATATTCGAAATTTTTTTTTGCATAAACTTTGTAATTCTTTGCAAAACACCTCACCTACAGCTAACCATACCAAAAGAAAATACCAGCTTACCAGACCAACTACCCGACCAAACCGACCAACCAAACAGACCGACTATACAAACCATCCATACCAACCATCCATGTGATCTATCCATACCAGCTGACCATATGAACCAACTGTACTAGCTAGCTATACGGACCGAACATACAAATCATCCACACCAATCCCACATTCCACCCAAACAGACCAACATCTTTATCGACACTATGTTATAGCCACTTCCCAGTTGCCATTTTGGGGGAATACTCGCCACATGGCTGTACCCGATTTCCAAATAGAGTGTAATAGCTAAACACTGACGAGTCCCCTATGGGCAAAGACTCAGATTCACTCAGTCAGCATGAAGGTGCATTCAGTTAACATCCTAGTTAACCAGCTCCAAGCTACTAATAGGACCCTCACACCCAGAGGAACCCATGGTCCAGTTGAGGCCCCACCGAAACTCTACTGTCTTTCCAAAATATTGTCAGAGCTGTGTCGCCACAGCACTGCATCGACCCATCTCAGGAGTGAGTACTCTCCAGGCCTCCTTCAGCTTGCGAAGTTTCAACCACTGCCACCACGAATCCAACCTCAATGCATCGGACACCCGAGAGAACCACAGGTGAGCCATTCGGATCACCCATCGTACTATCTTAAATTTTCATGCCATTAGTACGGAGCTCCACAGGTGTTTCCATTATCTGGAATGTTTTCACAATTAAATTGAGATATTTGTGCTTCGTGGCCCAACTACCTGAGTGCTAATTAGTCCAACGCCGTAGCTAGTAGACGATCATAGGTGCTGAATATCATGCATCCGTCAGGTCTGATACCTTATTACCTATATGTGAGGTACAANCTAGTAGACGATCATAGGTGCTGAATATCATGCATCCGTCAGGTCTGATACCTTATTACCTATATGTGAGGTACAAGATGGCAGGAATGTACATGGTGGAGCCCAATTTTCTATAATACAAGGCTACAGGTACCGAAGAAAGAATCTCGGAGGCTTACGTTCCCTAGATGGGAGTAGCAATGGAGGACTCAGGTCCATCGCATCCACACCTTTTAATNGAATCTCGGAGGCTTACGTTCCCTAGATGGGAGTAGCAATGGAGGACTCAGGTCCATCGCATCCACACCTTTTAATGCCATGCAATGTTACCAGGTTCAGATACTAGGACACAGCACAGTACTGACACTTTTAACACCTAGGATCTCTCCTCCTTAGTTGACCAAGGATTGCATGGCATTATAACACACCAACCAGACCAACAGCCCAACAAGACCAGTTGGGGATACCTATGTGCCAAAATGTCCACATGAATAAACCATATCAGCAAAACATATGAACCAACCATACCAGTCAGCCATATGATTTGACCTTACCAGCAGGCCATATGATACTACCATACCCCCCAGTCAAACAAACCGGCCATATAAACCATCTGTTCAGACCAACCATACGAGCCATCTATGCCAGCCGACCACTTTAAACAGCCATACCAAACCACCATATTAACAAACCATATCAGGTGACCAGGCGAACTAACCACACATATCAAGAATACAATCTTAAAATACAAACCAGCCATGTTAGTAAAAAACAATACCAAAGCATGCGAACTGCCCATACCAAACGACCATTCCAGCCAACCTGTCAAATGACCATCAAGATCAGACAACCATTAGAATAGCTAATGCCGACTGGTCATACAAACTGAACATTAATAGCAGACCATAACTAATGACCATACCAAAGCATCATACCAGCTGACCAGGCCAACAAACCAGATCAGTAAACCATACCGACCATCCATACTAGTCAACGGTAGACTGCATCCAAGACTGACTACACCCAAGACTGGCTCATGTGAAACACACTTTAAAAAATGTGCAAGACCATCCTTCTGTACCAACAGACAATGACGACCAAGCTCTAAAAAGTCACCTAATAAGAATCTCATAGCTAAGCTCATCATGCAAAAACTTCGTAAAACCTTCACAAATCTTTGTAAATCTTCATAGAATGTTCGCAAATCGTTGTCAAACTTTGCAAAATTGTAAATCATCGCAAATATTTTGCAAAACAAAACACCCCTAAAGCTGACCAAATCATAGGCCCATTGCAGCTGCCAAGACCAACCAACCAGACTGCCCAAACATACAGACTCACCATTACAAGCCAGCCATGCCAGACGAATGCACCAGCCATCATGGCAAACCAATCAACTAGACCAGCCAACCACACAAACCACACTGACAAACGACTGACTACACCAAAGAATGATTCCTCCCAAGACTGACTCCTCCCAAGACTTACTCCTCTCAATAACGACTCCTTTCAAGAACGACTCCTCTTAAGAACGACTCCTCCCAAGTATGACTCCTCCCAAGTATGACTACACCAAAGTATGACTCCACCCAAACTGGCTCCATTAAATACTACCTTCTACTGAGACCATCTCCTGCCAAACTGACGAAAACACTTCAAAAAAACTTCGCAAAATCTTCGGAAATCTGCACAAAAACTTTGCAGACTTTTGCAAAAACTTCGCGAATCTTCATAAATCATCGGATAAACTTCTAAAATCATCTGACCCACAATTTACCATGAAAATTACTATCCCAGCCAACCATACCGACTAAGCATATAGGGCAATGAATGATTCCACCCAAGACTGACCTACCCCCAAGACTGACTCTGCAAGACTGACTCTGCAAGACGGACTCTGCAAAACTGACTCCGCCAAGACTGACTCTGCCAAGTCTGACGCTACCCAAGACTGGCTCTGCCAAAGATTCTGGCTTTGCCCAATACTCTGGCTCTGCCCAAGACTGTCTCCACCTTAAAGTGTCTCCACCCAAGACTGGCTCTACCAAGAATGGCTCCACCCAAGATTGGCTCCACGCAATACAGGCTCCAACTGAGACTGACTACACCCGAGAATGACACTACCCAAGACAAGCTCCTGCCGAGACCAACTCCTGCCAAACTGTCTAGAACAAAGGATGAGTCAAACCATAAATACCAAATTACCATACCAATTATACATGCCAAAAGACGTTGACATCCAATCTCGAAATAAGTCTAGTAATACCTATTCTCATTCCTTATCTCTTTACACGAAACTTTGTGAAAATTCGCAAAAATTTCGCAAAAATTTCATAAAACATTTCACCCACCACGATTATGCAGCGATTCGATAAGTCAGTATCATAAATTATGAGAAGTACTTTGCGAATCATGTCCCGAATTAATACGTGAGCAATGTAACATCCCTTTAATTATGTCGCGAACAATGCTGCGAACCATGACGAGAGCTACAAAATCCACGAAATATTCCTCAAAGTATGTCACGAGCCACGCCATGAAGCAATATGTAACGAGGCTCACCTCGTGTTGGAAGATTGAGGCGACGCTTTCATCTTCAGCTTCGTCTCCGATGAAGATAAGGTGTCATGGTTTTTTTTGCGGATAATTTATTCACCCATAGGCCAACCAAGGAATACGTTTTTTATTTCATTGATGATTATTTTAAAACTAAGCACGCTATTCATAAACAGAATCATTAGTAAAACACTTACCACAGATTGTAAAAATTTGTAAACTTCACTTCCGGACCAAAGCAGTTTATTGGTCAGTACCTACAAACGTTTTTCTAGAATTATGACAAATACTGCACTTCTAATGTTACAAAAAATAAATTGTACAAGGGATATTGTTGTATTTTGCGAAGTTTTGTAACTTCACAAATCATAATGTTCGAAGAAACTTGTACTGCGCTCATAGTCCTGTTGTACTTAACAATAATCATTTCTGGAGGGCAAAGGATAAAACACACTTGTTTACAATCTTTTAATTTTTATTGAAATAAGTTTGTGATAGCAGGTACTATTTGCACAATATGTTCCATATTTCTCTTGTAATAAACGTCAGGTACTGTTGTGTCGGTGTCGTCCAAACAGAGAACACTGATGTCTCTCGCGTTTATTGGAAGCAAGAGTTGTCCGGTACCTGTCTGCTTAACAGCTTAGCCAGCACATCCATTCATTGTACCGGGAATGGAAACAAATTATCTCCAACGAAGCAATACAAATTTTGTCACGAAAAGTAACACATTTTTGTTCCTTTTTTCACTATTGTTATTGCAATAACTTACGTCCTAATACATACGATAGAAAATGACAGCATGTGCTTTATATAACTGTCTGATCAATTTATTCTTGATTATGTTACTACAAGTGTTCAAAAAATTTTAAAAATCACCTTTTCTTTAATTTTTTATACAAAAATTATAAACTTTCGTAGATACAAAATATTACTCACAATTAAAAGACATATTTTAAAACACAATGCCGAAAACAACATTATTTTATATTTATTCGTTGTCCCACAAAACAATGATAAAATATACGTATTTTCTACTGATTAACATAGCACACCCAGCATTAGTGTGGGGTGATTTTTTATGGTAACCGTCATAGCAATTTGCTTAGGCTGTTGCATTTAGTGCACTATAAAACTGACAACATTCTGAAAGTAGCATCAGGAGTGTTTATAAAACCGCACAAGATATTATACATTTCCGATCCTGTAGTTAATAGTAATCGGAATTATTATATCATTAGAGCAGATTTTACATTTCCAGTTTCGCTTTAAGAACCTAAATCCGGGGATGTATGATTTCCAGTGCTACCTTAAACTCAGGGAGAAGATGATACATTTCCGATGATGATACAATTCCTGCTGTCTAGTTAAGAGCAGTCGAAATTTTGTGCCATAACCGGGGATGTTACATTTCCGGTTTGGGTTAGAGCGTACAAAATGCGGATATAAAACATTCCCGAAATGGCGCAATTCTGGTGCCCAGCCCGCCATTTAAATTAATTCTCCACTATTGTGGCGCTTGTTTGTAGGCCCGACACTAGGTAGCGCTGATATCGCTGCCGTAGGCTCGTGGCGACGTACGATCACACGAGCAACTACTTATATTAGAGTCAAACACATGTCCCCGGAGTTCTGCCAGGAGAGAGCAGCGGATTTGACTATGTCTGAGAGAGGACGACAACTTGCGATATACTCGTCTTCATATACGACGACGCCACGAGCGTACCAAGGATACGTTACACAGCTATTGTGCGTCATACAATTAAATAAACTTTAGAAACGTCCGGGAATTGTCCAGCAACATCGTTATTTCTTTAGCATTGTTTGTATTGAAGTCTTAATACTAATGAATTCGGTTTCTCTTCCTCAAGCAATCTGAAAAGTATGTATATCTTTATATATTGTGACGTATGATAATAGTTTTATTCACAGAATGATTATTTATTTACATTACACACTTGCATTGATGATTCTTAAATATGTTTTAATGTTGTGATAGTTGATTCTGTTATTGCTATTTCTCCTAATGCAGTTTTGTATTCTCGTCGTAGGCTTAAGTTTGAGCTAGGAGATGTGATTTGGATTTTTAGGAAGTTGGTTGGTACGAATGGTAATGTTCGTGTATTATGTCATGCACATTATGTGTATTGTGCTTAATAAAGTGCATGATGTAATAAGTGGTTTTATTTCTCCAACCCAGTTCCCTTTAACACTTCCGAAAACAGGATTGACCTTCAACGTCAGTTGCAAGTTTTGACGTGCCGGCCTGCTCCCGGAAGTTGCTATCAGTATTTTATAAGTTTTAGTGGATGTACATCCTTTGATAATTTAATGTTGCTCTTATGGGTAATAGCTGAGGTCCCGTCACAGCAAGCACCTAGATTTACTGAGCGATGCCGCGGATCGTGTCAGTAGTACATAGCCTTGTTCTGGAGCAGTGCGTTTTTAATTTGTTGTGAATCCCAATTAATATTCACAGAGCCATGAGGCGAGCACGTTGGCATAAGAGGAGACATATTTCAGGACCTGCTTTTCGGAATATTGGTTCTTTCGATTGTGATGTTATGAAGGACGATACTGTTTTTGTAAAGCAAGTTACGACTGCTGATCGAGGTTATTTGAAAAAACTTAAAAGAGTGATTTTCAATAGACCCGAGCTTCAAGATAGTAGTAAAGCTTTTATTTAGCCTACAGAGTGTGCTCATAACAATTTAAGACCGCCTGAAGGAATATTAGTTGAGAAATTGATTTTAAAAACTACGTATTTACTTGTACATAGCAATGGGTTTCTTATCATGACCCTGATTAACAGGTTTTTTTTTAATTTCCCTGAATTTTTGCCCACCCTTTCTTCAAAAGAGGATGTCTAAAAGGCCAACCGAATGATTATACAATTTAAGCTTATTCAAAATTTGCTGATAGTGTGAACTGAGCTAAAGTATGAGATATTTTTCTTAATATATATCGACTTAAAGTTAGCCCTTGAATTTTTAGCTCTTCACAATGTTACCAAATGTCAACTAAATTATTAACTTTCTGCTCACAGCTTACTAGTAACATTATGCTGCCTGTTCTTCGGTTGTCAAACACATAATAATTATGTTTTGAACGACAGTTTTACTGGTAATAATCAAATGCTTCTTCAACAAGTGGATGTGTTTTTGGTTTAGCAGTTTGGTCAGTATATTAATTTCCAATCATTCTCATAGTGCTTTTACTGTGTTTTGTTGTGAGTGAAATATGTCTTTCAGAGTGTATTAAGCTATTGTAGTTAATTTATATTTTTGGTTTCACACCTACCAGGTTTGATTAACTGCTTATGTATTTACATTCAGACTGTTCATGCTACTGATACTCTCACACCCACACGCTACACTTTATATATATAGTATACAGATACAATACACATTGCCAGTGTAATTTGAAACACAACAAACATACTTACATTAATAACAATATATGTAAACATATTAGTATATATATTGTTTATGAAAGATATAGATGTCAATGCCACCCATCACCAGAATGCAGTCAACTGATTAGCAAAGCAAAAACGGTCGTGTTTCTCAACTACATCATGGATTGCAACATGCAATTCGGTAAATAGCTGTGTGATTGAAACTGTTAAAAAGGATCTCACGTAACACTTAACGCACAGTTACATTAGCCACATACCTCTATACAAATAGTTTACTCATGGATGTGTGAAAATTACAAAAGCTTTAATACAAATAATAATTAATTGAATTAAAATTTTAAATACTTCAAATTACATATATGTGTATTACCGATGCAATAAATTTTCGAAGTGTAAAAAATATTATGCTTATAGATATAAATGTAGAACTGATATCTTCATTTTACATGGTGCTGATTTTTTGACAAAATAAAATGCAAGGTAAACTACCAGCAAGTGATTGTTAAAGAAACACTCTTATTATTGAATAATTATTATGTACAGTTGAAGGCAGCTACTTCTTAGCAATACTTATGATCAACTACGAAAACTCAGGGTGTTATTTTACTCCAATGGTTCATTCAAAATCTGCTGGAAGCAGCTAGGGCGTTAAAGTAGGCGGCTGTGAATCTGCTATCATTACCCAAAATACCTCTGGATGTAAACTAGTAAGCGTTACGTATTTGGAGCAAACCACAGAATAAATTAATTTTCATGCGAGTTTGTTTAAATATTATTCAATGATTTACTTTCAGCTGGCTTACTGACGTCCCTTACAACATGTATTAATTAATATTCTTCATGTAAAATAAATTTCTGAAACCCGTGAGAATTATTGAATACGGAATGTATCGAGTTCCTGGAATCTCTAAACACCTGAAATGCAAATACTCAAGAGTAGATTCCTTTAATTATTTTTCCATACATTTTTAGTAAGCTATATTCATTGATATTCCCTACTTTTTCATACTACTTACGCACACAGTCAGAGTCAGGGTGTGCTGTTCGCCAAATGTCACGTGACGACAGACTAAATTTCACAATATCAAATCAGTGGTACTATTGCCATTTGGATATGGGTAATTTTGATTAGTAGTGCAGAAGTTTTCGATTCGGCAAAATGCCGTCGACATTACTCCTGGCGGCTAGCTCGAGAAACAAATCACAAACGAAACAAAAAACATGATGGCGCTCGTGACGTCACAAGACGGCCGCCAGCCGGGACTAAAGCTCCCGTTTCCAGTAATGTCTTTCAAGATGGTGGGCAAAGCCTAATTTCTATGCGAAATTCCTTTGCACACGAATCATAATTTTTTCTACCACTGTGAACTGCTATGATTCGCTTGAAATGACATAATATATATAGTGTTTTGTAGGAGTATAAACTTTTAAAACATTTTCATGAGTGACGAAAGAAAAAAAAAAATATCTAACTGCATATAAAAATACAAGGCCCCTTTTTTATGTTGATAGCCTAATCCGTGGGGAGAAGCAGTTGTTTATTTTTTGAACGAACCCAAAAATAAATTTTATAAGGTACTCATAGTCATGGCGTTGGCAACGAACCCGACAGCTAGTGGTTCGATTAAGCGATCTCGGTCTTAGGCATTGACAATAACGAACGTATGCTTTAAAGGTTTTTAGGTAAACTTACCTTCCAATGGCTGATCTTATAAACTTAATTAAGAAATGTTTGTTTGGTTCCATTTTGGTAATAAGTTCAGTTTAAATTTTATAAGTCCATCTTAGCAGTGTATTCCTCGATTCCTCATAAAAAATATTATTTTCATAAAATAGTTTTTTTGATTGTATTTATTATTAATATGTACACCAAACACCCCAAAAACTAAACCTTACTTTATCTTACAATAATCGCAATTTAAAAAATAAAATAGGAAATAATTTAGTTGCTATCTGCTAATTTTAGGAAGAAAAAAAAATTCACTTAGTTTCATGATGGCATTCAGAATGTTGATATTTACAAGAAGATCCGAAATAAATACAGCTTACCCATTCGTTTTTTACTCAACATACTCCATTTATTAATTTTCTTTGCATACTGATAACTGTGTCACGCAATCCGCGAATTCCTTCAGTATTTTGTTGAGAACCGGGTCTTTTAGAAAACATGCCACGCATGATGTTCCCCCACACCCTTTTCAGACAGAGAGCGGTGAGTTTACTTGGTTGCAGACAGAGTTTCGGCCAGGGGCAGCGTGCACCCGCGGGCCCCATGAAGTTTAACGCACCATCAATCNTTCACTTAGTTTCATGATGGCATTCAGAATGTTGATATTTACAAGAAGATCCGAAATAAATACAGCTTACCCATTAGTTTTTTACTCAACATACTCCATTTATTAATTTTCTTTGCAAGACTGATAACTGTGTCACGCAATCCGCGAATTCCTTCAGTATTTTGTTGAGAACCGGGTCTTTTAGAAAACATGCCACGCATGATGTTCCCCCACACCCTTTTCAGACAGAGAGCGGTGAGTTCACTTGGTTGCAGACAGAGTTTCGGCCAGGGGCAGCGTGCACCCGCGGGCCCCATGAAGTTTAACGCACCATCAATCCTTTTTAATTACCAGGGCCTGAGGTTTCGGCCGGAGCAGCGTCGTAGAGTGGCTGTCGGGAGAAGGGTCGGGCTTGAAACGAGGTCGATGGGCTGGCTGGAGGGAGGACCGGCAAGTGACGGGCTAAGGGGTTGGTTAGGGGTGAAGTAGGAGGCTGTCCACGGACCAGCTGGGGTTTCTCACGTCTGTTTGCTCGAACTCGGGTGAGGATTGGTCGTGGGGGATGTAGCGGGAGGGATGTAAGAATGGGACTAGAGAAAGCAGACGGCAGAGCACAGATCGCGTAGCGCCAGAGAGGACTTGCATCAATACACTCACTCTGCGGGGGATCCCGGCTTTCAATGAACAAGAATACTCTGCTAAGTACATTAACGCAATCTTACGTTTGTTTGTAGCATTTAAATACGTAAACAATCTTAATGTAGGGACACAGTGAAGAAGGCTATGAAGTCATGCAAGGCTTCCTTGTCTTGAGGAGGTCATAACCTCCAGGTTTGACTAACTGCACTATGGAAGAAATGTAAAGGGAAGGACTAGTCGTGCCAATATAATTAGTCTTACTCGTTGCGAATGTCAATGTACTACATTACTACGTATCATCAATTTCCCTACAAATTATGCGAAGTTCCGGTCCAACTGAACTGCAAACATAAAGGACGATAATCATTATTAACAAACACAACATAAATCGTATATATGACTATGGTACTTAAACTTCTACAGAGATTTTAAAACAAGTTATTTGGTAGTTCTGTCATTCTAATTGGACAGGGGTTTACAATAGTGGATAATGTTCTTAATTATTTATTAGTGCCATTTAACTTTTTATTGCTTACTAAAATAATTTGAATTTAGGCTAAACAGTATATCCGCGAAGGCGTGGAGATAGAACAGCAATGCAGGCTAAAACCAAGCTGGATATACAAATTTTGTGTGAAAGTGGTTTCGATATGTGTGCGTGTACACGGCAGATGACAAGAGACAAGTCCCGAGCTGAGACTGTCGTGCACCTTGAGTAGCATCCCACGCCGTCTCCGAAACCTCCCACACTCAGGTGCACTCATGGTCTGGTCGAGGTGCTATGCTCACATCCTCAGCCTGTTCAGTGGCTGTGTGGCTGCTCACTTACATCATTGCTCTGCTCCAGCACGTGGATTTCCAACCCACTGCCAGCACGAGTCCAACGAGTCCGACCGATCTTGTCGCCAGAGAGAATCTCTGATGGCCCTGTTTGTAGTCATGTATTCTTACCCAAAGTTTCTATGACACTTGTGGGTGTGACATTAGACTGTACATCAACGCGGCCGAAAATAATTCCTTCACATTGAAATGGTGGCACTCGGCCCTAACGGGTTTAGAGCTGAATAGTCCGACGCCGCACCGAGCGGTCGGACCCAGGTGTCGTCTAGCGTTCCTGAGCCAGAATGTCATCTTGTTTGAAATATGTTATATGCAGCACCTAACCCAAGCTTGTTGGAGTCCCACGCGGGATTAGGACGCTTTGACACTAAGGCATGTCACTGCCAGACACTTCAAGCACGCGGACGCATTCCCACAAGTAAAGGCTGATCGTGAGACAGCCCACATTTCACTCGGTCACTTAACTCTACACTCATTCGTTGATAGACAGCCAGAAACGAACTTTGCACAGTTCAGTAAGCATGTCCCGTGCAGTATATGATGTTATGTGCTTGTGTATGAATACTGGGTTGAGCTTATTGTGTGTATAATTAGTGGTCCACATGTTCAAAACATCTATTTTAATGACTTAGTTAGATATAAATCATTCTGGTTTAAAATGTTACGAATGCTTGATAAAATTGCTACTAACTAGTATTTATGCACTGCATTTTACTGAAAATATAATAAAGACATAATGAATGTAACAAATATGTTAACAATTTTGATTGATATATTCACGTTTTCGTCATTTTCATATTCTAAACACATCATTACTATCCGACCTTATTCAATATGTTTTTTAGGTAAAATTTTATTTCCAAATGCACAGAAAATTTTGTACTATCACAATGGAACTGCTAGAAAAGAGTCGTTACTACATTCATATGTTACGTCACGTTTCAGCACTAGTTTCACCACTGTTGTCACACATATGTTATGTACTCTTCTAAAATATTTACCATGATCCAGTCCTTTTTCAAGTAGTCTTCTTCGATCATAGTTTACTTGTAAATGAACGCAAATCATCGTTGCTTCGCAGCAGTAATGTAGTGACAGTGCTCTGCAACTATTATTCTCCCGAATAAAACACTTAGTTTTAGCGCATTTAGCTCACACACGTAACGTGGCACGCGGTGACCGTGTCACTCAACTAGATTTTATGCTCTGGAATTTTTTTTTCTGTAGTGTAGTGGAGAGATTAGGGGGCTCTTAACATCGCGGTCTTGAGAGCTGATAAGGATGAAGTGAGGTGAATATGGAGCAGCGCCGGAATGTAAGGGTGCGGGAAAAGGAGGATCTCCAAGAAAACCTGCCGACCATTGGCATCGTCCGGAACGATTCCCACATGCGAAAATCCGGGAACGACCCCATCGGGAATCGAATCCGGTTCGCCTAGGTGGGAGGCGAGTAGTCTGACCACTACACCACCGCAGCCCCTCTGTAGATAGATGTTTTGCCGTATAATCATAATGTGTTAGGGGAAACATTGCCATGTAACTTACGCGTAATCAGTTGTTCAGAAATATTAATTCCATTTGTATAGCCTTACTCAGTTTTGGCGACATAAAACGCTAAATGAACAGAGTTAATATGCACACGACAATTTCTGCAAATAATTATCGGTTTGTGAATATTGATTAACGTTTAAAACTTTATTACATTTATATATGGATGCCGTTAAATTTGGTGTAACTTACTAAGTCACAGAAGAGTGATAGAGAGAGAAGCGGCAGAAGGATACGCAACGGGCTGAAAGTAGAACTTACGTCGGATTTTTAAAAGTGCTCACTTTACCGCGAATGCCCTAAAAAAAAAATATATTATAAAGTGATTTTTTTTACAGTAAGATATTTGTTTGAGGTAATGCTTTTTCTCCGTTCTTCCTCTTTTTGCAATTTTTTCGAGTTCATGGAACCGACCTCTAACTCACTCTCACCTGTGTATAACACAGCTCTTTCTGTTCCTTTCACAAGAGATACGAGGAAACATTCGTTTGCAGCTTCTGCATTGCAACAGCCAATTACTATTTTTATATGTATTTAGTTTCCCTCCCCCACTATGCAGAGCTTTATTGTATCCGCCACTGAGCTTCATTACTTGATACATAGTTTTTGCCATGAATAGCACAGTGGCTTCAGCGCGCGTGGAGTTCTTCGGCCCACTGCTAGTGATGTCATTTTATAGTGGTAGCTTAACGAGAGTACTGACCCAAACATTTCTCTGGTAGGCCCAAGACAATAACTGATCGGGACAGGGGAACTCTCAAGAGCGTGTAGTGCGCATAAAGTCGAGGTAGACCAATCTTGCTGGGCGTGCAACCAATATCCGTGTCCCAATATTGAACTGATTTTCTGCCAATACAAATAGATAAAGCGGCGTCAATTGGATTGGAGGTTAGAATATTGTAAGTGTAAACTGTAAACAAGTGCTTTGAGGTGTGTGCACACTTCCTCTAACAAATTTGTAATACAGTTTGATGAAATTCTATTTGATAAAAGTATTTTATTCATGCCAATGTGCTCGTCTTTGAAAAGTAATATATAAACACACATGTTCATCAGTGTTGACCATATGACTTTGACAGTTGTGCTCCTTTGGGGCAGGTCAATGTCGGGCACATGCACAGAATACGAATTAGTGGTCTACCTCATCTTTAGTGTACGGTTGTGCGAACCACTCGTCAGACAGACAAGTCGGTGACTGTAGAGTTCTTCCATTGCAGGCCAGTTACAGGGGCCAATTATATGTCCCTTGACCACAAGCTGAATACACTTGGTTTCTATTCTCTTAAATCGAAACTGCTGAAACTGTTCGAAATCAGTGTATTTGACTGCAGAACTATTAAAATTGGTCCACTTGAATCAGTAAAAGTCTACTGGCCATTTTGGTTGCTGATATTTACTGAATGAACAGTAATTTATACAGATTCCTAATGAATTGCACTGCCTTGGTAGTAAAAGCTCAGAGCATTCCACTGATTCTCCAGTACATAACAGCTCATTAACTGAGGATTCAGTAAAATAATTCTACTGATTCATGTTTAGAGTGCAAGGTCGCTCCGCTGCCAGTAAGGCACAGGTCGCATATACCAGGATCCGAAGTCCTGATTTAGGTTAAGAGTGCAAGGTCACGCTTCTGCCAGTACGACACTGGTCGCACATACCAAGATCCTAGGTCCTGATTCAGATTTAGAGTGCAAGGTCGCTCCGCAGCCAGTAAGACAGTTATCGCACATATCAATATCCGAAGTCCTGATTCCGGTTTAGAGTGCTAGATCGCGCTGCTGCCAGTACGACACTGGTCGCACATACCAAGATCCGAAGTCCTGATTCAGGTTTAGAATGAAAGGATGCGCCACTGCCAGTAAGACAATGGTCTCACATACCAGTATCCGAAGACCTGATTCAGGTATAAAGTGCAAGGTCGCGCCACTGACAGTAAGACACTGGACGCACATACCAGGATCTGAAGACCTGATTCAGGTTTAGTGTGCAAGGTTGCGTGGCTGCCAGTAAGACACTAGTCGCTTATATTAGGATCTGAAGTCCTGATTCAAGTTTAGAATGCAAGGTTGCAACGCTGCTAGTAAGACACTGGTCGCAAATACCAGGATCCGAAGTCCTGATTCATGTTAAGAGTGAAAGGTTGCGCCACTGCCTGAAAGACACTGGTCACACATACCAGTATCCGAAGTCCTGATTCAGGTTTAGAATGTAAGTTCACGCCGGTGCCAGTAAGACACTGGTCGCACATACCGGGATCCGAAGTCCTGATTCAGGTTTAGTGTGCAAGGTTGCGTGGCTGCCAGTAAGACACTAGTCGCTTATATTAGGATCCGAAGACCTGATTCAGGTTTAGTGTGCAAGGTTGCGTGGCTGCCAGTAAAACACTAGTCGCTTATATTAGGATCTGAAGTCCTGATTCAAGTTTAGAATGCAAGGTTGCAAAGCTGCTAGTAAGACACTGGTCGCACATACCAGTATCCGAAGTCCTGATTCTTTTTAAGAGTGCAAGGTTGCGCCGCTGCCTGTAAGACACTGGTTGCACATACCGGGATCCGAAGTCCTGATTCAGGTTTAGTGTTCAAGGTTGCGCGGCTTACAGTAAGACACCGGTGGCTTATACCAGGATCCGAAGTACTAATTCATGTTAAGAGTGAAAGGTTGCGCCGCTGCCAGTAAGACACTGGTCGCACATACCAGTATCCGAAGTCCTGATTCATGTTAAGAGTGCAAGGTTGCGCCGCTGCTAGTAAGACACTGGTCGCTTATAGCGGGATCCGAAGTCCGGATTCAAGTTTAGAATGCTAGGTTGCACCGCTGCTAGTAAGACACTGGGCATACATACAAGTATCCGAAGTCCTAATTCAGGTTTAGAGTGGAAGGTCACGCCGCTGCAGGTAATACACTGGTCGCACATAACAGTATCTGAAGTCCCGATTCAAGTTTAGAATGCAAGGTTGCACCGCTGCTAGTAAGACACTGGTCGCACATACCAGAATCGGAAGTCCTGATTCAGGTTTAGAATGCAACGTCGCGCCACTGCCAGTAAGACACTGGTCGTACATACCAGGATCCGAAGTCCTGATTCATGTTAAGAGTGAAAGGTTGCGCCGCTGCCAGTAAGACACTGGTCGCACATACCAGTATCCGAAGTCCTGATTCATGTTAAGAGTGCAAGGTTGCGCCGCTGCTAGTAAGACACTGGTCGCTTATAGCGGGATCCGAAGTCCGGATTCAAGTTTAGAATGCTAGGTTGCACCGCTGCTAGTAAGACACTGGGCATACATACAAGTATCCGAAGTCCTAATTCAGGTTTAGAGTGGAAGGTCACGCCGCTGCAGGTAATACACTGGTCGCACATAACAGTATCTGAAGTCCCGATTCAAGTTTAGAATGCAAGGTTGCACCGCTGCTAGTAAGACACTGGTCGCACATACCAGAATCGGAAGTCCTGATTCAAGTTTAGAATGCAAGGTTGCATCGTTGCTAGTAAGACACTGGTCGCACATACCAGTATCTGAAGTCCTGATTCAAGTTTAGAATGCAAGGTTGCACCGCTGTTAGTAAGACACTGGTCGCACATACCAGAATCGGAAGTCCTGATTCAGGTTTAGAATGCAACGTCGCGCCACTGCCAGTAAGACACTGGTCGTACATACCAGGATCCGAAGTCCTGATTCATGTTAAGAGTGAAAGGTTGCGCCGCTGCCTGTAAGACACTGGTCGCACATACTGGGTTCCGAAGTCCTGATTCAGGCTTACAGTGCGAGATTGCGCCACTGCCAGTGAGACACTGGTCGTACATACCAGTATCTGAAGTTGTTCGGAAGGGACACCTTGACTGGACTGCCGGGCAGTGGGAGGTTGCATAGAGTGATGTGTCGCGGTAAATGGTATGACTTTCTGATGGGCGTGAGTGGAACTGCTTCGTGTCTGGCGATGGCATATTTATTTGATGTGTTGTGTCAACAGTGACATATTTTGGCGGTTGTAAGATTGTGTTTCGAGCTGCTTCTCTTGAATTGAGCTGTACGTATTAATCGACGAATCAATGAAATCTTGTATGTACCTTACCAAATTGGATAATGATAGTAATCCCATACCATGGCAACAATTTTGGAATTAGCCATTTCTCATATCATATCAATAATCAGCCCGAACTTTGAGGAACGTCGCATACGCCGCCTGTTAAAACTATTATATGTATGTGTTAAAATAACTCGCTAGAAGCCACATTTAGGGGTCATATTAATAGTCGGTTCCTAGATCCCGTTTTAATATCGTATGAGATGAGCTTTAGTTATCGAGACTAGCGCGAAATAATAGCAAGTAATTGCAGCCAACTAAGCTGATATTAGTTTCAAGTTTCTTTTCTCAAGTGATATTAGATTGTAAGATAGGTTTTTTAAACACAGACATGAAAAGGCTTCTTCAAAGTAGATTTTATAGCATTTTTTTTTACTGTCGATGCACGATTGTCTAGGGCTACACATGAATGTACCGCAACATTTTTTTTTTTCGTTTCTTGTGCCAAACAACGCATTACAAATTACACGGTGTTGAGAAAACACAAGTAATTCTTTAAATTGGAAAATAAAAATACATAATTTAGAAAAATGCATGGTTCATGTGTATGCTGAATAGCCACAGCAAAAATCTAGAACACTCTAGTTTTCCAAAACTTTGGCTCGGAAAGAGAATATTTAATTTATTATTTTACGACATATGCTGTTTTATACAGTTGTATGGATTACCAATATATATGTGTATAAAAGTGTACAGTTTTTTTAAATATATGTGTATGAAATGACATTTTTTATTTACAGTTTTACAAATTATTACAATAATTTAAACATAAATTAACTTTGAAAATTTATCGATAGGCAGCACTGCATTGAAAGTATTTGGGCAATGTAAAAGAAATATTGTTAAAAACAATAAACATTTTAATTTAGAAAATTATATGATATATAAGTATTTATCAAGCAAACACTGTCGTGAATTATGCTTCCTGCTAAAACCAGGAAATCAGCAATTTAATTACAGCTTAGCGTTATATATGAAATTGATATAGTGTCCTAAATGTACTGTCGTATCACCATTAAACGGGTACTTCGTTATATCTACCTTTATTATCATTCCGATATTGAAAATAAAAATAATTTTCATACGATACAAAGCTAGTATAATTGCGTATTTAATGATAGCTTAATATGTGATATAAAGTAAAGACAGTGCGTATATAAATGTCTCATGTCACCAGCGTATATATTATTTGAAACGAGATTAATGAAATTCCCGATATTATTTACAGTGACTATTAATAGGCGCTAGTCTCAAGAGTCGAATATTGAATCGTAAAACCTACTCTCAAGTCACGAAATCGTGTAAATACATTAAGCTGAGAGCTACTTCCGCATGAGTCTCAAAATTAATCTCAAGCTGTGTTTGTTTAACAAAATGTGTTTTTAAATCTATTCCCTATTTCTTATACACGACTATTAAAAGAGTCTTAAATTCAAAAGTTTTACTTTAGGATGAGCTGAAGCGTCGTTGGCCTTCCGCATATTTACCATGCCACAGAAAAAAATTAGACACGAATCCTGCCAATATTGTAGTGGAGTGTAGTGGAAGTGAGCGGAGTCTCTACATCAAAGAGTTAACGCTGTAGGCACGACAGGGTAGCCGACATGCTATTATTGACACGGCTGTCGCCTTCGTCACCAACAGCGGTGGGGGTCCGATGGTTTGACCACACAGTGTGTGTCGGGCCATGAGAGGGAGCACCCAAACTATTTATTTGCTGATATGTAGTTTGCTTATCATATGTGTAAATGTATTATTCAACGATAGCACGGGACACATTCAGTATTTAACCATAAGTGGTATTTTAAAATATTCAAGTATGGTTGACCATGCAGCTAAAAACATTTCGTTCGATAAATTTTTACACTCAACGCCGGCAAATGTGAGCAAACGTTTCTGCAAAATGTTTACAGGTTGTTTACAAAAATCACCGACAAACTCCGTCAAGTGATTCCTCACATAAACATAGACACAAAATATCTTTACATGAGATTTAGCCTAACTCACTTCTTGAGGATGGTACTCGCCCGTAAAGGTGGATACGAGGGACAGGTTTATTGTGAATAGCAAGGAACGAAATTGAATGATAGCTCTGAAAGTAGGTGTAGTGTACCAGTAAATGCGGCACCACACACACGCACACACACGCACGTACCCACTGAGGAAGGCGTCGCACTCGCCTCCAATATGACTGGTTACACCTGGCTTCGTGTAGAGGTGTGTGCTCACTGCTCTTCATGGATGTAGCGCAACACCTCACGTGACTCGGAATATACCAACATTCCGTTGGTAGAACGTGGTTCGTTGTACTCCGTCATAAGGAATTCCCGACACTTCCAGTCATTCTGTGCGCTGCACATTAGTGTTGTTAAAGTAAAGAAATTTGTATCCGTCTATATTAGAAAATAAGTGTAGCTCTTGTCGCTATATTTGCAATAATTTTGAATGCCATTTGTGTGTCCACGCATTTGTTAGCCTATTTGCTAAGAACGTGAAAGTGCAAAATGTGGTCACATAGGTCGTACGCTGGTCAATCAATTTTATGTGTGGATTAAACCTATGCACTGTTTCATGTTTTGTATGCACTGACTGTACATGCAACGAAAGACGATTTACAATCTGAAAATAAAGATGATGATTCAACGTGCCCCTTCCATCGTTGTGACATGCATCGCACGTGCGGTAATTTGCAACTGGTGCAAGAGGGTTTCCAACCAATTGTTTTAAAGATGGCTTATTTTTTGTCATGAAATTTCTGTTGTACGTAATGGCAGTAAGATTTTTTTCAATATTCACAACATTTGGATCAGAAAAAAGAAATGAAAACCTATTTTGTTTGCTTCTCCTTTTCCCAAAACTAAAGCTTATCTTTCTGTTTTCAACCCCGCGAGAACGTTACAGAGTTTTTGTTACTTTCGTTACCATCTACAATGCCAATACAATCAAGATTCAATTCGGACCACGTATCTTTTAAGCAGTATACGAGGGCAAATCAATAAATAAGTTACACTTCCACGTTATGGCCATGTATGAAACCACCTATACATAGGCAACTCGGCTATGACAACATACAATGTAAGTTCATTTTTCCACATAGTCCCCAAGAGACTGTACACATTTCTCGGAACGGTCAACCAACTTTTCCATTCCGGATGCATAGACATCTCCTCCAGCTCTATGTAACCACCCGGAGACAGCTGCTTTCACCTCCTCATCGTTGAACCGGTTGCGTAAAGCAATTAAAGAGATGCGCCGGGAAAATTGAGCGCCGGTGTGATTTTGTTGGACGATAACGCAACACCTCACATGGCCCGCCAAAAATGATGGTACTCGAAGTCTCCTAGAAAATCCATTGCTAGTAACAAAAATTCACGCGGTTTGCTACATATCTACTGCGCAGCCAAGTAATTTAAGACAACAAAAATCTTGACTTACTTTGGACAAAATCACGTCAAAAACCACATAGTATTCCTCTAAAGAAATGAAAAAAAATATTGTGTTAGTTAAAGTGCGATGAGTTATTCTCACCGCTAACTGGATAGTTTCGTAGACTCAAGCAACGTTATGACGATAGGGAGAGTGGCTCTCGATGTACATTGATACCGCAATGGTTTACCAGTGCCTTCCGCATTGTGAAGGCAATCCAGATGGACCAGCCACTTCAAATATCCACTGTCGGTGTCCGGAGTCTAACGCAGAATAGCAGCAGCGATACCAACTACAACACGGCAGTCGCCGGTGGAAGGATGATTGACCCAATTTCCGTGGATTGCGTTTGTGCAGGCTAAGAAGGGAAGTGATGTTCGTTGATTCCAACCAGCAAACCCTCGCCAACACGTTTCATCAGAGGCCAACATGGTAATGCGCGCCAGACCTAAACATTTTTCTTTGAGCCATTTTCGCCGCCGCGCGAGCGGACCGAGTAAATGTTTCAATTATGCTGATACAGCTTGCAGCACCTGAAGGGCGTATGCGGCTGGAAGGAGGACTAGGGGGGGGGGGGAACTCTGCCCTCCCTCGAGTTCTCGCGGGAGCCGCTGCTAGACAAGTTGGCGGGTGCAGACGGCATGCAGAATTAACAGCAGAAGCTCGCAAACTCGAAGCCGCTGAGAAGGTGGTTGGTCATGAGATGGGATTGCGGGGAAGGGAAGTTGAGATCGTGTTACCACTGCGCGGGCCTCAATCGCCATAATGAAACAGGCGGGCCATAAAAGGCCCGTCCGTAACCGCCCAGGCCTAGGCTATCATCCACCGCCAACCCTCTGTTCAAAGTAACTTCTGCCCTCGACTGCCCTCGTCTCGCACACGTACTTCTCCGGTGTTCTGCCAGGGGGCTTTCACAACACGCCGCCCGTCGCTGCGAAGCGCGACTACGCGAGCCACACAGCGGTGTTCGCGTTAACTGAAGGCCATTGTGGTCCGAGCGATGCCACTCCACCCGCCCCGACTTTCACGGTTGCACACCAAGCGCATTTATAAAATAAAAGTTATTAAAAATATATATATATGTTTTTCAAATATACGGAATGAATTAGTCATCGTGTATTTAAATTAAATAAAACTACATTCCAGAGGTTAAATTATAAGTTTTAATTGCCGTTTAACATTGAGTTCTTGGGTGCTGGTGAGGGCGCAATGAGGTGAGCATAGAGAAGCGGCAGAATGCGATGTTGAGAGAAACAGGAGTACCACGTGCAAACAAGCCAACCCAAGGCAATGTCCACTTCGTTTCCCAAGTGCAAAAATCGTGGACGTGAGTAATCCGACTACCACACAAATTAAAAAATATAAAATATTGTCGATTAATTTTGAAGCCGGTTATTATTTCTTCCGCGCACCGTTTCTATAAGCACTTAACCAACGCTGCTGCATTCTAATTGAATATTATCGTCTCTGTGGAAACAAATAAAAATTTGTGGCTGTAAAATACTAATGAGCTTGCCTAAATTACGAATTTAACAACACTAGCAGGCCTAACCCACGACCTGTTCTGCTGGTCATTAACTTTCGAACCCTACATGCTGTAAGGACGGTATTTTCCATAAATTAGATTTCCCATTTCGGTGGTTACCGCCTTGTCTTCTAATCGCGGCAAAGCGTGTTTAGTGCCCGCGAAGTGCGGCTAAGTCTTTGAGAGCAGCGGTACAGTAATCACACTTGCATCGGAAAATGTTTCCTTGAAGCTCCTAGAGAAATAATGAATCTACTTTCCCAATGCTTTAACACAAGTCTTACGTTTTTATAGGCGTGCCCAAAGAGGACACATTTTCTGTCCCAAGAGTTTGGAAACGTTGAACGTAACAAGCACAAGTCAGTGCGAAAATCAAGGACCGATTTTCACAATGGACAGCATGGCAACCTATAAAATTCCACTCATTCCTGCGGCACGATCACACCCTTTGCCATGCATATATTGCGACTTTCTGCCAAGGGTTTTTAGATTAGTGAAGATTAGAAAGACACTCTAAATTCGAATCAGTGGAAAACCACTGATTTACAGTGAAATTCAACTACTAGAATCAATGAAAATGGCTCCACTTATAATCAGTGAAAAACCACTAATTGTTTCAGTGGGAAAATTTCACTGATTCAATAAGTGACGGCCAACTGCACCGGCAAATTAAATATGGTTTGTATTGAATTCAGCAAAACAATTACGAGAAATAAACATATTAACGATATTTCGTCATTTATATTGCACAATTGACCGTAATTTAAAAAGTAAAAAAATTTCCGGAGGTGGCTGGGATTGAATTTACATACCCCTTCACTTTGGTTTTAGGCCGTTACCTTGCCATCTGCTCTACCGAGTCAAGTCGGTATTAATGAGGAAAATATGTTCTTTATAATTCTTTAATGAAAATACTTAGTACCGTTGGGATTGTTAAAACGAATAGTACTTATTTAAACCTTCAAACAGCGCTGTGATGATTACATGAAAACGAAATGAAAGACGTAAAAACGGAATGAAAGACTGAATGTTCATGTCACCTTGTAAAATGGCGTTTTGAAAGACGAAAAACATTTTAGAAAGTATTTTCTATTGGTTTTAATAGTTTATGCTTTTTTTATTTCGCTTGATACACATTGTTCAACGGTCATTTTTAAAAGTTGTTCGACGGCTACTTTTACACGCAGTTTAACTGAAAAAAAAAAAAAAAAAAAAAATCACCTGAAAAACAGTGAATAAAAAGACTGATGAATCAGTGGAAAATGTCACTGAATCAATAAGTGAAGGAGAACAGACATTTTTTCACCTATTCATCAGTTAAATCCACTGAAGTGACTGTTGAATCAGTCAGGCACTGTTAATTGACCGAAACAGGGAAATTCTCACTGTTTCAGATTTAGAGTGGATGATGATTCGATTGGATCATATACCGGAACAAATTTCAGAAAATCTAACAGGACAGCAGTTGACGTTGTGACACGACTTGCATAGTTTACCGAAAAGGAAAGTTGCTCCACTTCCCTAATGATAGTGGTATCGTCCATTGAGTTGGTTCGAGAGATTTGGGCGGCTCTTAACAACAAGAGCCGATGAGGGTGAAATGAGGTTAGAATGAAGCAGCGCCGGAATGCAAGGGCGTGGGAAACGGGAGATCCCAGAGAAAGCCCGCCGGCCAGCGGCATCATCCGGCACGATTCCCACTTGGGAAATCCGGAGTGAACTGGCTGGGGATTGAACCCGGTTCGCCAAGGTGGGAGGCGAGCAGTCTAACCGCTCAGCCACCATGGTCGTTGGCATGTCCGTCATCACACTTAACTATATTTACAAGATGCTTCAAGATAAATTTTCTGCAAACGTCGAGTGATTCGTTTTGTTTGTTTTGATTAGTTTTGATTATTTTCGCATATTCCTAAGTTTCGAGGCGAGGAAGTTGTACTGTGTTAGGCCATATTACTTTATATGATTTAAGAGTGCCAGACAATTATTGTCAGAATGACAGCTATAAAACATTATAGCCTAGTGTGCTATACCTACAGAAGTATGTAACCTATTAAAACATAACGTTTATATACTGGCAATATCTACGACAATCATCGTATGTGCAAATACATAAAACATTTGTCCTCCATTTATAAATATCGTCACATAAAAAATGGAAATATTTGGCCATATCTCGAGAACCAGCCAACCGATGCCACCAAATTTTGCACGCTGGTAGTGCTACAGCAGGGTATCTACAATAACGTGTTTTAGGTATGGCAAGCTTTATATTAAATGGTGTCTATATAAACAATTTATATTAGTATGTTATGCCTACTAAACAATGCAACAAAAAAATATATATGCTAACATTATTCATTAGAAGAATAAATTATGCATAAAGAGATACTATGTTGCAGGCCTTTTTGNGTTAGTATGTTATGCCTACTAAACAATGCAACAAAAAATATATATGCTAACATTATTCATTAGAAGAATAAATTATGCATAAAGAGATACTATGTTGCAGGCCTTTTTGCCAAATAATGTTAAGGTGAGAATAATAAATATTTTAACATACTTCCGGAATAATTCAATTAATTTTCACCATATTTTTCACATCAGTACTGCTACAGAAGGCCATATGATTTATGTTGAGTCAGATTATGAACCATTTTAACAAATTCCGCCAAATTTTGTATTTGGACATAATATACTATAATCATTGCATACATAAATTCTCTTTTGTAGGCAATTTTGCAAGATAGCACCAAATAAGAAAATTAAGTTTTAATACTATATATCAGAGACAAATTAACAGATATAGCTGCACCAAATTGCTGACACAAGTAGCGCCAGGTTAGGCCATGTAAATTTACATGTTTTAAGTGGCTCAGGCACTTATTTTCAAAATGATGGCCATGTTAATATTTAAGGTTACTAAACCCTTTTATTAAAAACATTAGACTGATTTTATCAGAAGTCAATGCTTAGAATCCTTTCTCTATAATGCAGTTAATTGCATGCTAGCTTATGGTACGAGGTTTTCTGGGTTCAAGTCATGGGTAAGGCACGTGTATTTGTAATTTTATCATTACTGTTGCAAATGTTTCTCATTTCATGGTAAAATTATAATACTAACAAAAATACGGCATAAACTACCTACCATATAAACTTTCAAGAACATCACTAAGTGTTTGCACCCATGTAGAGGGAAGTAGATTCGTTTGTGATAATATAAACTTATTGTTACTATGAACGGAAACTTGCGGTGTATAACATCATTTTTTATAATCTGGGGAATGCACACGTTCGGTCTTACACTTCAGATGAGACTGAAGGAAAAAGAGGAAGCGTTTAAATCTCATCCTGGATTTACGGGGAAGTAATGGCTCATCCTGAAATTGTTTATATAAGAATTATACCTGATAGCTGTGGATGTCAACAATAAAACTTAATTCAGCTTGATGTGCCTTTATGCAGTTACAGTGCACCCAAACTTGAAAGTCACTGATCTGGTATTTTTCAAGCCGGGTCATTCTCAAATGGAAGCAGACTCAGTTCATTCAAAAATCGTAGCAAAAACAAACAACATACTATTCTATACCCCGGAAGTTTGGAGACAATTCATGATGGCGGCCCGTAACCACAGGCAGCTTCGTGCTTCTCAGTCCCAGTTCGTACCTCAAAAAACCAGCAGCAATTCATCATTCCCTCATGAGTAGNTCGTAACAACAGGCAGCTTCGTGCTTCTCAGTCCCAGTTCGTACCTCAAAAAACCAGCAGCAATTCATCATTCCCTCATGAGTAGACTCAAGTTGTAACGACAATGAACGACTGAACAAAGACGTCCACCCACAGAAATTGTGTTTGGTTTCAGTACAGGAAATCTGAAACACAATTTATTTATGCTGAACTGTGCTACCTGAATGATCAATTCGTGACACTTATAAGAAACAATGAAGTAGGGCGACGAAACAAAGCGCCTTTTCAATGTTACCAGGAAAGGCTTGGCACCCTTGAGACGAAAAAAAAAAAAAAAATATATGCTACGGCTTTGTTATTAACATTTGATACCCAAGCTTTATCGCGATTTCTATTAACAACTTCCAACAAGTACTTCATCAGAAAACACTACTGGGCCACCCGGTGACAAGGAAAACTGTAATAGTTGTTCGTAAAGATATTGAGTGTTTGATGTAGTTCTATGTACGTACATAAGAGATTTGCGATAGTTTATTTTGCAATTTGAAACCGTAATCATTTTAATTCAAAATTTTATTATTTATAAATTGGTAAAATTTAAATACGATCATTATTTTTGTAACTTATTCACGCATAATTAAAACTATTTCAACATTTCACAACAATTTAAGAACACAGGTATACAGAAATATATTTTTTTAATGTTTGTAGAAAGTACGTTTACGTACTTGTAATTTTGACTGTAATTGAAATCATACTAAAAATTAATTTTGGCTTATATTATTTTAATTAATAATTAATATTTTGCAATGATTTGCAGTTTTGACTTAACTGCTGATTAATGAATATCGGTTTTAAGTTGGATTCAATGTTTTAATCCCATTCGCACGACACTAATATAACACACAGTGGTTTATATATTAGATAATTCCAACTATTGTGAAAAAGGAAGTCTGCTACGGCAAATGCAAAGTATCGAACGTGCGTTCTCTTAGTTAACAATAAACATGTCTCCAAATGTAGTTGAAATTCTCTTACATGATGATCAAAGACACAGGTGGTAATATCATGATTGTTGAATATGCTAATCTTACAGTTAAATTTAAGATTTTTTTTGCTTCCTGAACGTTGGCATTTTTTACATTGGTTATTTTGCAGTTAACAAGACGATATATTAAATTGCATTCTTGTGTCGGATTACATAATAACAAAACGCGTAATAGCAATTTAGAAAATGAGAGTTTCGGGCTTTTAATAAAATGTTCTATTTATAAATTTTTGGAATTTTTTTAGAGGATTGAAATTTGAAAGGTATTTGACGGCTTTCAGAAATGTTCTGTCTCAGATGTGTAACTCTTCTTGGTAGGAGGTATTTTATCTGAACGTAAAGAGCCAGTAAAGAAGCCAGTTCACTATAAATGCAGTTACTTGAAAACAAAGAACCGTGGGGAGGAGCATTGACTTAACGGAACTATTAAACCTTGTCGCGCTGCCGATTGTCATGACCCCGCGGAAGCCGAAAGTTCAGCACAGACCAACACTCGCAAATACGTTACAACTGGTTGACGATAACTCGGTCTCCGGGACATCACAGTAGTTTCAAAGGCTGGGAAACGGTCGCAGAGAATCTGAGAAGAGGGAAGCAAAGCGGCATTGCAGGGCTTCAGGCGATCACGAATCGCACTTAAAACCCCGGCAATGACCTTACAATTGAGAGCGCTCCTAGTGCGAAACGTTGTATTCGGCATTTGCGGGAAAGGGGAAATGGTGGTTTAACAGCCGAAATAGCAGGTAAGAGGGTGCAAATTAAAAGGATGTTACAGGTTTGTGGTTGGAGAGCTGCTACGGAGGAAGAGTGGTATTCGTGAAATTGGCCGGAGGAGGAGAGAGCTGTGGTGCCTGGGCGATCTCACGAGGCAATATGCTAGCTAAAACCTACAGAGATGCTGGTTCGGCTCCTCACTACGGACTCTGAAAAAATATTTGGTAGAATCGAATGGAATTTCTTTGAAACAACCAGATTGTAGCCTATAATTGTATAGCTTGAAACAAACGTAATGTTTGGAACAACATAATTATTTGTTTGAAATACTGTACTGGGTTCAAAAAAGTTATATTGCTGGTAAGAACTGACATACAGTGTTGAATCAACAGTTCACTTCTTTGGCAGAACCAAAACATTTTAAGTCAAATAAATTTCGGTGTTAAACAACTACTTAGTTACTTGACTTGAATACTATGATAACTTTTAACCAAATCATTTCGTTAAACTATATATATATATATATATATATATATATATATATATATATATATATNCTTTTAAATAACTGTGCAGGTGGTTACCTACACTACTAGAATAGCTTATTTCAACCCAATCATTTTGTTGGTGAATAAAAGTGGGTTTTCTTTACCATCCAAAGGAATTTTGATATTCAGAACACTATAAAAAATATATTTAAAGCTATTCTGGCGGGTTTTACTTTAAGAAACATTTTTTATAACCACCACAACCAACGAGAGAATTAATAACAAATCCGCGTAACGTAACTACAAGAAAGGATAACGTAACTACAAGAAAGGATAACGTAACCTCAAGTCAAACGTACACAGTGAGTGCAGCTTTTATAACTTAGGTGAGATAGCACCAACATTCGTAACCAAAGTGGGCGTAATTGCTTTGAAACATTACAAAACGTTACTGAAGTAAATAAGTATCGTCATCATAAAAACAAGAATTGAAAGCAAAACTTAATAACACGATACCAAACTGAGTTTGGCCAGACAGAAGAAATCAAGAGACGGAGTGTATAGGTGCTCTAAAATACGAGTGAAATATGGATTCAGTGTAAGGGCTATTTGCTGATTTACTAGCATATATGTTAAATGATTACAAGTCTTGAATTAATGTCACATGCGTGATACCAAATACACAATACAAGAGATACAGAAAGCATTTAAATAATAATGAAAAAAAATCGACAATATCTCTTAAATGATTCTTTAGATGAAACGAAAACCAAAGTATGCTCCTAGCCAAACTATATATAATTTTCGTACAAATATTATTCTTGAGAAACATGGGGTGGCGTGGACCTTTTTCCGTCACGCAACACTGACTACGCCGCACGAGTCCAGATAGCAGGAAAATGGGCGACCCAATTAAAATTATATATAAAAAAAAATATATCCAGTTCGTACAAATTGACGGCCAGAAAATACACGGGCGTGGCTCCATGTCAAGACCTAACATGGGAAACACCAAAAGGTAACAGAAAAATCAAATTCTCAAAAAATAAAAAACTACAGGAATGTGACGCCCCGGTGCCGAGCACAGTGTAACAAACCGCCTTCAAGTGGCTTTAAAATACTCATTCCAAAAACACTGTAAACCAAGCTCAAACAACGGAGCAATGCATTGGTCAAACACTAATAATGAATGTTAAAACTCCCAATAACAGAAATAATAATACTGTGCATAGCTCTACTCGTGTTGCGTAGCGTGACGACGAACTTCGCAGTCAGATAAGAAGTACAGTGCCCAGTGGACGGCCCCGCGGAGAAGTGCACCTCAAGACACCGCGCCGGCGCGCCAGTATAAGTACACCCCACACCAGGAAGAGGTTGTCAGGGAACTGGAAGGAAAATATAAACAAACAACAAAGGTAAGCAACATGTAACAATGCCCTGTCAACAGAACGAATTAGTATTTAGTTTGCTTATTGCTGTAAACCAGTTCTGCTGTTAGTACCGTACCGTATTCCTGATGATACATTTTCATGTTACTGAACATTAATGTGGTGTTAAAGTAATTGTGCTGAATGTCAAATCTTCTCAAACAAAACTACACGCTGTACCGCATGTGTTTTTAAAGGTACACAAGCACAGCCTCGTCAAGGCCGGTGGTGTGTGGACATAACACAGCCTCGTCAAGGCCGGTGGTGTGTGGACATAACACAGCCTCGTATTAATTAACTGACAAGAGATTGCCCTATTAAGCATTTCGTTAAGAGAGGTGTTATTGTCCCAGGTACAAACATGAAGAATCTTATTTATGATTGTGAACAACAAATTTGTGTATTTTGAACTNAGGTGTTATTGTCCCAGGTACAAACATGAAGAATCTTATTTATGATTGTGAACAACAAATTTGTGTATTTTGAACTTGTAAAACTAGGAAGTGCAACGTGTTTGCTAAATACACTTACTCACTGGTCGTGCCTTAAAAGAAACCCGAGGAGGAGACCGCAAAACAAAACGATTTGAAGCCAAAAAGCTCTCCATGAAATTATTCATGGAAAGTTTAAAGGCAACCGAAACACACTACTGCCGAGGTAAAGTTACGTTTCAAGTTTATTTGTCATCTGATATAAAGATTGAAAAATTATAGAGAATGTACAGCAGTTCGATTATTGTGAATCTAAGAGTAAAATAGTCTTACTTCAGGGATTTTTGCAATCAAAAATGTCAATATTGTGTCTGGTTCTCCGGCAACAGATGTTTTTTCGACGTTTATTAAGCTTCAAGAACAGTTCAAGAGAGCGACTGTCACCACATATAAAACAAACATTATGTCAGAATTGAGAATCCATAAACTTAAGGCAAAGGCATTTTAGACATGGCAAGGAAGTCAGATGATAAAGTTATCAAGACTCATACGACTGACAAATATATGGTATTACCAAAAGTCCCAGACTAGGCAGCATATTATTCAATCAAATTATACTACTACAATTTTACAATGTTGTGACGGTTTCTCTAAAAGATAGTCAACCAAAGGAAAATGTTTTCCTTTATGTTTGGAAATAATATGAAGCGGCTAAAGGGTCACATGAAATTGCCTCCGCAATTTATGATCGTCCGTATCATACAGTGTACAGCGAGGATCAGGAAGATGTGAGGCTTGTTTCAGGTGACTGTGCAGGCCAAAACCAACATTTCAGTTGTAGAAATGTTATTGCACTGGCTTACACGCGATGTTCAAAAACATATTCAAAGGGTTCAGATGATATTTACAATAATCGGCAATTCGTTTATCTCTCCAGATCGTATGTGCGGACGTATCTAGAAGGTTTTGAGAAGAAAAAACGCAATTATACTCGCAGAAGATTATTTTGAAATATTTAAAGACTATGGAACTGTTATTGAACATGGAAAATACACTGATGTATTTGACTGGAAATCCAGCTAGAATTAAATATTTAAACTCAAAAGTTATAGGCATTTTCAGTTTAACAAAGAGAAAAGGATCTTTACTAAGATATTAAAATGTGAGAATGCTGTTATTAGAGGCAAAGAAGATTAGAGAACCAATTTTGGCATGTATAAAGGTGTATGCGAAAAGGGTAAAGGATGCAGTATAATGACTTAAGTACCCATATTATCGCTAAATCTCAAAATAAGAACGGCAAAACTTTCTTATGGTGATTATTTACTCAAGAAACATTTTGGTGAAGACTGGCAAGACAATGCTATGTTGATGAATTATGAAGAGTTGTTGAATACTCCCTTTAAAGATGACGTTGAATAAAGTGTTGAGGAATGTTATGATGAAAGACGCTAGTGTTTAGACATATTGCAACCATGTCATTGATGTGCCCCTGCACAACTAGGTTGCCAAAACATTATCTTTTTATTGAATAGGCATTTACAACATAATCCTCTTTAAGAAATATACGAGTTTGTTATGACCCATATAATTTAGGTTTAATTTCATTAGATAAAATTTTTGGATGAACAGTTTTTAGCCAACTCATACAGTCATTATCAAACCTTGCCATGTCCATTTGTGTTAAGAACATAACTGACCGTGTCCAAGGATTAGTTCCAAAACTTGCCACGTCCAAACTATTTTGCGTAAAATTAAACCACTGTATAATATTTTAGGGATTAAATGGGCTTCACGTTTATCAATTAAACACTATTCCAAACTTTATATATAAGGGATGATGTAATGATTTATATATAAGGGATGATTGAAATAACGAAATATCTGTGTTGAGCCAAACAAAAAAAATTCTTTCAACAAAATAGTTAGTTGAATAAATTGTAAGTATTTTAATTAGAAAGCCCTCATTGGAAAATGTAGATCGAGAGTTAATTTGTATTTTAGCGACAATTAGAATGGAAACAGTGTTTGTTAGTGCATCTATTGTTGCTTAATAACGGTGCGAACATCCTAATAAAGCAAGTTAAGCAGGAAACTGTAAAGTCAAGCTATGAAACGTGAAATATTTATTTACGCAGATTGTCCAGTATTTGTATTGTATGTATTTAAAACATTCCGATTTCATTATTAGTAACTTAAGTTGGGATTGTTTGGACGTAGTGTTCGGATTTAAGCGGTCTTGGTCCCAATTTTGTTCTGGCTATCCACTTTTCTGTACTAGCCGAAACTGTTTAATGAACGTAGAACCAACCAAATCGTAGTTTGGGGCGACCAAATAAGAGCAAAAAAAAATTTGGTTTCAACAACAAAATATTTTACTGTCCCTATAAAAACAATTTATTTGGTTGCGCCAAATAAACTTAGTTAAACTCAACAAACCTTTTTTCCCGTGCATCGAGGACCTTCTCGGGGCAGAAAGTAATAAACAGTAGGTGTGAAACCAGCAGTGCCAGTCTACCTATCTGCCCAGAGCATTTCAGTTAGTAGATTTCACCACAGTGGCATTAAAAATTATTACCCTCGACAAATTTACCGCGGAAGGCTAGAACACAGAATAAATAATCTAATACGAACTTCCGTAAACTTTGATATGTCTTCCTCGTTTCACTCGCAATCAGCATAGGCTGAAATGAATGAGCAAAATGAAGCGCTATATAGATTTGCAGAAATACCATAAGCGTGGATTTTTACTGGTAACAAATTATCGCATAGTTAGCTGAGAATCTATAGTCACGAAACAGATAGTGTGCTGTAGAAACATATTTATTTCATTTACTCTTAATTCATATAAGAAAACAGCAAATAACTCTACAAAATAGCATTTACTTTATTAAATTGCATTAAAAAATCCACATTTAAACGTTCTCAATATACACGAATTGTTTCCTGAAGACAGGACCAGTAAAAGTGTTTACCCAGTAGACACCCAATGTATCACAATCAACCTTAAAATAATTACTTTTAAATTTTATTATAATGCACATAATATAAGCCAAATATATAAAATTTACGCCAATATAGTTATCATTAAAGTTTAAATACCAAATTTGAATTTTTGAAAAATGTTCGCTGAAAATAGTTTTACTCTTTTCAGAATGAAAAGACTTCTCTGACTTGCCCGTCTANGAATTTTTGAAAAATGTTCGCTGAAAATAGTTTTACTCTTTTCAGAATGAAAAGACTTCTCTGACTTGCCCGTCTAATTTACAAACCCAGTACATATCGTTATGTGCAGATGTGAAGTCTACATCTACATCTAGAGTTAAACCCTCGTAAGCTTCGAAATGTTACATTTTTCGTACGCACAAACACGCACGCCTACTTGTGCATACAATTTGAACCTATATAATAAGTGTTTATTGAATTATAAAAATGTTGGCCCTATTTTAGATTATTATACATTAAACAATGATTTTTTAAGAACTAAATTAGTTTGATANATTATAAAAATGTTGGCCCTATTTTAGATTATTATACATTAAACAATGATTTTTTAAGAACTAAATTAGTTTGATACTTATCATTTAAAGCGAAAATTGTGCTAGCCGGGCAGTTTGTTCAGACCATTGACTTATGTTCTACGGATGAAATTACACGCTAAGCTAGTTACATGAAATTAATTAAAGTAAAAACATACTTACCTATTTAGTAACTTTTCTTCTATGCTGTGTGATCCGCCTAACGTGGACACACCCAAAATATTCGGAACGATTGCAGATCACGAAATGCAGCTTTCGCTAAATGAAATTACGTACGGGGGAAAGTAATTCGCCGCAAAGTGACTATTANTGCAGATCACGAAATGCAGCTTTCGCTAAATGAAATTACGTACGGGGGAAAGTAATTCGCCGCAAAGTGACTATTAGGAACACGTGTATGGACACAAATAATTAAACCACATATAATTTTTCCCTGGAAACATACGTACGGTTATTTACACAGCATCTGAAAGAACGTGCAAAGAGGAATTCAGTGATATAGCATATACAATGGAAAGTAACACAGAAACGCCAAGAAATACTGTGCAAATATGATTACGTTAGGTGGGCCGGTAGCATGGGGCAGTGGACCTGTACTCACAGCTGTAAGCAAGCAACACGCGCTATGACTCATCCTGGCGGGACCGCTTCCTACTAGCAGCGCAGCACCAGTCCCGGTAATTATTTAATGGTACTAATTGGTATTGCAGTGTGTGTCTTTACATATGCAATGAAGTTCACGAATGAGGAAAAACTGGACGCTGTACTCATGTACGGTGAGTGAGGCAGAAATACCAAGCAAGCCGTCCAAATGTATGGTGAAAGGTATCCTAATAGGAAGCCCATCTCACGGCAAACGATACGAAAAATTTGCACACCTCTTGTCATGAGGTGATTGGAATTCCACAACACGATTGCGACGTAAGACTGCTACGGGCGAGACGCATCAACACGATGTGTTGGCATGCATCGATGTAAACCCCCACACGGATACTTGAGAACTTTCCAAGTTTGTAGGAACAAGTAAATCAAGTGTTACGGATACTGAGGCGATGGAAATTCCATCGATATCACGTGACTTCATTAGGCATTACATGAAGGTGATTTCCAGCAGTGTGTTCAGTTTTGTAGGTTTGTGCTAGTGACTTGGATGCGTACGTCATAACAAATCTTCGACCTTGTGAGTCTTCTTGTAATAATGCTCCGCCAGCAGCTGTTTTTGACACGTCGCAAACTAAAATTTTTTTTCTATCATCTTTAAAAGGTGCTAGTATTGGGGCTGAGGTTATAGCTTCCTTGAATTGTAAAAATTCTGACTTTTGCTGTATGTCCCAATAACATTTTTTGACCTTTTTCGTTAACTATGTTAGGGGCTGTGCAATTTTTTGAATAATTACTAATACATTTTCTTAGATATGATGTGAGGCCCAAAAATGACCGTAATTGCTTTATATTTATGGGTGGTGGTGTATCAATTATAACTTTAATTTTATCTTGATCTGGTGTAAGTCCTTTTGGTGTTAGTTTATTATCTAATATTTTTATCTCCTGGTATGTAAATGTACATTTTGTGGTATTCAGTTTTACTCCAAATTCTCTCATACGTTTAGGTAATTTTTCAAAATTTCTTACGTGTTCTTCAAAATCATTACCTATTACGAAAATGTAATCAGCAAAACATACTACTGACTGCCATCTGAGGTCACCTAATAATGTATATACAAATTCCTGAAAAAATTTTGGGCTANAGCAAAACATACTACTGACTGCCATCTGAGGTCACCTAATAATGTATATACAAATTCCTGAAAAAATTTTGGGCTACTTTTTAATCTCATTGGCAGTCTACGCTATTGAAGTAATCCTATTTGATCTGTAGCAAATGCCAATTGATATCTGTCTTCTGGTTTAATAAGGATTGCATAAAATCCTGAAAACCTATTTAAACTAGTAATGTACTTAGTATTTTGTAAAATTTGTAAAATATCTTCCGTCCTTGGCAATGGATAATTTTGATCTGGTATAAAATAATTGAGGCGTCTGAAATCCGCAACCATTCGCATGGTTCCATCCTTTTTCGGTACAACTAAACACGGAGCTACATACGGGCTTGATGATTTTTCTACTATTTTTGCGTCTAGCATGTCCTGGATTTGTTGTGTTATTGCTTCTCGCCTTATAGGAGATATTCTTTATGGTTTGCAATGGATGGGTTTTTCTGTTGCTAAATCAATTTTAATTTTATATTGCTTGATTTCTGTTATTTCCGTAATTTTGAATGCGAATCTGTCTTTGTATTTCTCTAATAAATTTCAAATTTTTTTCCTTTCTGTGTAGGTGCAAAGCTGGGTTTATATTTTGAATGGAAGTTGCTGTTTCTCAGGTTCTAAATTTTGCATTTGCTGTATGGTATTTAGAAGGAAGAGACTATTGTCTTCATCTTGATCAATTAATGGAACTGTAATAATTTTGTCATGCGTATGTCTCAGAGTTGCTACTTTTGCATACAAATCTGGTATTAAGCAGTGTTTTTTAATGAAATCGCAACCAATTATTGCGTCGGNGGCAGTGTTTTTTTTAATGAAATCGCAACCAATTATTGCGTCGGCTTTGAGGTTTTCACTTACCAGAAACTCGTGCGTGTATGGGTGTCCTTCAATGTGGAATTTCAGATTTATGTAGAGGTTGCGTAATTGTTTTTAATTTGTTGTTTCCTACCATATGAAAGTTAAAAATGTGTTTTCTTTTGTGTGGCTGATAATTTTCGGAGTGGTGACTATGTTTTCTGTAATTTTCATTATTCCTAGAGGTATTTTCTCTTTTTGTTTGTGTTTTTCCTTTTTTTTGTTTCGTTGGATTCTTTCACACCTAACTTTTGTACGTTCTGTTCTTTAAACATTCTGTATGCTTTGTTAGGTGCTTTTTCACCTACCTTGCGTGCAGAGGTGGATTATCCGTAAGGCAAAGTAGGCACGTGCCTAGGGGCGCAAGGTTACAAAGGGGCGCGCGCACGGAATTAAAAAAAAAAGAAAAATAAATAACAAAATTAATTGTGTTAGTTAGTATCCACCTACATACACAATATAAAAGATTATTTATTTCTATAGAGATGTAGAGCTTGCGAAGCGTGCTCTGCCTTCTTGATAATTCCTACATCGCCTGATTTCATTATAGAAGTTGGTAAGATACAAATGCAATGTTGCGCGTTCGTCGTGTCGACCGCGAGCATCGGACGTTGCTAGATTGCGGTGACGTGGTGCGACGCGGGGCCGGGAGGGCAGAGAAGAGGCCGGAGCCGAACGAGTAACACGACTTTCAGCTTTGTTGTCGTCGGTTACGCGCGCATCTATTGTTTACGTTCTCGCTGCGGTATTTGTCTGTAATTAGTCCATTACGTTTTAGTTTATTACTTAAAGAATGAGTGAGTTGAAGGAAAAACCTAGCGGTTCCGCAAATAAAAGGAAGGCTAAGGAAAAAGAAGTAAAACATCAAAATGTAATAAAGCACACGAAAAGTATCGACACAGTTTTTCCAACATTAAAAAGTGATGATTCGGAATTTTCTAACGCAATTCACAAGGCGTCTGCTACCGACCCTATTCAATGCGAAATTCCTACTAGTTCTAAACAACACAAGATTTGTCCGTGCCCACGTCGCCTACTCCGTCAGCAGTGGAAGTTGTGAGGCAGTCGCAACATAGGCTGGTTATCGTGGATTGCGACCCAGCCAAGTCGGATATCAATAACGAATCACAAGAATGTATTGCACTGAATGGCTTTAATCAAAATATAAAAGCAGATTTTTCATTAAGTAAGAGAATATATGAAGATAAAATCTCACGTTTTTAGACATAAACAATGTTTGAACGAAAGTAATTAAATAGAGAAAAACGTCCAAGGAAATGGCTTATTTACTCTCCAAGCACAGGAAAAGTTTATTGTGGACCTTGTTTATTATTCGGTGGTGGAACAAGTTTTGGAAAAAAAGATATTGGTTTTAATGATTGGAAGAACGCTTGGATTAGATTAGAAAGCCACGAAAACTCATGTGGACATAAAACATGTGATTTGACCTTGCAACGTAGATCTAACATGTCGGTCGTGTCGATCATGAGCACACCGCTCAATTTCTAGAAGAGTTAACTTTGGCGTGAAGTTTTGAAACGAGTGGTTGCGACTGTTGAGCATGGCGTGGTTTACCTTTTAGGGGACATGACGAAAAACTTGGCTCTCTTCATAACGGAAATTATTTAATGACTCTGGAACTCATAGCGGAGTTTGATCCGTTTATAAGTAAACATATTGCCCAATTGGGCGGCGAGGGAAAGTGATGTACCAAGTTCTACAATATGTGACGAATGTATTGAATTAATTGCAAACTAAACTTTAACACAAATAAAAAATAAAATCAAGATATCAAAATATTATTCAATAATAGTGGATTCAACACCAGATATTTCCCACATTGACCAATTAACTTTCGTGATCCGATATATTCAAGCAGATGGTACGCCCGTTGAACGTTTTCTTAAGTTTATCGCAAATGTCGGTCACAAATAACAAGACATTGCAGATGCAATTATTGAAACATTAGACATGTTTGCAATTAATATATTCGACTGTAGAGGCCAGTCGTATGATAATGCCGCAAATATGTCTGGCATTTACAATGGATTACAGGCCAAAATAAAAGAACTGTGTCCCCTAGCAGAATATATACCCTGCTCCGCACATTCTCTTAACCTAGTGGGTGAATGTGCCGCTGAATGCGCTCAAGAAGTTTGTTGGTTCTTTGGTATCCTTCAAGAAATGTACACATTTTTTACAGCTTCAACTCAGAGATGGGAAACTCTACAAGCACAAATACTTTTAGGTAATGATAAAAAAAACAAAACTACTGTCAAAAATCCATTTGAAACAAGCTGGTCAGCTCGAGCAGATGCTTGTAAAATTTTGAAAGAGTCATTTCCAGAAATTAACAATGCTTTGATTGCTATCGAGAGCAATCCTGAGGAAAAAAGTTCTGCTGTATGTGAAGCTAAAGGCATAAGATGGAAATTAGAACGACTAGAAACTGCTTTCATGATCGTGTTTTGGGGTTTTATTTTGGTTCATGTAAACAAAACCAACAAAAATTACAGTCCTTTGACATTGACATTTGTACAGTTATTAAAATGTTTTATAGTATTATTCACATCATTTCTCCAGAAAGGGAAAATTTTAATAAATATGAACAGCAAGCCTTGGAGCTCTAATTATTCAAAGAATATAAAGAGGACACAAAGAGGATACTGAAGAGAAAGCTCACAGCAGATGAATATGCCGAAGATATTACTTCTTCATTACCTGATCGGTAAACATTCAGAGTGACAGTATATATAGNTTACCTGATCGGTAAACATTCAGAGTGACAGTATATATAGTAATTATAGACAGACTTGTGGTTGAACTTCAAAACAGACGGGAAGTGTACAGCAATTTTTACAGTACATTTTAGTTTTTAAGCAATTAGATCAATTTGAACACTAAAGAAGTTCAAAATAAAGCAAGTAAGTTAGTAACAATGTATTCTGGTGATTTATAAAAGTGCTTTGTTGATGAATGTATCCATAAACGTTCTTATTTAACNAGTTAGTAACAATGTATTCTGGTGATTTATAAAAGTGCTTTGTTGATGAATGTATCCATAAACGTTCTTATTTAACGATAGCTCGAAACGGAGAACTGCCCCGAACAACCAACGCGATTTTACAGGTTCTAAGAAATGAAGAACTTGAAACAATTTACCCAAACATTGACATAGCCTTAAGAATGTGCGTATCGACGGCAGTCAGCAATTGCAGTGGTGAGCGGAGTTTCTCCTGTCTAAAGAGAGTGAAAAATTATCATCGCTCAATCATGACAGATAAGAGATTAAATTCGTTAGCAATACTTAACATTGAATCAAACTTATTGCTATATTTAAACTATGACGATGTTATTGACAATTTCGCATGACAAAAATATAGACGCAAAATTTTTTAACTTAATTGTTTTTTTTTTTAACAATTCTCATTGAATGTGATTAGTACCAATGTTTAAATAAATAATTCATAACATTATTTGTTTTATTTATGTAATATTAATCAATTATTTTAAGCTTTCACATAATTGATGATTACACTATCATCTGTCAACACACATACACAGTCAGATCTGTTTCCCTGAGAGGCATCATGGATTTCCATGTTCGTTCTGTCCCTCTTGCTTTCTTCACTCTCATCACATATTTAATTCACGCCTAAGGGTAAGCACACGTGTCCTGGCCTACCTAAGTATCCCTACTAATAATATCTTGGAGTGACCGAAACCGCCTCCTCCTAAATATAGCAAAGTGTCTAGTGATGTCCTTCACTCGTTCACGTATAATAGTATAATCACCAACGACCAGCTATGCAATGAGACAATTCCTCGTTCTTTCGAAGTTAGAGATCTTAGGGTTGAATACGACTCACAGCTTAACTTCTGCAATAATATTCATACACTCTCTGTCACATGTTTAAAACGTCTCGAGTTTGCATCACGTAATCGCAAAAAATTTAGCAACATGAATGCTATAAAATTATTGTATACTTCTCTGATACGCTCGAAGATTAAGGCTAGTGCGTGTATACACGGGGCAAAAATTGTGGTTGCTACAAAAGAAACTGTAGTTGAGGTTACTACAAGTTGGAGTAAAGAAATGCCTACTCCAACTTGAAGTAACCTCTACCACAAAGTAGTAACGCCAACTACAGTCATCAGTGTTTACTAGTAATAGTTAAAATGTATAATATATGGGCGCTAGAGGGGCGCCGATGAGGTGCTTGCCTAGGGCGCTCTCGACACTTAATCCGCCTCTGCTTGCGTCAGCTGTCTCGTTTCTTTACAGTGTGTTTTCTTTCAAAACTTTTAAATCTATGGGGAATGTCTGTTTGCCAATTTATATCTGTATTGGGAAACAGTGGGCACGTTTAAAAATGATGTACCTCATATAAACATAACTCGCATGTATTTGCAAATTCTTTCTACACTTCTCTGTACTACCTTTTTATCTTTACCTTTTTGTTCTGTTTGCTGTTCATAATTCCGGCTGCTATTTTTCAGTATCCTATTTTGAATATTATAAGTTGAGTGCTGGTTCTCCTTACTATTTGGTTTGTATGTGCACCTCCCTTTGTTGTTTTTATATTTTTCTTCCTCTTTTCTTTGTGTGTTCTGGTTTGGGAATATTTCCTTTTTCCAAATTGAATGCTACTCGGTTTTTGTGATCTGTTGTCTGGCTTTGCGTATCTGTTATTTGTCACTGTTTGTATGCTAGGCATCTGTTGTGGCATGACTGAGTAACAAGTTGTACTCGGTGTACAATATCCACTGGCCATTTGTGCATATGTGCCTGTTTTATTTTCCCTTGGTTGGGTTCCAATATGCAGGGTGGATGGGGGGATAGTTACTACACTGCCATTTTTTTTAAATTTTTAAATGCCTGTGTGTTAGGTGTATGCTAGTGTCTATTCATAGGTTGTTGAGGTAAACTATATGGATATGGCATTTGTAGGTTGTGGAATAGATAAGGTGGAATATGAAATATGGGAGGTGAGTACCTTATGGGTGCTCTGTATGTGCTGAAATTTCTGTTTTGCCCAAAATGTGTTCTTTCTGACCTTTTGTTCATTTTTGTGTTCTTCATCTATCTTGGTTGTATCTTTGGACACTGAGAGTTTACTTATTTCTTCTTTTAGTCCTTTAATTTGTGTTTGCATGAAAGTTGTTGAATTTTGTTTGTGTTTGGGTAGATCCGGTTTATATTTGTGAATGCATGCTTCTATGTGTCTGATGTTGTTGATCCTCTCTGTTAATGTGTAGTTGTTCATAACAATTCGTTTATCTACTACTGTCGGCGCTAACGAATTCCAAAGAATTTCTTTGATTTCTTTCTCTAGAATGTTGTGTTTGACCTCATTCGCTAGAAAAATAATTTCTTGAACATGTACTGTTGCAGATTCCATAGGTTCCCATCTCTTGCTTTACAATTGTCTTTTGTATTTAGCAATGTTTTATTCTGTTGCAAACATGTTTATTAGTTCTTGTGTAATTCTTTCCCTTGTGAGTAAGTGAGGTTCTATTTTGTTAATAATGTTTTCATACACCCTTTTAGCGGGACCTAATATATATTTGTAGTCTTTTAATCATAGTTTCTTCGTTCCACTGGTTAATTTCTGCCCTGTTTCAAATTGTTTTATGAATTCAGAAATATCTTCTTCCTGACTACCGTGGAATTTTTCTACCGGCAGTGGTTTGTTGGATTACTATGTTAAATTGTGGTGGTGGTTCCATTTTTGTGTGTGTTTGTGTATGTGGTGTAACAGCGATTGTGGGTAATGTTGTACGAGATTGTTCCTCTACTAACTGCGTGCCTATATTTTGATAACTTGTTTGCTCTATATGTTGAATAGGAATTTCAAATCCTTCAGGATCCGGATAAAATTGAACCCGTTGATTTCCTGTTGGTGTGGAATGTAAACTTTGTAAATATTTTCTTGTACAAGGCCTGTTAACTGCTTGTATATTTTCTGTTTCTGAAATTGTAATAATATTGAAATGTTCGTCTGTATTTTCCTCTATTTCCCTTGATATTGGATTGGCTGTTACTATGTCAAGAAATATGTTTACTGGAGATTTCTTTTTGGGAGAGCTAGCCATTCAATTATATGTTAACATGTTTTTATAGTGTGTGTATGTCAAGCATTACATTATTAATTTATTCATGCAGTTCAAACAATTTAACACCAAGCACATGCAATTATTAGAGTTGCCATTACTTGTTAGTTAAGAAATTATACTAAATAAAAAGTTACTTAAATTAATGATCTGGAAAGGGAGGGTGGGGGTATTTGGAGGTGGAGTTGACTAGCTTGCTAGTTGATTGGTAGGGCTCTTAAGGCGCCTCCACCATTTGTTATGAGCCTTGCCTCCGCATAACCTCTTAGAATATTAAGGGATTTTTGCTGTGCATCTGTAGGCACTCGTTACTCGGTACAGTTATTGACAAGGAGACAAATCTCCTGATTTGCGTTGGTATCTCAATAAAATGTGATGTATTGATATCAAACTTGCATTCACGTTGCCCGTCTCCCCACCTATGCGGTGCTCTCCTTTGTCCAATATTGTATTCTGTACCGCTTGCCCAATTAACGTACGCTGCTATAAAGAAGCGGTCCCGCCAGAATGAGTCACGGCGCGTGTTACTTGCTTATAGCTGTGAGTCCAGATCCACTGCCACATTCTACTGCCCCACCTAACTTAATAATTATTTGCACATTATTTCTTGGCGTTTCTGTGTTATTTTACATTGAATATGCAACATCACAAATTTCCCTTTATACGTACTTTCAGATGCAGTTGAAATAAATGTATGTTTCCAGGGGAAATATAATATGTTGTTTATTTATTTCTGTCCATACACGAGCTACGGATAGTCACTTTGCGGCGAATTACTTGCCCCCGTACGTAATTTCATTTAGCGAAAACATGATTTCGTGGTCTGCAACCGTTCTGGAAATTTGGGGGGTGTCCATGTCAGGTGGACCATCCGTTTTTTTTGTACAAAAAGTAAACTGCGCATTGCAACAATGGCGTTACGAACTCGATAATCATAAGGTTCACATCATCCGACTTCATAAAATAATTCTTCCTCATTAATTTTACGGAATACTATCGGCCGGTTACTTTTTTCTGATAATCGTATCTGTCATTTGTATTCGTCTTAATAAAAGGGTGATTTTCGAAAACAACTTTATGTTAGAAATTAGCTTACAAGTTGTTTACATTAAGTCATTCAGCAACATCAATTGTGTTATTTTTATTATAATTTTTAATTTTAAAAATGTAATTATTTAAAATATATAAATTTAACTTCATTCTATCTCGGGAAACTGAAAATTTTAAAAATGCAGTCTTAAACATGCGAGCTTGCAAACGTTATTGTTAGCTGTCACTCACCTGTTTGACATAACTATAAGTCCTTGAGACTTAAAAAATTATACCCTTATTTGTTTCTACTCATGCTAATAATTTCAGCTGGGAAGGTTAAAAAATGCCAATAACCTTATTTTAAGTTCTCATTATTGTAATTGAATATACTTGACAATGTTAAAATAATAAAATGTTTAGTTTTTGAAAGAAAACTTCAACTATTTTTTGGACGACGTAAAGACAAAACAAACTTATCTTGTACTGAATCAGGTGTGTCATAATTTTGAATTTCAACCGACACTCATGTTGTTTATTTAACAAGTTATCCGATTAAGTTCATAGTTTCCAAACATATTTTCCCTTAACATAATTTTTTTTTATACTTCGCCTTCTGTGGACGTTTTGGAAATAACGTGTTCAAATCTTTTGCATAAATTTCTTGCAGATAAGTAGACACTTACAAATAATATACGTTTTCAAAAACCTTGCAGTTGGTTAAATTGCTTTTTTTAAATGAAACATTATTCCATTTTAGCAGGAAAATATACAAAACGAGTATATAACATTCGCCTGATTCGAGTGTCATTCAATTTAATCTCTTTGTGGCGCGAAGTGAAATCACGTAAAATCTCGAACCATCAGAGATCACACACCTTACGCAGCGACTACGGGAAACAGGCATGTTTCAGTGTCGATGTGGACCTGGTCGACGGAGAAACGTCCGCACTTCGCAGTTGGAAGAGGCAGTCTTAGAAAATGTGGAGGACAACGCTTCGACGAGCACCCGCGATCACGCGGAGAATGGATGCATCGCAAGGCGCAGTATGGTGAGTCCTCCATGAACAGCTGCTGCCACCATACCATGTGCGTAGGGTACAGGAAATGGGGCCGGCAGACTATGCCCCTCAGCTAGAATTTGGCCGGTGTTTCATGCAGTAGTGTGGAATTAATCCTGATTTCCTATCGATTGTAATCCTAGCAAACGAAGCCACGTTCACACAGGAAGGCTTTTGAAACAGTAGACATGTCCACATGTGGGACAACTCCAACCCACTTGCAACTGTAACGAGAAGCTACCAGCACCGCATTGCCATCAACATTTGGTCCGGCATAGTGGGGGACAATGTTACTGTCCCATTCTCGCTGCCTAACAGCATGTCAGGATTTCAATATTATGATTTCCTGCAGTTCCGATTGCCACAATTACAGGAGGATGTTCCGCTCGCCATCAGATAATGGATGTGGCTATAACACGACGGTGCATCACCTCATTTTACCAGGATTGTGCGTGACCACCTTAACTCAGCGTATCCCGCTCGCTGGGTAGGACGGGGTGGACCTCGTGCTTGGCCACCACGCTCCCCGGACCTTACACCAGAGTCACGCTACTGGGCCAATTACTTCATTACCACTACTTACCAGGCCATTGTGTGGCTGCACTGAACACGTAGTTTGCAATTTAACCGGAAACGGTTGGTCCTAGAGAGTTGCAACTAGGAGTCGTTCTTGCTAATTACGACGTCTTGTTTCATCCAATGGTATCTACAATCAATTTAACCTCACGGTGTAAATTTTGCATGCAATCAAATTGGGCCAACCCCTGTTATTTACATGATGGAGGTGTGCATGACGTATTATACCTACCTTTGATACAAGATCTAGGTTTAATTAATCCTTATATCAATTTGTATTCCCCTAACACAAGTACTTTGCATAATATCCCACGTAATATGCTTGTCGCCCTCCACCTTTATGGGCTTTTACATAGAGCACTTTTTATTTGAGATGGACCACGGGTGTCCTGTATCATTCTTCCTTTTTTCCGGTCACGAATCACGTGCCCGAGCTTGTANTTATTTGAGATGGACCACGGGTGTCCTGTATCATTCTTCCTTTTTTCCGGTCACGAATCACGTGCCCGAGCTTGTACACATGTTTCCAAAACACGTTGTACAAATATATATATACACACACACACACAAACAACATGTTTAGGAAACATGTGTACAAGCTCGGGCACGTTATTTTAAATTTATATAGTTAAATAAATATGTATACACTTTCATACATACATATAAATATATATATATATTTTAAGCAGTTCTTTCATTTGACTATATAAGCTCAAAACGGAACATTGAAGTGATAACCACAGTAAAATAATTATTACCAGGGGAATGATACTAGGGGAGAGGCGGGTAGCCCCGGCCACATAAATAAAACTCAGGACATTTTGAAAATCAACAAAATTAAATCTTTATTTTTATACTACAATGGAAATACAACATATCTCTCACGATTATAATTAAGTAACAATCTGATAGGTTCATTATCTTAGCTTATATCAAGTCCTCAAATCAGGCTTGAATATTTAGTGGATACACTTATGTAGGGTAGCCTCGGACATAGATTTAATGATGACCAAACCGTTTTTGGCCTAACATACTTCACAATAGTAGTATTCCTCCGAAGGGTCAATGTCCACACACGCTTCGTGCGCCCAGTCTTTGCATTTAAAACACTGGATCCAGTCTTCTTGGAACTTTTCACCGGAAATGATGTATTCTGTATCCTGATATCTGTGTTGGTAAACCAAACTTTGAATGTTCTTCTTTGTTTTCATTTTATTAACTGACACCTTGTTTTTATCAGTTGCAGCCTTTTTCTCTGCCAGCGCGTTTTTGAACGGCGAAGATGTCAGAACCTCACTCTTTTGTGTTTTTCAGGAAAGCACTGCAAGACGTTTCTCAGAAGAATCAGGAAAAGGACTCAACTGTTTGAGCAATACAATTGCTCTAGGCATCTTATATCTCTCAGTTGCTTCTATCACATATGTCGTTTTTTCTTGGACAGATAGCATATCCTGTTTCATTTTATTTTTATCCCAATCTCCTCAGCGTGTAATTCTTCCCTTGACTTTTGGTAATTTTGAAGTGATTCTGCAAAAGACAACAACATTTTACACACTTGCTTTAACATTCAATTTAAATAACTAAACATTTCTCCATCCAAAAATGTCCGGGATTACCCGACAACATCGTGTCCGGTGGTACCCGAGCGCCACATTCTATGTTTTTATTTAATATCAACAATGGAAATAAAGATAACCTAAATTATTAACCTAACTTATACGCTTGAATCAATATCTTAAAGGATAGTCAATAAATAATGGTGAAGTACTTACATTTTATAAACAATGACTCAGTTCAAAATGTAAACGGCGCACATTACAATATCGGCACAGGTAAATGAACAATTGTAACGTGTTGTTCGCTCGGCGGTCGCGTCCGGGTTGGTTAGATTATACGGCTAAATGGCGCTGCGGTCGTTGTGGCGTGTTATTTGTTTACCTTTGTGCGCGGGATTGTTTGAAACTAACACTGGCCGGGGACACCCGCCGGCCGGGACTACCCGACTCTCCCCTATAAAGTATGATAGTAATAGATTGTAATCTTCCACTAAAATAAAAAACCATTAGAAATTCAGTGGAAGGATACTTCTTATAGCGTTGCAATTAACACGAGCAAAATTTCTCATCAGCAAGTTAGTGATGCTTAGCGTCCATTTGGTCAATCTTGTAAATATTCTATTGCAAATAGGAATATCCGGTTATTCAAAGCAAGCCTTCTCATCTTTAAAAAAATTGTTTTATTTTTCGGTATTAAATTTGGAAGAAAATGTATTGTTTGTGTTTAGAAATATAAGGTATTTGTAGCGAGTACTGTCATTTAATTGTTGCAATTTTAAACAATATTTTTTAATTGACACGTGTGTACAAGACAACCAAGAGGAATGGCTTATTAGGAACAAAGAGTTATATTTTATTTATTACAAATAAATAAGGAGAAAAGCCACCTGTGTAAATAGTTGTTGATAATAATTATAATCTAACCATAATGAAATAAGTTTCATGAATGAACTTTTCTACAGGCTTGTAGGAAACCATATTGCACATTTTCCAGCTATTGATGCGCACGTGAACTGCGTCAGTCTCAGTACAAGCGAGATGGATCCACAAAACGGTCGAGAAAGTCACCGGTAACNAGGATCGGCAAAACGGTCGAGAAAGCCACCGGTAACCTGAGATCCGAACCAATGACTTACTTACTGCAGGTTATTTCTGCTGACATACGCACGGTGCCATCCTGGTTCGATCCTACGGATGTTTTTTTTTTCTCATCCCACTGGCTGGAAAATCTACAAAATGATACATTTTATTTATTATTTTTGTTTGAATATGCTAGTTACGGGAAAAATGACAAACTGTTAGCTCTGTTTCAAGTAGTAATTGTTTTTTATAACTTTTATCTATAGGTTGTTCGCGGTAAAGTAAGCACTTTTGAGGTCTTAGTTAAATATTTCAGCCATTTTTTATCCTTGAACCACCTTTTTAAATAAATATTACCAAGTTAGTAATAAACACAGTGCGTATATTCCATCGCACTCGTAAGTTAACGCCTAAGGCTAAACTAAAATAGATTTATTGGCTATTATTCCAAATAATAGTTAATCAAAAGTGCTCACTTTACTGTGAATAGCCTATAAATTAATTACACTGCTTACATTGTTTTTGAGGCTATAAAGATGATGTAGGGTCTATAGTACGACAATAAAACCAAAATTTTAAAAATAAAACTTATAATACACCCTATGTAAACTTGAATTATGCAGGCAAATATCTTCATCAGTGATTTATATCTCCAAAGCCCATTTCACACCACCATATCTAGCTTCAAATGATCTGACATTTATTTTATTAATTCAAATTAATTCTATATAATATAACATGAACGTCATAACTACGGCTATTTTACCTTTTATACTATGAATGTATGGAACTTTTAAAACATTTTTCTTTTTAACATATTGTACATGTTCACGAACTAATTATTTTCAATAGCACTCAGAACTGTTCTGACATTATAAATGGCAATTATACATAATTATATCATACATTAGTATCTGCGAACTTGAAGAAATAAAATTTTTGCGTACATTTTGTGAAAATTATAAATATACACGCATATATACTACTAAAATGAATACTTTATTTACTTTAACGAGTTATTTTCGATTAGTGTATTGGTTGTAAATGTTCAGGACACAGTAATTACAGTACTTTTTTTAAAAATAAAAAGTATTCAGGTTGGTGCTTGAATTGATATAAAATCCAGTTAATTTAACGGAAGATGGAATGATTCCTTTATTTAATAACGTGGATTTGTAGTAGTAAATTCTATAAATTAAATATTTGAAGATGTGAAATGGTCTTAAGACACCACGTGAATAATTTATAGCTGCTAGCACTAACTCAGATTATGATTATAATAGTTATTATTAGTATGTTTAAATATTTTTGTCAAAAAAATTAAAAGTATTAGGCTCGTGTGCCATGATGGAAGTTGCCTGGGAAGATTTCATGCAAGCTTGCATAGCCGCTGTTATTGATTGTTCCATGGAAGATTTACTCGACTGCTAGTAATTTTAATGGAAGTTTTCGTAATTGGTCGTGTAAATTTTTCGGTGGGAGGTTTTCTACAAAGTTGAAATTCTAGCCATTCAGAGTGAGGGCGATGGATCGAGGTATTGCCTATAGTTGTCATTTTGTTTACTAACAGATACCTACCAAATTTGGCAGAAAGAAGCTATATGGCAGGCTATGTAAAGTGATAAGTTTGAGTGGGTCAGACACTTATTTTAAAATGGTGAACATTGACACATTTTAGTTTTGTGGGTTATATCTACGAAACTACAAAATAAATTTCAACTGAACTTTGTATGCTGGCAGTATCTATTAGAATCATAAAAAATGTTTTAAAGAGCCCAATTTATTCGCCATTTTGTAAGTTTGGAACAAATGAAAATATATAGTTTTTATGACACATCTCGGGCAACAATCAAAAGATTCCTACCAAATTTGGCGATGAATTTATACTGTGAAATGTCAAATTATTGTGACTTTACAAACATTTTAGCTTAGTTTGCTATAGCCACGAAACTATATAAAGTCGCTGCGCCTGCGAAATCCGCTATGTGCATGAAGACAAATTCATCAGGAGAGAGAAAAAAACGTCACTAGATTACACCGAGTAACTTTTTAGAGCTAATACCAGTCACTTCACGTTCAATAGACGTGGTTAGTAATGTGGTCTAATTGTAAACGAAATTTCTGGTCCAGTAGTTACGTAATATAAATNGTTCAATAGACGTGGTTAGTAATGTGGTCTAATTGTAAACGAAATTTCTGGTCCAGTAGTTACGTAATATAAATATGTGTGTTAACGATTACACATAGCGGGTTTTGGTTTTGCCTTTTGTCTACATAGCGGGTTATTACAGTATTGTTTATGGGAAAACTAAATTGATAAGATAACAGCGAATAAACACAGTAAACAAAATTGTGTATGCATGCAATAGTAGTACGTGGTGTAAAAATAAAGAAAAATTTACGCATGGTAATACAACTACCTCCTGCGAAGTATGTTTCGACTCCATTTCACTACTCATGCTTTAAGTTGTCATAAAACATTTGGTAGTCTTTGTGCATTAAATCTTTTTAAAACTGCAGGCTTCTCTAGTTGCTGGCATACATTTTCAAACGAAGTTAGAATTAAATTCAGCATGACGTCTATCCGATGTACCACCGCAGTCCCCGTATAAATGCCACAAATACTCGCAGTCCCATAGCCTCGGGCTATTTGAACTCGGAGCCTCGGGTGATTTAATGGGGAGGGGCATTGCACTTGTGAGCCAACCTGAGGCTATTTAATAAAGTCTGGGCGTTGTCTTAGTGAGCCACAGCCGGAGGCTACGTTGCGCAACGTCGTAGAATTTTTAAAAAAGATTTGAAACTTTTGTAAATTTTAAGATTTTTGAAATTTTCCTGAAAAATGTTGAAAAAAATATAAAAAAATACAAAAAATAAATGTTTGAAAATTTTTGGAAAAAATTTGAAAACAAAATGACCGCCATCGCAATGGAATTCAAGACCAGGCGGTTTTCGTACTCGCTGCCAATATGGCCCCCGTGGAAGTGGAATGCAAGAGCTTGATGTTTATGGTTTTCTTACCAAGCTTCTGGCTCCNGCCCCCGTGGAAGTGGAATGCAAGAGCTTGATGTTTATGGTTTTCTTACCAAGCTTCTGGCTCCCTTGCTCCCACACCGCACGCTGGTATCGAACCGGCATTACCTAACTACTGGCAGAAGTTATACAGTTATCTCATATATATAGTAGAACTAAAGTAGCATGTTTTACATCCTACAGATTTAAGTTACAAACAAGAGACTGACTTAAATAACGTCCCGTCACCGATCGTCATTTGGCCTACAGTCTCTATACCTTGTAATTTTCGTACTTGAAGAAGACCTAAATTAATCGGACTTACAGTCAGTAGACGTAGATGTGAAGACAGTAATCATGGCTTGCTGTAGATCTGAACTAATTTAACTTACAAGCGTTAGACAAAAGGTACATGACCTATATTAAGTAGGTATACCTACAATTTCTTGACCAAAGACACCATACCAAAGTTCATTTGATTTACAGGTCATAAACGCGAAGTTTTCCACCTACTTGCAACAGACTTGAAGACTTTTGACCTACATATAGTATACCTATTGTGACCATTTTTTCTTCTTCTCAAAACGGGACACTAGTCAGTTTTCATTTGTGAGTAAATAGATTAAAAAAAAAAAAAAAGATTACATGTTATCAGGATTCATACGTATATTACTTATGTATTTTTTAAAATATTTTTCAGAAGAACAAATTTGCTTTAATATATTAGGCGATCATTTTAAGTAGGAGTATTCTTGACAAAATTGAGCACTGAAGAACTCGATGCGGCGGCAAGATCGGCTCTTCTATGTTTTTCTGATTTTAAATGTTGCTCAATGTCACTGACACCTCCATGTGCCAAACTAAATTCAGTAGGGCATTTTTAACATCTGACGTCTGAGAGAGACCGAGTGTCTTTTTTTAAATATATATATATATATGGATATTTCGTTTGTAAGTTAACATTAAACGTACATTTGCCTTTAGGCATCGTGATTCACAAAAACACGTTCAGAAAATCGATCTCGTAAGTAGACATAAGTAGACAGACTCATGCGCTTACGCTGGAGAACAATCGACGAATAATGCGTGCGTCGGAGAGTCGCGCTGGCGGGGCGGGAGGGAGGGAACCACACCGCCCGCCCGCGCCTCGCAAAAATACGAGCGAGAAGTCATTTGACAACCGCGGGTAAAGCAGCATTCAGACGTTTCTATTTCTATGGTAAATTTACAATTTTGAAATGATTTTTATGATTAGTAAATCAATATTTTTGCTTGCTTGATAAAAACGGGACATTTGGGTGTCTCGAAGCTTTCATCGGGGAAAACGGGACAGAGTGTTGAAAAAAGGGACTGTCCCGTTCAAAACGGGATGTATGGTCACATTAAGTATACCTAGTCACCTAAAATTATCTGTATTGTAAAGTATTTGCTAAGCTCATTTGATACGCAGTCATTTGATTCTTAATGTGTTCAAAGTTCTGCCAGAGAATTTAACGTCGTCATCAGGCAGTGGACTCAGAAGCGCAAGATATAGGGTTGTTTTACCTGCGTCATTTAACACACAATAATTTCACCTGAGTTCGTTTCACCTGCAGAGAAGTGAAAGAATTCAAGGTAATCTAAGCGCCACCCGATATTCCTAACTCTCCGGGAAATAACTTCAGTATGGTCACCAGAGGTCTACTACATCTAGAGTCGTTGCAATTGAGTTATTTTCTTACCTACATGCAGCACGAGTGTATCAACATCAGTATGGTCGCCAGAGATCTACTACATACAGAGTCATAGATGGTTGTGATGTCCTCTTACGTGCAGCACGAGTGTATCAACATAAGTACATATGGATTTTACGAGCTTTTGCTTCCTGTGCTGCGAACTGCATGGACATCACATATGTTTTGATCCTGTCGTTATCTATGCCCATCATATGTCAGAAACTACGCTAGTCACTTCTGTGCGGAAGATGGTCATCGTCTGAGTCACAAATATGAAATTAAATCCACTGCTTACTCCGCGAGCGTAACAGTTGTCGATAATTCAAGGTGTATGCGAAAAAACGAAAATATTTCCGATCTGCTTCTAGATTCAGTCGTCTGTGAAGGCGTACACTTCAAGCCATCTAGGAGCGTGTCGTGTGGGACATATGTAGCCTCATCGAAGCCACTCCTAATAATCTACTTTCCAATCAGTATTCCGGCCGTGCCGAACAGACTCCACATAACTCAGTTTACCCGTCGAGGGACGTACAGACTTAAATACCGTACCGCCGTCAGCCGAACACACACACTAGCGCCCCAGCGGCGAGCCACTGTACCATTTCCTAGCCAGGGGACGCGCGGGGGCACAGGGAAGATACAAGACGTGGAATACGTAAATATCCGCCGATACTGCTTGCAAAGGTCGTTTCATAGCCGCATCCTCCCTCCCGCAGCTTCCCGCCCCTTCCGCGCCTTCGTTACGGAAAATAAAAAGTTAATTCGCCTGTATGGGATGGCATCGGGGCCAGCAGCGCGACGAGGATGTGCTCGCTGCTTCCGAAAAAAGAATTTGCGTCGTCGTGTACGTGCGCCGCTTCTGAACCAAACTACGTCTGAATTCAAAACAGGAAGCGCGCCTCATCCGTCCCAGGGACTCTTCCTTTTGCATTCCACAAAAATGCGAGCACAAATAAAGAGTCGCATGTGAAATCACGCCACATCAAGTGCTTTGCATTCATTCTTAGTTTCAATTGCTTTCTTTCTCTTTATTGTTTCTTTTTTTTTTTTTTTTAACCTTTTAATACCTATATTTTCATGAGTACTTCCGTTTGATAATTTGGTTAGTTATACCAAAGACTAGTTGGAATTTTGTATGTCCGCTGATTTATATTTATTTTTTCCGTAATTGAATATGTTAGATTTTAAATCTTTCGCTGAAAATGTTATACTCGCCGTTGCAAAAAAAAAAAAAGTACACGACCGCATTTTTTTTCCGCATTGAATTTTGAAGCATTCCCATTCCATAAAATCTTTGTAATTATATGCATATAATTATATTAAATATCGTCACTTATTTTTAAAAGGTTTTTTGGTATTGTCCAATTTTACTCCGTATGAAAACGGTTTACTTCACTTTACATCATCTGTAGAAGTTATAGAAAGCGGTGTGGGAGAGGTCGCAATACATTTCAGTTCCCGAACACGATATTCCGGGCTCTACCGGCTATTCACGGTAATACTGAGCATTTTTGGAAGGCGTGCTTAAAAAATACTTGCATACACTTTGTGTATTCTTAAATCATATGTAAAATTTAAATTTTAAAATTTAAATCTTATTTATACCGCTGGTTAAGGAAAGTTGTGCAATTATTAGACAAGTAAATTTTTTGCAAATATGCTAATTCTCCCATTTATTTGATTAGAAAAAGAAAGTAAAAACAATTATTTAAATATTTACAAATGTTTACCTAGCATTTCTAATTGATAGTTACAACATGGAACTACTTTCACTATGTCACTACCAGCTTTGCTCCTTAAATATTTACAGCTAGCGGCAGCGGCATTTTTCATACGATGACTTTAAATGTGTTCAATTAACTGTGAACAACCTATAAAATGCTGAATAAAACAAACAAGAAATTACTGATATTACTAATTCGCCTACTGTTTTTTTCCTCTACGAGTATAATATATTCTTCAACTTACATGATTTAAGTAATTCACATACTGATTTTCAAAATTATGTTCCGCTATAAATATATTTAAGGTTGGTAAACCCAGACGTCTAAAACTGTAGAGTGATTACAACCGAAGTTGATGCTACGAATTCTACTTTCGGAATGCAGCTGATTGCACGCTATCCTACTGTACGACGTGTTCTTGGTTTGAGTCCTGGGCAAGGCACGAGTATATTTGTAATTGTCTCATTATTGTTGAAAATATTTCTGGTTTCATGTCTAATGATATTGCTGTCAAAGAGATGTCAAGGCCCACCTACCATCTACGGTTTTAAGAACTTCACCAAAATTATTTGCACCATGTAGAGGAAAGTACGTTCATAACTCATTAGTAAATTCTTGTTTAAGTCATATTATCAGTTTTTTAAGTACATCATAAATATTAATTCCATGTTATGTAAGAAGTTACCTATGTAAATAATGATCCTACTTTCCTCTACAAGGATGCAAATAATTTTGGTGAAATTCTTAAAACCACAATGGTAGGCAGACCTTGACATCTCGCTGACAGCAATATCATTAGAGGTGAAACCTGAAACATTTGCAGCAATAATGATACAATTACAAATATACACATGCCTTGCCCGGGACTCGAACCAAGAACACGTTGTTCAGTAGGATGGCGTTCAATGAGTTGCATTCCAAAGGTAGAATTCGGAGAATTGTCTTCGCTTGTAATCAGTCGAAAATGCTAGAAGTCTGGGTTTACTAATATCAAGTGCATGTATTTATACAGGAACATAATCTTGAAAATCGTGTAATTTTACACGGTCTATAGTAGCAATAATTATGTGCAGAATTTAATGGAATTAGGTCGAGTGGTTCCCGGAATATGGCATAAAAGATATATTTTCACTTGTGTCGCTATTGTACAAAAATTACTAAAATCACTCTCTGTATGATTATATCTGGTGCTTCTAATGTATACTGTCACCATACAAAGTTTGGTTGAATTTTAGTCCAATTATACAAAAATACGGCAAAGGTGTCTACATTATTTATATTGCCACCATTTAGAAAAGTACGTTTGACCCAAATAAGTTAGCCTAGGTAAGTTCGCATGGTCTACTGTTGTACTACTTATGTAAAAAATTTGGTGGGAATTTGAAAGACTGGGTTTACCAAAATTGGTTCCCGAGATATACTGTTACTGTTACTTTTTATCATCAAGCCCAATTAAAAAAAAAAGGCGGCCAAAATGGGGTCTCTATAAGAATATTTAATGATTCTGATGGGTACACTCACCATATCAAGTTTAACTGAGATCGGATAAATTTTTTGTATGAATGAGTGGAGAGAAGTGATTTGGACGGATCTTAACATTGTGGTCTGGAGAACCAAAGAGAGCGAAGAGATGTGAGCATGAAGCAGCGTTGGAATGCAAGGGCAGAGAAAATGGGAGATCCCCGAAGAAACCCGCCAACTAGCGGCATCGTCCGTCAAGATTCCCACATTCGAAAATCCGGGAGAGACCCCTCCGGGAATGAAACCAGATTCGCCCTGGTGGGAGGCGTGTAGTCCGACCATTGCGCCACCGCGGCACCATATGGCGTTCATATTGTAAATAATGCCAGACACTTAAAACGTGCAAGTTTATGTGGCCTACTGTGTGCTACACACTTGTGTATAAAATTTGGCGGGAATTGTTTAATTACTTATTCACATATAGCATAAAATCTCGATTGTATAATTTATTCTTATCTTCATTAATGGAAAACAAAACCGTTATGTATTGGCACATTCTACAAATGAAAAAATTTTTGTTACCACACCGTTTAGGAAATAAATGTCAGACCAACCACATAAAACATGTTCGTTTGCATTTCCTACCACATAGGTAATTGTTTGTCAAATTAGGTAAGAATTAGTTGATTGATTTCCGAGACACGACAAAACATGATTTATTCGTGTGTCACTAGCTTTAACTATGGTGAACAATAAAGGCTCTGGATAGAAGCATTTGATGGCTGTAATAAATACTGCTAGCATACAAAATTAAGTTGAAATATGTTAAATCGTTCAAAAGTTATTGCATAAACCTTTATTTCCTTCAGAAATTCAGCAAAAAATCTGTCCTAGCAGACTGAATTTTCCAGATAATTTGATAATGATCTGTCAAGTAATTCCTTAGTTATACGGTAAACATATAACAATAAAGTTTTGACGGAAGTTTCTTCCAAAATGGCAGGCGAATGAAGTTATTATGTAATGAATTTACTGCACACAGGAAATAATCGCCACACCAAAATCGGTTCAAGGATAAAAGATATACGGCAAATAACACCACAGCAATAAATTCGCTGCTTCAAAATTAATACGCTATAATATATAAAAATGTTAGGTGGCCTATATAGTATAGTAAAGTTCAAATTAGAAAATAATCTTGGCGCAGCTCTATGTGAGGGAAGGCAGGGGAGGCAGTGTAGGGGAGGGCTTTCCCGAACACACGCCGCTGGAGGGAGGGAAACCACGTGACACCGCTGGCGTTATACACACCACACTGATACAATCGCTCACTACTACCTCGCTGCTAAATAACGTGCTGCGCGACCTAAGATTGTTTAAACTGGTAATACTCAGGTGCGGAGCAGCTCGCGCCCCACCCGCTCTCGACAGCTGTCACTACAGAACAACCTCACCCCTTCGTGTAGTGGCAATGAAATCTCCCGACTCGCCCGACGCGTTTTGGTCTTCTGCGCATTATTATCTCATTTGGATTTCACTGTAGTTTGCATTCACTTGTCAAGCTTATAGTTTCAGAACTTGTTGCGATACAGGTTTAAGTTTAAATTTCGGGTGACACCTTTTAACAGGTCACGCTAATAAAGTTGTAAATTCGTTATTGAACAAACACAGTAAGAACAATCAGCATTATACACTGGTGGAAAATGAAAAATGAATACCACTAAAGCGGTGACGTAGAAACACCATATGCTCATGGGGCACTGATAGAGGACAGTACATGCAATGATTAACAGTGCTCTGCTGTGGACAGAGTAGGAACAGTGTACTAGGCATAACACCGCTGAGCCTAATACAACTATAATTGACTCGGTGAAAGAGTAGTTTGCTGTTTAAAGCATCGGCCTGTGTGTAGTAAGCATTGTATACAGGCCACGATGGCATAGACAATCACACATCGTGCAATTAACGGACTTTGAGCGAGGTCGTATTGCTGGCCTGGGGAGGGGGAGGGGCTGGATGGGCCTTCCGAAGAATCTCCAAACGTGTAGGACGTAAAGTGTCTGCTGTGCATTGCTGTTAGTGCCGGTGGTCCGACGATGGTGCACATGCTCATCAGCCTAGTTCCGAACGGCAGCGACATACGGATTCCCGCCTGGACCGCCACATCAGACGAGCAGCCATTGCTGATCGCACGACGACCGCCGCACAGATTAGGGCCACGCGCTGTTGCACCCAGAGTGTTAGCTAGGACCATCACCAACAGTTTGACGGATGCTGGGCTATGATCAAGGGTGCCACTCGCCAGGCTTCCTCTCACAACTCATCACTGTTCAGCCCGTCTCGGATGGTGTCGCGAACGACGCGACTGGAGGGATGAATGGCGCGGAGTTGTGTTTAGTGATGAGAGAAGATTCTGTCTTGGCGCCAGTGACGGTCGTTTGCGAGTGCGGCGTCGACCAGGAGAGCGGCAAAAACCAGAGTGCATACGGCAGCGACATACAGGACATATTCCTGGGGGGTAACAGTCTACAATGACCGTACGCCTCTGGTGATTGTTCAGGGAACACTAAACAGTGAATGCTACATTCGTAACATCATCTAGCCCATTTTTTTTGCCGTTCATGCAACGCCTATGAGGTGTCCTCGTTGAGCAGGATTATGCCCGTGCACACACGTCTCGTGTTACCCAACACACTCTCGAAGGTGTTCGTCAACTCCCCTGACTAGCACGATCACCCAACTTGTCCCGCATTGAACATGTGTGGGTCATGAAGGGGCGGCGTTTAGTGAGGTCTGCAATATGGGCAACAAACCTCCACCAATCGCAACAACAGGTGGAATTAGCGCGGGACCCTATTCCCCAAGACGACATCCAACACCTTTATGATCGTCTCCACGCACGACTGCAGGACTGCATTGTCGCTAAAGGCGGCTACACAAGATACTGACATTGTTCTTCAAGTCACTCTGTAGCCTCTATCCATAGGTGTACGACCCTGCGATCATTATCATATACAGTGTACGACCTGTGTAATTCAATACAACCTCCATTTATGTGGGACCATTGCGTTCGGGTGTTCATTTTCCATTTTCCACCAGTGTAATTTGTGTTAAAATTGGTTTGCATGTCCCACAGATATTATGCATAAAAAATTTTTTTACGAACAAATTAAAAATAAAATTAATCATGTGTTTTTAATAACGCAATATTGCTGTTTTTATTGGAACTTTTAATATGTTAATTTTTGTGTTTCGTAAAGGTTATTTCTGAATTCTGATACGAATGGTTATTATTCCAGATTGCATTTTCCTACTAATGGAGAAAAAACATATAAATAACAGACTTTAACCGTATCCAAGGAAATACAATCATACAAAGAATGACTGAAATAAGACTAATTGCTTGGTAGATTTGGTATAGTCCACTATAATTATACGACCGCCATTTTGAAAAATGTAGCTCGTCTACTGAAATCGTATATAGCAAGAGCAAGCAGCCACGGCATGATACATTTTCAAACATGGTGGCAATGGGTTTAGTGGTTTCAGATACAAAATTAAAAAAATTACTTCAGGTGGTATTACCTTACAGTGTGGTAGACAACACAGAAATAGTGAATAAGCATATTGAATGGTCGCAATAAGTACCGAGAAGCTACGAATTTGATTTGATATTGGTGCAATACTCTGGTAGATATGGCAGTCTAACCTAAATGATATGTGTGTATTGTTGCAATTATCTTTTGTTATACTAAAAAAATTCATATTATGGTTGTCACTATAGCGACATTTGTATGCCCAATTTGGAGTGTGTCAGTTGACTGGTTTCTAAGATATGACGAAATAGTTTTATTATTCTGGAAATAATATGTTTCAAAATGGTGGACAAAAGAGGCAGTTAATTAATGTATTTGTTTATTGTAACATGTTTCTTCAGCCTACCAAGTCTGGCTGGAATGTGTCTAGCAGTTTGGTAGCTATGACGTTCTAAACTAAAATATTAGTACTGCCACCAATTTGTAAAAAAATTGGTGTGTTAAAATTGTGGACAGAGCAGTATTACTCATACGCAAAATTTGGCTGGAATCTACTATGCCTTTCCAGAGATTAATTATTTTGGCAGCACCTCTAGAACACAGAGGGCTAACGGGAACACGAGAGTCTGACAGTGTGGACTGTCAACATACCGATTTTTCGTAATATATGAGACACCAACAAAAAACATTTATTATTGTTATTTTAAAAATTTACATCTGGCATGATTGAAAATTGTATAAGTCGGGGGTGGTTACTAATTTGTATAAAAGTATGGATTCGATAAAGGCCATAGAGAGTCACACGTACGAACTCGCATATGCATATCACAGACATCAAGCAGAAATGTGAGTTCATAAACACAGCTTTCCTTTGGAAAATAGGGTAAAAATTGCACATGAAAACACATGACTACTGTTGAATGGTGAAAATCGTGATTTATTGAGTGACAACAGATTTATAGCGTGAAGCTCGTTCAGAATAACAATATCAGCTTGGAAACTAAAGTTGAACTACACAGTACATTACTACAGAGTACATAACTTTGGTATCCTAACTTTTATTACAAATTAATGCGTTACTGAAGAATATATAGCAAGATACAACAACACTGTCAGGTTTTATCACATAAATGTTCAAGTTGCCATATGACTCTAGTTTATTAAAGTATTGAAATATAATAATGGAAAATTCATATATTATTTTGTATAATCAGTGTGATCTGCAAATGTTTTGCTTTGATGCGATTATATATTTGAAGCATTTCTGCTACCAGTGCGTGCAGTAAAAGTGTACAATTACCACACAGTCAGAACAGTTTGATTATAATCACGTACTGATAATTACTTCCCGCTGCAATGTAGTAAAAGTAATAAATGAGGATTGGTACATCCCGGAATTCTATACTAACGCTCAAGTTACTAGAGATGGCATACAGATATATGCACACTCCTTCTTTGCCAAGGACGTCGGCTAAAGAAGATCCCACATTCTGGTTTAGTGGTTAGAGCGCCAGCCTACTGAAGGCAGTGCTCTAAGTTCGGATCTCGGGTATGGCATGGTTGTGTGTGTCGTAAGCAGCCCCATGATTAGCCCAATGACATAAATGGAGTCACTGTTTTCGCTAGCAAACAGACGGGTCTCTCACCAGGACGACCCATGGTCTGTTCACTGGTGGGTCGTATCCCTATTTCCGCATGTTGGCGGACGTTCCCGTTGCTCGGTTGGTTTTGCGGGAGCACTGCCATTTCATCCACTTTTTTCAGGGGTCTCCCACAGAGGGGAACCGGGTTAGATTCCCGGAGAGGTCGCCCCAGGATTTACGCGTATAGGAATCATGTTGGACAATGCCGCAGTTCGGCGAGTTTTCTCAGGGATCTCCCGTTTTTACCGCCCTTGCATTCCAGTTCTGCTACACACCCACCTCGCTTCAGCCTCATCTGCTCTGAAGATATCTATGTTTGGAGCCGCCCGAATCTCTTCACCCACTCACTCACTTTTTTCAGTCATGGCTCAACATTTCGTCGACAGCGAGGTCATCTGAGACGGAGTGAGGTGCTTGGGAAACCAGCAGGGGGATTTGGCTCTGCCTGTAGGAACACGCAGACCAGCATTTGCCTCGAGCGATGTGGCCAAAGCATGGGGAACCAGCCAGCTGGCTGCACGGGCGATTGAACCCATATAAGCTCTACCTTCATATAGTGGGGCGTTCGTAAGCAACAATTAATCAGACGATCTTAGACAAATGCAGACGTTGTAATTACTTTGTGCTTGTTGTGTGTTGTGTTCTCCTCATTCAGTCAGCTCAATCTTCTGTGTTCACGTTAGTTCGTTAAAAAATATTGAGTTATCATATTTACCCTGCTGATGACAGGAAACTATTTCCGGGAAGTAAATAGGCATTATTTACAACTAATTTAAATTATGAAGTTTGTTAAAGCCATTGGTACGCAATGAAGGCGATCACAGTTCAGAATCATGTTATATTCAAATACATGATTACTAAAGTGTACAATCCCAGATACATTCATAACACAATTGATATTTTAGTCAAGCCAACAAACACTTTAAAAATTAGGTTTCATACAGATCGAGCCAAACTAGCTTCGAATATTGTCAATAAACCACATTTCTATTTCTATATCTTCACATTTTTAGAGGAAAATATTTTAAATATTCTGCGTAGCATCATTCAAAATAATAATTTTAAAAATGATAAATTAAACACAATGAAACTTGAAAATTGTTAGTAAATTTTATGTTCAACATTTTATTAATTTTAACACAATATTTAATGAATTTTCTACAATTTTATATAAAGGACTTAAGTCATGATAGATACAGTTGAAAGGGCAGCAAACCATACTTAAATTTTAGTATCATCTGCATATCCATATTTCATGGCGAATATAACCAAAGTACTAAAAAGTATTATGTCAATATTCACTTAATTAGATTAATCAATCTTCAGCATTTGTGGGTGCACGATACGTCAGCTGAAGGTGAAGCATACTAGTATTTCACAGATTTATCGTAGTAGAATGTTCTGAGCTACGAGTTAATACGTATTAATAACTCGAGATTCAGAAACAGTTCTCATATATTGAATTTATAACTATTTTTTTTTTAAATATCCTTTTCAGACTTTGAATATCTGGCACAAAAGTTTAAAAAAACTGTAGCTATAAAAAAATTGAGATGAAAGAATAAATAATCAATGCAGTTGATTAAGAACATTAATAAGGAATAAAATCCTTGAACTAGTGATGGATTGTACACCACCTTCTTTACATAAGGTACTAAAAAGGGAAAATGAAAAATTAAGAACGTTTATCTAGTCTTAGAAACACATTATTGTATGTATATGTGGAATACAACCAGTTTTCACTTAAGAAAGTTGGTTTAATAATACTTTTAGAGTGTAAAATAGTTAATAATGCAACTGTAATTTTTGTGAATGACTTTCTACAGCATCGACGACAACTTCAAGTACACGTTTTTAATCTGCAGTAGATAACTGCGGATACCTGAAATATAAATTATACTGTGTTGGCGGTTGTACCCACGGTTGAGGGAGTGAGAAGGGAATACTCACTTACTTAACAAAACTCTGAAGTGCGATCTGCAGGTGCCCGTCATCATGGAGCTTGATATAGGTAAGCTGTTTGCATGGTGCGAGAAACGAGATGCTGTGGTGGAGAAAATAAGAGCACATGGGAAGTCTCGGCAATGCCTGCTACGTTGACCATACGCCGATCACTGCTAGAGTCCATCGGGGATGGAACCAGAACAGCATGGAAGGAGGCCAGTGCGCATCACTTGGCCTAAACATTTGGTCTAACTCAGTCACTTCTACTAAAATAATTTGGCCTAAAACCACACTCCCCAGACCCATTTCAATCGAAAGAGCACCTCCGAAAACTATAGGAATATACTATCTTTATTGGTCTGTCCGGCCAAAATAAGACGCTTGACCTGTCATTATATGTCCTAATCACTTGACCTATAATTACTTTTCTTAGTCACTAAGCCTAAAACTTTATTTCCTACAGTCACATGGCTTAGAATCACTTGGTTTAAAATTATTTGACCTACAATTACTTGGCATAAAATATTTAGCCTGAAGTCACTTGACCTAAAATTACATGGCCAAATGTAATTTAATAAAAAAATTTTTAACCAAAATCCACATACGCTAAAAAAATTTGGTCTCATGTCCCTTGGCCAAGAATAATTGGCCTAATTCTAGACCAAATACTTTAGGCGAAGTGATGGGTACACTGCACACCTCGTGTCTGTCCCGCCCGCAGCTACGCGCTCTCTTCATCAGCCCGTTGGAAAGTAATGAGAGGCGTACTCTGACTACTTTACAACTTACTTGTAACTCGGTCACAACTTTTACGAACACCTTACTTATGCTTCAGTAATCTGGCTGCCTTTTTTTAAAAAGAATTTCGATAAATTTGTATTAGGTAAACATTAAATCAGTTATGATAGCTTTCGTTTATCTTTATTTGTCCACCTTCATAACATTATTATGTTTGTTAAAAAAAATGTGTTATGGTTTAAAATATATAAATACTCCTTTTATGTTCAATTTTAATTGCGTGTACTTAAAAATGTGGCCAAGGGTATGAGAAATATATATGTTTTAACTTCGTCAAAGAAGGGCGATATATTGCTTTTTTTTTAAATTAAATTTATTTTCTAATGAAACTCAATGAAATGCAACACGTGGCACTTAATTATTATGTCTTAGTTTTACAGTTGTAATACAGAATAGCCTTCCTTTTGTGATCAGGAATATTTCTCTGAACAGTAGTCGCCGGCATGCGTGCTCTCTCGTCGCCGCTCGGAGCGAGCGGGGTTTTTTTTTGTTCGCCGCTGCCGCCAGGTATTCGCTGCACTTACTCCTTATCACAAGAGTAAATATTCATCACGGCGTGACGAACACGAATCTCTCGACGATTCAATCAAAAATTACGACCTTGCCGCGGCGAACAGTCGCGCTGTGGGTCGAAGAGCGGAGGTCGGGAGGGGGCTGGAAAGAAAGATGGGATTATGCCTGAGTAAAGGGAGGCTGCCGACTTAATACCGCGTGCAATATAAGGAAAAGTCTCCATTTGTATGCACGGTCATCCACGCGTCATACGTTACCGGGGCATAGAAAAGACTCCACCACCGCCTTTAGAGCCACCCCCCCCCCGGCACGTAGTAGAACGCCGCCTGCACTTACTTTATCTCAATTTCCAGATTGAAGAACTATCCTGGAGCCTTCTCCCTCTCGCCGCTGTGGAAACGCTGGGTAGACCGGCGACGCCTTCGTCTCGCCTCGTTGCTTGCTCGCAATAAAACCCAGTTTTTAATTCCGGTAATACGCTCGCCGATCTTCCCGCCGCATTTCTCTCTACGCGTAAAAAAAAGACAAGTCGTTCCAGATAAAAATTAATTTGTAAGTTAAATTATTTGAATAAAAGTTGCTTCCAGGCTGAGACACAATAAAGTGTACCTCATTTAACTACTTTAATTCCCAGTTTTTAATTACTGAAACTACGCCTTCCTGCACTCGCGAAAAAATTATGAAAGTCAGAACAACGCGGTATTATCCACACTGAATTATAGCAGACTAGTCTAGGCAAGTGAAACTACACTTCGAATACATTCATTTAATTATTTCTTAACATGTAGAGAAATTTTGATTGAAAAATTAACATTGTATTACTTTTCGATATACACTAAAAATGCGAATAAATGTTTCGTCTGAATAGTATTTTGGATTGGCAGTGTCAGTTTAGTTTGTATATTCTGACTGGTGAGTTGGTGAAATCCATATAGAAGCTTTGCCGTTAACACTACTGTCATATAAACAGTATTCAAAATGGTAGCATTCTAAATAGCTAACCCCCTATGTATATTAACGTATTACTAAATGTACAAAGTCCAGAATTACTGCCAACTCACGTCGGTTCCTTTTCGTTTTTTAGGCAGTGGAGTGAGAATTGAAGCGTATTTAAAATAAATTAATTTATAACAATTTCACGTTTTTGTGTTATTGATTCTGAGATACTGTACTACTAATTGAACTCTTTTGGAAGCCCTGATTAGTTAGTTATTCCTGTAATTTGATTAACTTCCCACCTTATGTAACAATTTATATTATTCTGGCGACAATGGCTAATTTGCAGTGAAAAGTGAGGAAAACTGCGATGCTCTTCTAACATTGTGTATTTCTCCCTCTGAATGGTATATATTTTATAAAGACGACGCACTGCGGAAGCCAAAAGTTTCTTGAAGTAGCGTGTAGACAATAAACATCGCCTCCTCAATAACTGTTTATTTTTCTGTATTCTTCCTAGGTGGTCTCTGCTTACAATGGCATATTGGGAAACATACCAGACGTGCTCGATAACGTTGAAATAAGTTGAACGAAGGAGACATGTGATGACTCCAAACCCAGGTTATGTTACTCTAACCACAATTCTTCGCATATGTTTAATTTTTTTAATTTAGATTTTTAAAATAATTTTTTATTCATTGCCCTACAAGCAAAATATGTCGTCTTTACGACATTTTTCAAAACTGTTTACGTATCTCCATGTTTATAACATACTACAAGTATACAATACTTGGTTGTTATAATCCAACATCTGGTTAGTTTTACACATTCTACAGTACCATGTAGTAACATTTGCTCTTATCTACATGGCTATTACAAAAGTAAACTTTGTAACGAGTTACCAAAGTATTCATTGTAAAATTACAGACATTTTGTATAGCGTGCTGGTACTTAGTTATTTTTGGGAGATGTGATTGCAGTACCAGAGTGGGTGTTGACACTTGCTGAACGCCAGCTACGTCTGTGGACACACAAGGCTGCTAATGCACGCCAGCTGAAACACGCTCGACAAGCGAGGTGGCGCAGTGCACGCACTCGGAAACGGAATCACCTGACTTACAGATCACTGGACCACACATCCTGATTTAGTTTCTCCATCGTCTTCCAAATTCACTCCAGGCGAATGCCAGGACGCTCCTTGATGAAGGCCATGGTCGCTTCCTTCCGAGATCCAGATTGCTCGACCGTATAGTTCCGTCTCTAATGAGCCTGCTACACCTTACCTAACTACCTTGGAATTAAGTATTCAATAATCGCTATACAACTGTTCGTCCTATCGAATTTTTATTCACACAGATCCAGTAGGGGTTCCCGCACTCTACTTTTTAATTTCCTATAATTTTTCGTAAAGTAGAAATTTTTTATTTTAAATTTTGACTAGCAATTCTTTTTAAACTATTTACCAAGATAATATCTGTAACTCTACAAGTAAATTAGAGTAAATTTTATAACTCGTTACTGTGGAATGCGTAAAACTGAAGTTGAATTTCAACTTCCAAATATTGTTGACTTCAAATATATTTCAAACCTGAAGATAGAGAAAATATTTGGAATGTTAAATTAAATACTAAGTTGTGAAGACGCAATGTTTTACTTGCAGTGATGCCAAAAAGTTTTTGGCAGTCGATTTCCAAACAACTGTTTGCAAAACGTACAAAATGTTTACTCTGCAGCAACTTTATTTTCCTCGCTCAAAAGTACAGTATGATTAATTGTCTTTATTTCATAATTCACTGAAGCTACGGGCGTCATATCTGACGTACACTTTTTCAAGTAAAACCACTCCTAAAGGAATTCTGTTATTACACCGTTTTGCCAGTCTTGTAAATTCACTTTTACCTTTTCTAGGTAGTATTATGCCACATCTTTTACATTAATTTCTCTACACAATGTATTATGCCGTCCACATTTCTTACTGCATATGCGTTCCTGCTATTCCTAAACTGTTACAATGATTTTTCGTAATAAGGTACTTTTCTTAACCCACCGCAATTAAATGTCATTATTTAATTTTCTGTTCTTACCATTTTGTTCTCAACTCTCACATGTGTTCAACACAATTTTAGTTAATACTTTATAATCACTAAATCGTTTCAGCTACAGCGCCATGCATTGCGCGTCTGTGCTCTTCGTGGCCACTTCCATTTATATTGTGGATATACTATACTCTGTCCCTTTACTACATCTTTTACACCCATTCTTTACCTTACTTTACATTACACTTTACCATTTGTAAACCATTAATGATGAGGGTTTAATAGTTCACATACACCCCACTTTCCTTGACCTCTTTCTCACCCTGCTCCCTATTACATGCAACTTTGCTATTCCTAATCCATTTAAGATACGTCTTTTATAAACGAAGTATACCCACCCCCCTTGGGAAATTCTATTGAACAGGATACTCTACCTAGTCCACCTTCCTGTACAATACTTTTGTCCACTTACTTGGTATTTCCAAACTGTCTATGTTACGAGCTTCGTACTTGGCACAACTTCCACACCAGTGTGCACTTGTCTATCGCACGATACAGCTAGATAGATGGAACGTACGGTATATATTACTATTATGCCAATTCGAACTTTAACATTCATTCAATACAAAGTAACCAATTTTATTGGCCTGAGTATACTAGTAACCAAACGCTAAGTCGTGGTATTCAATTTCACACTTCGCTCCCAATATTACTTTACCAAACAACTTGCACATTAAAATAATCACAGTTGCGGGAAGCGTATTTTTAGCCTACTTTAGGAAGGAAAGATAGGCTCATGCAATCGCCTAGTTGTCTGTCTGGAATGCATCTCCCCCTGTTATAACTTTTAAACCCGACATCCGAATTTTACCAAACTAGATCCACATATATTATTTACTAATGATATTAGACTTTCATAGTTTTCAATCACGCTGGGTACTAACTTAGTAAAAAATATTTCAGAAGATAAAAATGACGACGTGTTAATTGATTTCAAATATGCCACTGAAATATTACAAACGGCACCCAACGTGATAATAGTATATTTGTGATTTGTCTGAAATGTAACAGCCTGCTTCAAATATGGGGCGGGTGGAGACTTGGTGATGTCAGGAGGGAATCTGGTACTCGGGTGGTTTAAGTATGGAACAGAGGAATCTTTTTTCTGAGTTAGCTTATGTAAAGTTAGTTTAGGTCCAGTTAGGTTAGGTCCTGTTATATGATGTTAGGTTATGTTGATAATCAAGTTAGGTTAGGTTGAGTTAGGTGAAATTAGGTTAAGTTGATTTAGGGGAAGTTAGGATAAGTTGAGTTAGGTGAAGTTAGGTTAGGTGAAGTTAGGTTAGGTGAAGTTAGGTTATGTTGAGTTATGTTAAGTGAAGTGGATTTCGAGTAATGATGAGAAACATGGGACTAAATTGAAAATATTTAGAGTTTTATACAAGATGGGAAAAAATATTCAAAGTGATTCACAACATTTAAATTATTCTAATACCTATACAACATGAACATTTTCTAATTCCTACATGAGTGAAAATTATTCTAAGTCCTACAAAGATGGGGGATAAAGAATTCGAATGCGTGAAAAAATTGGGATCAAATGATAGCGCATGATAAAATGAAATCCAAGATTGCGGTTGGAATCAATATGGAAGTGACCGGAGACAAGATGGTGGCGACCAGAAACAAGGCGGCGGTGGAAACAATACAACGACTGGAAACTAGATAACGAGCCGGAACAATATGGCGGCCGGAAATAATATAGCAGTTGGAAAAAATATGGCGGTTGGTCGTAGCTCGAGCCCCATCCTGAATCTTGTCCCAGATCATACCAAAGTATGATACCCGTGTGTCCTGGGATTAATTCGTCTGACTACTGTCAATATAGCAAGAAAACAACCAAACTGTCATTTGATGTTGGCAAGTTAATTTAAAGCTAGTCTTGAAGGGGTGGGGAAAAAGTGGAATGGGAATGAATAATATTCTCTCTGGTTCTATAAAAATTGTCTAGATTGTATTTTTTTTGGAAATGTGCGAGTTTAGCGTTTCGCAAACCCGTCGACGAAGTAGAGGGGTACAGTTTGTTGAGGAAGGGGTTGGTGGAGAGTGTAAGACAGCAGTAATGGAGTGAGCTTTGAGAGTATCACGTGGGGGGGTTAAAGATTAAATGTGAGAGGCGACGCTGACGGGTCTAGGCGAAGTGGATGCATCATCTTAATCCTTCACATTCTTCGGAAGCCTCCCCTTCACCCTTCCAAGGGGTGCAACGACTCGTTACTCTGACGCTGTGCGTGTGTGTACACGCGCGTGCGCACGCGCCCCTCCTCCTCACCAGGCCATCTTTATGTGATCGAAGGGCTGAAGGGTGGAGAAGGGCGGGGAGGGACACATCGATCTTCGTCGCGCGTCCCTGTGTCAGCACATTGCCTGGCTAATGATGCCGACCGCAACCCCGCTATCCCCTGGCATCTGCTGGTCGCTGGGAATAAAAAAACCACGCACTCAGCTCTCAGCTCCTCGCATCGCCAAAGTTTGTAGAGGGGTGCGGAGGGGGGATTTCACTCCGCAGTGGCAAGATGTGGGTGGCTGAGGGGTGGGAATTGGATATCCCAGAGGAACGCCTGCATAACGAGCACGTGCAAGCAGGCAACTGTGGAGACGGGAGGAGTTCCTTGCCCTGTTCGTGATGAAACCCTTCACTGCATGCTGCTGTTAACATGAAGAAACTGAAATCATCAGCCAGCGTCTTCTGTACCAAGTAGTGGTTTTGTTGATAGGTTTTAGTTGGCGCCAAAAAGCGAGATCTTGAGTCGCCAGTGAGGGTGAAATGAGATGCAGATAGAGTAGCGGAATGCAAGAGTGGGAGAAATTGGAGTGCCCCAGGAAAACCCGCCAGCCAACGCCAACATCCGCCATGTTTCCCACATGCTATAATCCAGGCGACCTCGCCAGGTGAGAGGCGAGTAGTCTAGCCACTACACCACTACTGTTGTGGTCGTAGACGATTGTCCTCGTGTAGGTAATGGGTACCATTTGTGAACTGCAGTGTTCGGTTACAAAGCTTAACTGTGTAGCTAAATGCAGAAGAGGATGCATTGTCTGAAAATTACCATAGAAATACCGAGTTTCCTGTATTACTCTCGAAATCCATATGTATGCATCTGTGATCATACCATGAAGGGACGCAAGTGACTCTGCACATGGCACCACTGTAAAGCTGAAGAACAGGTCTGTGCTGATGGCGCTTCAGAGTCCGGTAAGAAATATTTCAAATGAAACAGTGAATTGTGCCGACCAGCAGAGAAAGACGCGGTGATTTGTACTTGTGATTCAGATATACGTATTTTCGACATGCAAAGTTTCGTTTCACAATGTTGGAAAATGTTAATGTAACCACATTACTAACAAAAGATAAAGGGCGCATTCTTTAAACTTAAATCTTATAAAATTAACTAATTGGAATCTTACACGTTGCATCGCTTTGGTCTAAATTTGTGCACCCCTGGCATATCTCTACAAAAATTGTTAATGTTAGTGAGATAAGGTTCTTAACCTAATGGTAGGTAGTATTGCTTCCTGGTGTGGTCTGGCGATATGACTGGTATATGGTTGAGTTGTGTTTGTTATATAGTGGGTGTGTGGAAGATCGGTATGTCTGAAGTATACTTGGGTTATGATGGATTGTAAGGTTGATATTCTCAGATTATGATGGATCGCATGGTTGCTGGCTTTTATGGTTCGTTGGCATAATTGAGGCATGCTTGAGTTATAGGCATTGGTATGCTTGGTACGATAGTTAGCACTGATGCTACGGTTGGATGGTGTGTTTGGCCGATATGCCTGAATTGTAGTGGTTGAAAGGGTAATCAGTATGCTTGGATGTTGTCGTTCTTTGTTACTGGTCATTATGGCTTGTCGAGTTAGTAAGTTAGTGGGTATGGTTTGATTCTCGGTATAGTTGTTGATTATACACTGAGGTGACAAAATTCATGGGATACCTCATAATATCGTGTTGGACCTCTTTTTGCCCAGCGAAGTACAGCGACTCGACGTGGCATGGACTCAACAAGTAGCTGGAAGTCCCCGGCAGAAATATTGAGCCAAAATTGCGAAAATGTTGCCGGTGCAGGAGTTTGTGCATGAACTGACTTCTCGATGGGATTCATGTCGGGCGATCTTGGTTCCTAATAATTCGCTGGAATTGTCCATAATGTTCTTTAAACCAATCGCGAACAGTTGTGGCCCAGTGACATGGCACATTGTCATCCATAAAAATTCCATCGTTGTTTGGGTACATGAAGTCCATGAATGGCTGCAAGTGTTCTCCAAGTAGCTGAACATAACCCTACCCAGTCAATGATCAGTTCAGTTGGATCAGAGGACCCAGTCCATTCCATGTAAAAACAGCCCACACCATTATGGAGCCACCACCAGCTTGCACAGTTCCTTGTTGACAACTTGGGTCCATGGATTCGTGGGGTCTGCGCCACAATCGAATCCTACCATTAGCTCTTACCAACTGAAATCGGGACTCATCTGACCAAGCCACGGTTTTCCAGTCATCTAGGGTCTAACCGATACGGTCACGAGCCCAGGAGTTGGGCTGCAGGAGATGTCGTGCTGTTTGTGAAGACACTCGAGTAGCTCTTCTGCTGGCATAGCCCAGTACAGCCAAAGTTCGCCGCACTGTCTTAACGGACACGTCCGTTGTACGCCCCACATTGATTCCTGCGGTTATTTCACGCAGTGTTGCTTGTCTGTTAACACTGACCATTCTGTGCACACGTCGTTGGTCTCGGTCATTAAGTGCAAGCGGTCGGCCACTGCGTTGTCCATGGTGGGAGCTTATGCCTGAAATTAGGTATTTTCGGCACACTCTTGACACTGTGGATCTCGGAATGTTGAATTCCCTAACCATTTCCGAAATAGAATGTCCCATGCGTCTAGATCCAAATACCATTCCGCGTTCAAAGTCTGTTAATTCCCGTCGTGTGGCCATAGTCACGTCAGAAACCTTTTCACATGAATCACTTGACTACAAATGAAAGCCCAACCAATGCACTGCCCATTTATACATTTTGTACGTGATACTACTGCCATCTGTATATTTGCATATTGCCATCCCATGACTTTTGTCACCTCTGTGTATATGGATGCAGTGGCTCGTATGATGGTCAATACAATATTTATAGTGGCAGGTATATTAGGTCAGATGGGAATGTTATTTGAGTGGTTGTGAAGTTGGTTGGCTTGGCAGTTAATATTGTGTTGAGGTTATTTAACTGGAGCCATTGAGTAGTATAGTTGGTATGAAATATCGGTATAATAAGTACGTGTGGTGGGTTTTATGTTTTCCAGTAATTCTGATATGGCTGGTAAATAATGCTATATAGAGTCAAAGTTTGTATGTATGTATGTGTATGCATATATGCATAAAATACGTTTGTATTCTATACAATTCTATATAATCTGACGGGTCTGGAACAAATTTGGCAGGGATGCCCTTCAGTACCCGACTTAAAATACTGTTTAGGCCAAAATGGCTCCCGGCCCCTCACTGGACCAGAAACCCCTAAGCTGGGGTCGTGTATCTGTGAATCCTCATTCAGCCCGAAACCCATTCAACACTGTCGTAGTATATCTCTCAAGGCAGTGCCGGGTAATTCAGCTAGTTAATAATAAAACAAGACTGGGCCCATACAAGAAGGAATAGTGCAATGTTAACGTAAACCAGTCAAGGTTGAAATATTACAAAATAAGGGATATTTTTTAGGTATGGTAAATAAACCGTATGTGAATTCACGATAACGGGTCAACTCCAGAGATGTGAATCACATCACATTAATGTGTCTATTAGCCTATACACGAAGCTTAATTCACAACTGAAAATGTGTCAGATACAGTACAGAAATTTAAATAGAGATGCGTCCTGCAAAAGTTTGAAGTAGTAACCCTTAATGTGTGGCTAGTATTGTCCAGTTATAAAATAAATTTACGATATGAAGTTAGTTGGATACAAGCTCGATGGACTTGATAGAAGTCAAGTCTTCGGCAAATGGTTTGCCACTGCCAAAGCGTTCGATGTAGAGTAGCAGAAAAGCACCTGTTAATTTGCCTTGAGCAGGCGGAGAGAAGGAGATGTGTTTATTTGTAGAATATCGGTTTTTTTAATGATGGGAGAGGTATTTTTTTAAGAAGGAAGAGGTGGTTTGTTTTAGGATAGGTTAGGCCAGAACATCCGGGTACACCACATTTAGAGTGAATGCTTTGTTTTGGTATTGTTGGTGATTATTTCGTATAACGTATCCAAATCACCAAAAAAACATTACATTACGTATCCAATGATACATAAAATCCACCCAAAAAGTCGTCTATTTCGNCAGTGCGGCATACAGCTGTCCGTGGCTGAACACTGGATGTGGAAGGTAAATCCCTATGCGGTCGAATGTCTGACCTTGGCTTTTATTTATCGTCATGGCAAATGCTAAGCGGACAGGAAACTGTCCGCGACTGAATGAAAAAGGAAAATCAGCCGGGAAAGACAACAGTTTAATTCTGGGAATGCAGGCCCTGTCGCCCTTGTAAGACCCAGTGATGATCTTTGAATCAATGACATAATCAGACATGTTGACCACCAACAACCTGGTTCCATTACAGAGTCCGTACTTGGTATCGACATTTCTTATTAACATTATGCAGCAGCCAACTGCGAGAGTGAGTGAATGTGGCGGTAAAGAAGACACAGTCAGCGAGTTGAGAAACTCAATGGGGACACTCATGGAATCGCCTTCGCTGTCCTCCAGCTGGTCTTGGCTGATGAATGTTCTGGTCTCTTCACTCTGGCAGGACATCATGGTGGCGTTGATGTCATCTACATCTTCGCTTCTTGGACAGAGAATCGCCCTCGCGCTTATGACCTGTAATCATAAAAGCACATACTTTTTTTGTAGCACAAGGAACCACTCTGTCAATGCACACCAATAGTAGAAACACTTGGACACAATTCAGTACCTCCTCAGTTAGCACCTCATATCCGAAGATGTGGGTGCAGATGTCACCATTGTGGGGAGCACTAAGATCTGAGGTAGCTGCACATAGCCATCGGGCAGGCCAAGGATGGGCGGAAGTGTCCCCTCACCGATTCGCAGCAGGAACTGCTGGAATTCCTCTTGCCCTTGGTCGACCCTCATGATGTTCTTGAGGCGCAGCTGTCTGAAAAACGGCCAAAGTGGGGAGTTCTTCAGGCAGGCATTCACTTGGTCTGCGCGGCCTCCATGGCTCACCACAGGTAGATCTTGGTAGAAGTCACCTCGGAGGAGCAAGACCTTCCCTCCGAACTTGGTGCGATCGTTCTGGGTAACATCTCTCCAGAGTTTGTCAACACAGTGCAGGGCCTCGTTTGGAGTCATGGGTGCCTTGTCCCATATAATGAGGCTGTAGTTCCTCAATAGCTCGGCTTCTGGCGACTGTGCCGAGATGCCACACATGGACCCTTGCATTACCGGTACAGGTAGTTTGAAAATTGCATGTGAAGTACTCCCTGATGACAACAGTATCGAGGCTATGCCTTTCCAAGCAACGGTGCATACAACTTTGTTTTCTGCCCGAAAGCAATGTATGATGCAGTTGTATAGGAACGTTTTCCCCTACCCTCCAGGGCCATCTACGAATAAAACTCCGCACTGGGGTTCATCACCACCATCAGCAGCAGCAACTGCAGCCATCACCTCGCCGAAGGCAACTATCTGGTCGGAATTCAGAACAGAACGAATGCATTCACCTTCATTGCGTTCTGTTTCAACTTCAAATTGGGGCAGGTCGTGTACACGGCAGAAATTGGGGCATGGAAGCCCGAAATCGGCGAGCGATTTGTTAAACACAGCCTGAACATGCCTGAGCTGAATGTGGATGAGTGCTCTATTTTCAGAAGCCTCTACATCGTCAGATGTGTCATCGAGCAGACATGGTTTAAGGTTATTAAACATTAGCAGTGGGTCTGCTATGTTGCAGTGAATGAGAATGTGGGCCTACAAATCTCTCAAGCGTCCAGGAACGCTCCACCTTGCAGCTTCGTGCATGGTGACCTGATATATGTCGTCTCTGTCAAGCAGGAGCTGGTAGACACACGCCAACTTGTACGATGGATGGACAGTATTCCGCATAGTGTGGAGGTCCTTGAAGGAGGCGGAACCTCTCACACTGTACAGAAGCAGCCTAAGGCAAAGTAGCTCCTCGTTCACCTGAGGGCTTACTTGATGAATCCTAGAAACTTTATTGAATCCACCCTTCTATCTTGCCTTCCAGATATGCTGCTTCTCGCGCCAACATAAGTGGCTTGGATACTGGGCATATATCAGATGTAGTGGACACGGCCTTGCCCCATACTCACCGCCACCATGGTGGGCATGCAACCTGTGCTCAGAGTTATAAAGAAAGAATGCTGTGAGGTGAATGTGCTTGTCACGCGCCCTCTCCAATGCGCCAGCTACATCATTGTCGGCAATGAAATTGATTGCCTGTTCTCAAGATGAATGTTGAGCCTGAACCCAATTATGTTCTTGTCTGTAATTTTGTACGACAACAAATGCCAGCATGCTTCTGGTGAACTGACGTACCTGCAATCGAGGTAAGATGTCACCTCATCATGAACAATGTCTGCGACTTGCAGAACTGCAGAGTCGTGTCCTTTATGGATGTATTTGTACAGGTACTTTGTCGCTTGAAGCGAGGAACACACTTCAACGTTGGTGTGGCACTGATACCTCAAAAGCAGATATTGGTTATAAGACACGATGTGCCTGTTGTCGTACACCTTGGTGCCGATGGTAGCAGAAGCGGCATTGTCCGGTATTTTGTATTGTACAAATCCACAGTAGTGGAGCAGAGTCTCTGCCAGAAAAGCCTTCGGGAAGTGGAACCTGCAACCCCCATCCCTGTGGCAGGGTGCAGATGGCCCGTACTTGGTGTGCAGCATGTGGGTTTTCACCAATGCGTATAGCTCAGGTTCCACCTCTCTGTCCGTTATGTCAGCTCGTACAGCGACATCGGCAGTTTCTGGCATCGCCAACTTGTCGCCTTTTGACGAAATGAGCTGGATGTGAGCGTGGGGTATTCCCCGCTTTTGAAATTCAATTGTTTACGTGAAGGCATACACCTTGCCAAACACTTGCTTTTTGTGGATGTCATCCATTAAAGCATCAAGTTTGCATTTGAAAACTCTGCATACAACATCAGGATGGTGGCATACCTGCTGGTGGCCCTCCAAAGACAGCACAATCTCTGGCCACTTCGGATTGCAAATGAAAGTAATGAACATATCTGGTCTGCCAAAGTGGGGCATGATAGCTACCGAGTCATGATAGCATTGATACACGTGTCTTTGCGACCCATAGTAAGATGAATAAATATCACAACTTTTCCCACTCTGACATGAGCATCATCAGCTTTCCTCTGCATTTGCTCATGAAGACCCAGGTATTCTTCAACTCTGAGCTTATCTTGGTTCTGCCTTATGTACCATATCCTCAAGGCTTCCGCCTTACAGTAAGCATCAACGACAAACTGTTGGAACAGTTTTACAGAATGGTGCAGGGTTGAAAACCCGCGCCTCTGCATTATGTGATATGCATAGAACTGATTGCAGGTTACTGTGTTTCGAGTCATGCTCACAATGAAAGAGTGGCCGAGGCCACAGGTGTACCCATGTTCTTCGTGTGGGAACAGGAGAGGGTAAGTCATCGTGTCTGCCAAGACATTAAGGTGACTTATTGCCTACACTGGCCTATCTTTAGGATAAATCCTGATATCATTTCGTAAGGGTGGGACATCACCCACAAAAATTGCCGCTATCTCATTTAGAGCAACAGGAAGGTTGTATGTTTGGGATCCTTGTTCAGGCCCGGCTTGATCGTCAAGTTGACTTGCCTCAAAGGGCGACCCATCCGCCTTGACTCCTCTTCCTCCGACACCATCACCTGATGCATCGACTTGTGGATCTGCGCCAAAGGATTGATCTCGCCAAGAAGATGTTCCAGCATCTCCTAAATTCCAAGCTGGCAGGGATTGTTCTGATGCACCCGGGCAGCATTCGCTGAATCCACATCGATAAAGTAAAGTTTAGTATACCGAGGGTCTGTGCCCTCCACTCGATGTGCAGCCCCAGAGGTGAGATAATGCACAGGTCCGTGAATTTGAAATGTATGCACAGATCGGCGAGGTGATTCAACGAAACCGTCTGCACAGAATGAGGCAAACGATAATGCTGCATTGTAGTTCCTGATGAACTGTCTGTAATCAGTACTCTCATCTGAATCGCAACTGGCCCACCTCTACGGGCAGAATGGTAGTGCAGTGAATGTTACATTCTTGGTCTCGCCCTTGTAAGAGCCACCCGCTCCTCTTGGAGGGTGAGCACAGGTGCATTTTCTTCTTCGTAAAAGGGCCCCAGCAAACCCTTAATTGTTTCGTCATCCACCAGGATTGACTCTGTTAAGATGCTTGTGTCAGAAGGCACAACAACAGGTAGTATAGGAGCATGTGAATGTCCAGCATCAGAGGCTACACACGAGTGTTTTTTTCGACTTCCCCTTGTTTGCACAGTGGGTGGATCAGGGGCGTGGGACGACCCTGCCACTTGGCTGTCGTGAAATATTGTTGGAGGTCGCTCTCCATGTATGGGTGTTGACGTCCTCACAGGTGTTGACACCTGAGATATTTAAGACTAAGATCCACCGGACACACTGTCTGATTGCTAAGACAAATGTTCTCTTGACGAACACTTCGTGAGGCACTTATTTTCATTTTGTGACCGTGTGGCCGCACTTTTCAACTTCTCAACCTTTGGCATCTTGATACGAATGTCCAAATTACAATTTCACGTAGTCAATGTTCACACACACACGATTTCCCAAATTACAATTTCACAAAGTCAATGTTCACAGAAACAGGGTTTTGTCACCTGCTATAGTACAGACTCAGATGCACCTGACACACTGTCTCATGGTTCAGAACACTTTGCTATTGACAAATGCTTGTTCACAGAAACAAGGGTTGTCACCTACGGTTGTTTGTTTGTCACACAATGGTCCAGACTCAGATGCACCTGACACACTGTCTGATGGTTCAGAACACTTTGCTCTTGACAAAAGCTTATTGATGCGCTTCTTTTCCTTTTGAGACCGGGTAGCAGGACTTCGCCACATCTTAAACTTGGGCATCGTAATGCGATTGTCCAAGTAACACTTGCAAAAGCCACACAATGTCAAAGTTCACAAACACAGTTTTCAGCAGTCACACCCAACTATGCACCATCTGTAACAAAAATAAACCATCGGTATCATATTATACACTGCCAACAGACCACATGTATGTAACACAGCCATTATTGAAGGATGCGCATAAACACAGATGCACCCTCCACACATTTGACACTTCTTGTACACATGGAAGTAGGCCAGCATCACAGCCACGCCCATGCATAAGGCCCATACCAAGACTCGGGGGGTCCACACATCTCACACTTCTTGTATAAATGGATGTAGGCCAGCACCACAGCCACGCCCATGCATAAGGCCCGTACCGTACCTCGGAGGGTGGCGGCACACCCTCCACACATCTGGCACTTCTTGTTTACATGGACATAGGCCAGCAACACAGCCACGCCCATGCATTAGGCCTGTACCGAACCTCGGGGGGTGGAATTCACCTCGGATGCACCCTCCGTGCGTAATATCCAGCCAAGGCTGGTAGGGGACCATCACCAAACCCACCCGTATGTGTAAGGGCTCCATTGGAACCATGGATGGTTACCACCACCACTGGCACACCCTCCAGCACGTCTATATATGGCTGGGCAACCATTACCACAGGCACACCCTTCTGTAAGGGTTCCATCATAGCCTCGGAGGGTGATTACCATGGGCACACTCTCCACAATGCACGACCGTATACAGCACGTACCTATTGATGTGCTTGATATGTACACCTACACATCAAACACACCCCCTCTGCATTTATCCGGGCTTGGGACCGGCAACATCATATATGTGACATGTGATGCAGGCTGCATTAAAGACTTCCCATTGAGGCGTGGGAGAGCTGTGGTTGCAATTTTGCCCCAAACCACTGGGCACAATGATTCACATGATCTCTGTTACATTCTGTATCTTCCAAGGCTAAAAAGTTGCCCAGCCAAAAACGACTCCTCTCGTTCCACATCACATGTCTCAATGATACACGTGATCTCCGTCATGTTCTATATAATCTCTGCTTCAATCGCCCAAACCAAGTATCCAAAAGGACTTAACCAAGTTCCCTCCCTCAAATCCTGTAGCTATCGGACACAAAAACTGTTATTCCCAGAGACATAAAACCATATAGAAACCCCAACCACCCTCAGGTGTACCGACATTAATCGGAAAGGGCCTAAGTAAGTTATCTCCCTCAAATCCCATCGCCATAGGCTGACAACTGCTTCTCCCAGCACTGGAAAACATATTACCCCTTTCCATCCTGCAGGGGTACCGAAATTTTCCCATAAGGGCATAACTGACTCAACGGCCGAGGGAAGGTCCAAAGAGACAGCCCTCCCTCAAATCCTGGTGAAATCGACAGAAAACTGCAACTTTCAGCACCGACCAAAGTTAAAAACACACCCCTCTGGTCGCCACATCTCCTCCGAGGGGAGGTTCAAAGGTGTGCACAAACTTTGTTCCAGCACTCTACCCCTTAAGGGTGGGGTGCTGCGCGCCTCCAAAGTCACTCTTCAAACTTCCGTTCTTGATAAAAAAAATGACCAGGGGTAGGCCCGCGGAAGCCGCGGGTTCACTATCCTTGGGTGAGGCAAGTAAACGGGCACAATATGAAACCTACCTTTTTTTTTTTTAATTTTTTTACGGAGTGTAATTATATTAAAGTTGTCCTAGCGGGGGTATAATAACTGCGATAAGTGCTGACCTCAAAAGAAGCAGGGCCCGCGTAAACCCCCGTTTTTAGTTAACAATTGTGAAGCATCTACATGCATGCACTCTGAAACCCAGGTCATAAATATGGCCTGGGCAGGTACTTTCGTGCAATCTGAAACTAATGGTAAAATATGGCCTGCGATAAGTGCTGGCCTCAAAAGAAGCAGGGCCCGCGTAAACCCCCGTTTTTAGTTAACAATTGTGAAGCATCTACATGCATGCACTCTGAAACCCAGGTCATAAATATGGCCTGGGCAGGTACTTTCGTGCAATCTGAAACTAATGGTAAAATATGGCCTGCGATAAGTGCTGGCCTCAAAAGAAGCAGGGCCCGCGTAAACCCCCGTTTTTAGTTAACAATTGTGAAGCATCTACATGCATGCACTCTGAAACCCAGGTCATAAATATGGCCTGGGCAGGTACTTTCGTGCAATCTGAAAGCAATTTTCAAATATGGCCTGCGATAAATGCTGGCGTCAAAAGAAGCTGGGCCCGCGTAACCCGCATTCTTTGTCAACAATGGTGAAGCATCTACATGCATGCAATCTGAAACCCAGGTCATAAATATGGCCTGCGATAAGCTTGGTTGGTGTGGAGTCCATTGTGGAATGAATTTCGAAATTATCGTACGAAATACCGATATGTGTGGTGCGAATCTAATAATGGTACGGCCCAACCATGTTCATCTCAGGTCTAAAGGTAAACTTGAGCGGTGCTGAGTCCATTACGGTACAAACTTATAAATTATCGTACAAAATCCTGAAGTTATGGTACACTGTACTTTAATTATGGTACGCAAAATATGGACCGGCTAACTTTATACGATAGTTAGGGACATATTATGGTACACTTTTATGGTACTGACGTTTATTTAAAAGGGTATAACTAACTTTAAGTCGAGGGAGGGTCCGAAGAGTCACCCCTTCCCTCAAATCCCACCGCAATCGGCCAAAAACTGTGGCTTCAAGAGCCTAAAAACATTTTTTTGAGTTTTGTGAAACTCCAAATGCATATGGGGATGTGTATTTGTCAAGCCGTGTATGATATCTGTACTCGAAGTTGACATAATGTGGTCTTCTCTCACTGTGACCGTTTCCTGGAGATAATGATGATGCACTTGCTTGGAGATTTTTGGTATGATTGAACATCTGCTTCTCCCTGATTGCCAGCCTCTCCTGTGGTAAAAGATTCCTACTGTTCTCAGTTATCTGAGAGACTAAATCCCTCTGTTTAAAGATTCAGGTAAGAAAGGGAGTGCATGCGTGTGCTAATATGTTATTATTTAATCTTTGCCCTTTATGTTAATATGTGGCGAATGTCTTGCCATAAAGAATAATACAATATGCTACCAAAAATCATGCCAGGTAAGCCAATCGATGCTTTTTGATTCATAAGTGTACGCAAATTTTTAGTACTTACACAAGTATATACAACAGTTTTAAAATTGCTGAGACTCTATTGATGGGACGAGACATTAGTGGCACTGACATATTTATTGTTCGAACCCTAGTTCGTTCAGTGCCACTAATGTCAGATCCATCAACATCAAAATTGATCGAAAGATCAGGATGGCCGAGTATACGGTAAAAGACACAATTAAATAAAGCAAAATATTTTGAGTTGTGTCTGAGGTACCCAGTTTATGTACCTTCAATACTTTTTTCCTGTACTCGTACATGTAAATGATTGTGTGCCTGTTACAGGTACATATTGCAAGAAACATTTTTTGTTTCAGAAATACTTACTGGAACCATTTAATAATACCATTAGAAATAACATTATCGACGGTTGCTAATAATGGACTCTATATGATCTAACGGATTGGCACAGTTGTCTATGCAATCGTTTCCATTAAATTTTATGAAAAATAACAAAATTTAATTGTAGGGAAACATTTCTCCTAACAATAAAATGAATGATTTGCAAATATCAACTGAATGCTTCTATATGGAATAAAATGAGCTGATGAATTAATGAATGGCTTGCCTGTTTCTTTATTCCTGGATTGGTTAAGAAACCTAGGAAATCATTATGGTATAAAGTATTTGGTTTTTATTGTCTGCGTCAAAGTTTGAACTTCACAGTTTTAAATGTACGTAGAGAGATGGGATCTGGAGAAGTTGCTAGAAATTTTTAAAAGAACTCTTATTATGACTGGAACAGAACGACTATGTTCCGCTACTTGACAGCAATCGACAGACTGGCATGACGTGACCTAGGACGCAATTCGTATTGACTTGTCCGCATGTCGCGAGCCCAAACACGTGAGCATCGCTAGCTAGAGATAGCTGAGTTTACAATATTCTGATAGGCAGGTGAAAAACACATTCTTGCCGCCGTAGCCACTTCCACTCCGCTTATCGTTTCCACAGCGTAAACCGAATCTCGTTAAACAAAAAGAGAATGAGAATCGTTTCCCTGCTCTCAAGTCTTCCTTCATGAACAACCCTGTTACTTCGGAAACCTTCGTGGCTCGTGATCCCTCGGCATCCCGCAGACCGAGGCTTTCCTTTGTTAGCTGACCTGAACCACCCCCCTAGGATCTTGTTGTCTGACTCTTGTATATCCTTACAGCGATCTTATTACTTCAATGATTCCTGATTCTCAATGGTGAACGACAGCCTCTTACAGACTTTGGTCAACATTACAGTTAACTTTTATCCTGTAATAGAGAGGGTCACAATGCTCCCATTTTGAATAATGTATGTAGGGTGAGTACAATCCATGCTTATAAAATGATTTGTGGCCAAATGTGATAAATTGGCTTATTCGAAATGGGAATAGATACTGACGATCTCGATTTCGCTGTTCTATCTTAGATTATACGAAAATGTCAACAAATTAACACTGACAAAATACAGTTTTAAAAGACTTAGGATTTAACTCTGTACATATGGATGCTTAGGGTATGGATTGATTTATTTAACCCTTAATATCCAACAGTTCCCACCAGGTAGTCAAGTATGCCTATAAAATTGCTTGTAATACCTACTTATCTGGCGTTGGAAGAAATACTAAAGATATACATTTTATGGACCGATATCGCTAATTATTTGCAAACAGTGGCAAAGTATGACAATAAACGGCTTACGGCCAAAAACGTAATATATTTTTTCTTCTAGTCGGATGTATTTACCGCATACTGAATTTCAGGAGCCTAACCGTAATGGTTAAAATATTATGGGCAACAATACCAACGGTAAGTTTAAGGTATCACATGTAATGTCTACTTGCTTCATGATAAAAGTGTCGCCTACTATGATTGACGGTCATAGCTATAATGGTTCACAAATTATGGCAACTCTGCTATCGTAGGTTCTAACATCATATTCTAATATGTCTCAAAATATGTGCCTCAAGATATGTCACACGCTTTAACTGGGTGTGTATTTTAGTTTCAAAGGTAAAAATTAAAAACCTGAAGTATTTTGTAGTTTTGTATAATATTTCTTCATTCTAGCAACCCTGTTTCCTGAATTTTTCGAAATCTGGCGCCGTATTCAGGCGCTAACATTTTTTCGCATGTTATAATAAATTTATTGGAAATTTGAGGAAAACCGAGAAATTTCGAGAGGAAAAAGGGGAATTTTCAAGGTTATCAGAAGATAACTGCTACATCCAACACAAATATATAATTGCTATTCCTAAACTATTAATTATACGAGATATATGATTGGAGGTCGCATTTTTGCTCATACATTTAAACTCCGAACAGCTAAACCACTCAGTTGATTGTTTAATCAACTGAGTTGTTAAGGTGTGTATTTTATAACTGAATCTAGCAGGTTTGAAATTTATCCCTTCCTTGACTTATTAAATTAGATTTAAATAAATATGTCAGTAAAGTGAAATGCCCTGTGTATGACAAATTGCACTTTGCCTTTAAATGTGTTGAAAAAAATTATAATATATTTACTAGCGCCACAAAGCAGAAGACGACATCGGAAACCAACAGGGCGGTCAAGTGAAAACAGCGTACTCTACCAGCTGTCACTCAAAACATGGATGATTGTGCAATAATTCAGGCATTGATGTAAACAAGATGGCAACCGATACTGGCACCACCTTTAAAACGACGTCGGAAATAAAAGTAAACAAATTGGCGAACAGAAACAATTAGGCGTGCAGAAACCAAGATAGTGGATAGAAATAAGATCTACGAATGTCTAGGTGACAAACATCGAGGGCACACAAACCCAAGATGGCCGCTGCCCTACTGGATTGGCAGATAATGAACACAGCGCCGGTTATGCTTCGCAATTTCTTTGTCCACAAAACCTCTAAATCCATCGAGTGGTTACTGAGACTGAATTAATGAGGCTGTTTCACATAGCAACAATAATGTGAGATACAATTAGAGTCTTTATGCGAGAAAATTGTTGTCGAGAAGAAAAATGGTAACGGTTTCTCTAGGGTGTTCAGAAATTCTTAAGTTAGTGAGGGGCGAAACGACTACTAGCTATAGAGACTGAGAATTAAAATTGACCACTGAACAGTTTGACTTGAATAAAATGAGAAATAGCTTGACATATATTTTAAACCTCGTCAGTTAAATTAAAGGAACTGAGGTATTGACATACATTGGAGTCTTTGTCATCGGGGTTGTGTGGGAATACATTGTCTGTGTAAAGTCGGTGTGTTTAAACGACACTGACGCGAGTATTGAGACACGTGTGCACCAATGCTGGCTAGTGGATTTCCACGAACTTTCCACATACTCCACGGCGATTATATTGGGTACTATTGGTTAGCATCAAATATATTACTCTTCAAAAACCCATATAGATTCTTGTGACAGGCCAGTGTGTATCTTTTCATGTATGCAGCTTTAAATTATCATTGCAATTGACCAAATGAGTTACATCTACGTTCTGGTCAACTGATATTGAAAAATTGATGGAAACACAAATATGTCACTACAATGCTAGTTTTTATTGTTATGTTTATACAACAAAAGAACCGATTTTAGATGCCAATAATTTACAAATTTACTTTTTTAGTAAGACGTAGAGACGTAAATTATAATTTCAGATAGTAGTGGACTGTGACCCACTTTGTGAATCTACAATTTGCTCGCCAACCACCACTCCTCACTGCTCACCACACGAGCGTGATGCGGCATCGCGCACAGCCACAAGTCACTATAAGTTTCGAGAGCTGAGTTACAGAACGACATAGTGAATCACAATCGAAATGTGTAGTCATGGGCCGCGCCGCGCGCAGGCGAGATGACTCGCCAATGAAACGAAGCTACAACATCTGCCCTCCCCTCTAGACCGCCTACGTGGGTAATAAAGGTAGGCTAACGTTTAATTGAAGTCCCCGAGTTTGTAAATTAGTTGGCTTCTTCTTGCTGCGCCACCTTATCTGTTTCTGAGGTAATTGAATTGCCGCCATCTTGGCATCTTCATTAAAATGTTAATCATGTTTATCGCACGGCTCTCCGAAACCCTTCACCTCGCTCCCGATCAGATCGGGAGGTCCTCCTTGACTCATTTCGGATCGATTAGTCGACCGCCACAGGCGTCAACTCTGTATTGAGACACGCGGCTGCGACCACTTGTTCCGCCGACGAGCAGTTTGCGTTGGCAGCAGCACACATAACACTCTTTCGTGTACATATATGTTGCAACTGACATTTGACCTGTGTCATTCAACCTACAGGCAGTAGATATGAAGTAACTTAATGCACATGTAGTATACATAAGGTTGTTGGAACTATATAAAAGAAACCTAAAGTATTTGATTAAAAAAGGAGAATTAAAGACGTTTGCCAAATTTATATCAGCCTTAAGTAGTTTGGCTTAACGAAAGTAGACCTAAGGACATTTGAACTAAATACTGCAAAACTAAGATTTTTTAACACACAGATAGTAGACCTAAAGTAATTTTATCTACAGGCAGAGTAACTAAAGTATTTTTACCTGCAGACTGTAAACCTAAAGTGGTCTGACTTAGAGGCAGAAGACCAAAAGTCACTTGACATACAGAAAATATATTTGAAGTCGTTTGACCTACAGAGAACAGACAATAAGTAATTTAACCTGCACGCAGCAGAATTAAAGTCGTCTGACCTACATATAATGGACATAAACTCTTTTTACCCACGAAAAGTAAAACTTTTTTCAGTCTACTGACTACTTCTGCGTCCGCATGATGCTAACATTTTTCTCGACAGAATTTGAAGGAAACTAACAGCCTTCTCCCCAGTAAACATATATCAAGACTTGCTACTATCATAATTGGTGATGTTTTGCGAAGATGTCTGCTTAAATGTTCTTTATTTGAATACTCTGCGTGTTTACTTAACCATTCAATTTAACAAATTTTACACACAAGTAGTGCTACATTAAGGCATGTCAATTTCATGGTTCAGGCGCGTAAGCCTTTTTTTTTTTTATAAATTATGTTAATACAAATATTTTAGATAAGTATGTTTAATGTATGTAATAAACAATTCAACCAAATTAACCAAAACTCTGTACTTTATGTACTCAAAAGTAGCATCAATTATGCATACAGATACAGAGATACTATTTGGCCGGCCGTTTTGCAAATGTTGCCAGGTGATAATATTTTACATTTCACCAAATATCCGGAACCGTCCAACTAATTTCCACCAAATTTTGCACACAATTTGGGCAATAGAGCATCATGTATACTTACATAATATATGAGGGGTGAGACATTAATTTTCAAAAGAGCGGTGACATAAATAATTTGGATAAGTTTGTCATGTACAGGATCGCCCACCTAAGGGTTAGACCCCCGAAATTTCCGGAACGGTTGCAAATCACGAAATGCGGTTTTCGCTAAAGGTTGTCCTGCGCATTTTGCTTTAGTGGCGAGGCAAGTGTTAAATGAAACGTTTCCAAACCGGTGGTTACGGCGTAGTCGTTCCCCCGACCCCTAGCCTCTCGATATTGTCCTGTGGGGAACACTGAAAGATTGGTTAAACAACATGGTTCCTACGACGGCAGAAGACATTCAAGAACGCATAGTGGCGCCTTGCAGTGGCATTACACCAGATACGATTCAGGTCTCTTGTCGCTCGCTACATGTGCGTTTACAGATGTGTATTGCTGTCGATGTTAAGCACATCAAGCACATGCTGTGAGAAGATCTAATGTGAAGCATTTTAACCATTACTGTGCTCTTGTGTACTATGCATGTGGATGCGATTGCATTTCTCCTTATGTTGGTTTGTTGTATTTTTATTTTCCATCTATATGCACTGGTTATTCAGTACAGTTAATGACTAGGAAACAAATCTCCTGAACAACGTTGGTATCTGAAGAAAATGTTATGCATTGATATCAGACTTGCGCTAACTTTGCCCGTCTTCCCTCCGCTGCGGTGTTCTCCTTTGTCCAATATCGCATTATGTGCCCCTTGGCTCATTAACTTAAGCGCTACGCTGCTATAAGGAAGCGGTCCCGCCAGGATGAGTCACAAAGCGTGTTGCTTGCTTACAGCTGTGAGTACAGGTCTACTGCCCCATACTACCGGCCCACTTAACGTTATTATATTTGCACATTATTTCATGGCGTTTATGTGTTATTTTCTATTACATATGCTATGTCACAGAATTTCTTTGTACGTTCTTTCAGTTGCCGTTGAAATATATGTATGTTTAAAGGGAAAAAAATCATATATGGTTTAAATATTTCTGTCCATACACATGTTACGAATAGTAGGTTTGCGGCAAATTAGCAAACTGCTTGCCCTTGTAAGTAATTTCACTATGCGAAAACCGCATTCCGTTATCTGCAACCGTTCCGGAAAATTTGGGGGTGTCTACGTTAGGTGGACCTTCCTGTATATTAAACAATTTTTACGAAATTCAACCCAAAATTCTTATACTGACAGTAACTATTAAGAAGAGCATATTATAGAGAACCTAATTTTTTTGGTAACTTTTGTAAGATAGCAATAAATAAGGAAAAAAATATTTATGCCATATCTCGGGAACCTATCGACCGATTTCCACTAAATTCTTCACAAAAGTAGCGCTACGGTGGGCCACGAAAACCTACTGTACGTGTTTTAAGAGCTCAAAGAGTTATTTTAAAAATGACGGCTCTGCATATGTTTAGACCCATTAAAACCGAAGTTGACGCTCCGAATGCTACCTCCGTAATGTATTTGATTGCATACTAGCGTAAAGTACGGGGTTTTCTTGTTTAGAGTCCCGGATAAGGCACGTATGTATTTCTAACTGTCACACTACTGTTTCATATGTTTCTGGTTTCATCTCTAATGATATTGCTCTTAACGATACGTCAAGAGTTACCAAACATCAAAGCTTTTAGGAACTTTATTCTAAATTATTTACTCTTATGTAGAGGAAATTTGGCTCACTATTTATTTCAGTAAATTTTTGGTGTAACCGAAATGAATGTACAAAAAATTTAAATATACATTTTAACATTGATGCCAATATTTTCTTACGCACAATATAAGTAATTATTATGACTGCCTTACTTAAAGATGTTCTGGCGAAATGTGCATTTTGAAGTACCCACAATACTTATATGTATACATTTATTTATTAACTGGTTCTTAAAACATTTAAAAATAATAAATCTTATCAAAGTATTTTTAACTAATACAAAATATGTTAAATCATTATACGTATTCAATTTAAATCGTACTGAAAAATTAGTAGTCGGAGCAACTTCTTTGATGAGTTCTGCATGTTTTATAGTCAGTCACATGCCGTGTTCCAGTGTTAGTCACTTTCATTCTACCCTAAACAAGACATTAAGTCAAAAAATTACTGCTCCTCGTTCGCTGTCTCAACTTCTGAACCACAAACCATCGAGGTGATGCTGTTTCCTCCGCCATCTCTAGTTCGTGTTCATGCGCTTTAATTCTACACGGCCAACGTCTCACCTCATCCATCTTCCAGCATCGAGTCAGGCAACTGGTTTTGCTCAGCGCATGTTGCACGTCTCCTCGTCTCACGCTTCTTGAGCTCTTGCTCAGGCGGCAGCGGGTCATTTGAATATCGCAGAGACTTTGGAAGCCCTTAGCGTGCAGACGTCGGGACGTTTGCTTACGTGGTTCTTGTCGAGGGTTGTAATGTATCATCCGTAGACGCGCGATGGACGTCTTGGATCCCCAGACGCAAGCGGGGTGTCAACACGTGACGTCGAGGTTTGCTGAGGACGGGTGCGTTGAGGACTTAGGTTCGAGCTGTTTCTGTCCCCGGGAACAGTTGACAAACGACTACACGCTCCTTCCCTTGATGCTAGTAAGAGAACCCTACCAGCAGGGGCGGAGCGAACAGAAGGAGCTTTGTAATCCCTTCTTTCTCACCGGTTATTGTCAATAACTAATGTATATATATAACAATTTATAACTGTAGGCTTAAAAAGAAAGGTTTGTATTTAGTTTTTTCGTTACTATTTCTATCAAATAATTTGACTTGCATTTTGCAGTACTGTTCTTAACAAATTGTAAAGCGGTTTTCCTTGTAGCCTTTATAATGTACGGGCCTTCCAAATCGCTGATTTTATTGCACATGGTGCTTGGCCTCGCCCCTTATTCAGAAATTATTCATTTTCGTTTCATAAATTAGGATTCAGAGTAATTACTGACAATGTATGTTTATAGACAATTTCCATTTTATGAGTTGTTTAATATTTTTGTGCTTAAACTTAATTGTGTGTTATCTGCTAGTTGTAAAATTCAGACACATTTTTATATTTTATCAATAAGTTTCTGCTTTTTTGCAAACAGGAAACGACACAGAGCTAAAATTATATTCAATGGTTTTAGAAAACTTGTAAATTGTAAATTTTTTAAACCCAAACATTTCCAATAATACCTCTGAAACTGAAATCATTGCACGAAAACGAAGAACCTGTATAATAAGCGAAGCCGACCCTTAAGGCTCGGCCTTACATGCCATGATGAATAACTGCTTTCTAGCTTAATTCAGTTGTTTAGGGACACTTATTTTGAAACTATAACTATACTTCTCTGGTCTGGCAATATACATTACCGTATAAATTAAACATAATTCATACATTTTTGTCGAGTAATCATGACGTAATTACCGCAGCATCATTTCAAAATTATCAATACCGTATTGTTGTTTTACGATCAACAGACAATGCGTGGATAAAATTTGGCCATTACATTTGAAGGCATTTGTAAAATGTAAGAGTGCTATTATTAGACACATTTAGTTATTTTGTTGAGAAAGAAGTTAGTGGCACATAAATGAACGAATCAACATGGCGGATTAGACATAGCCCTAACCGTTTTAGACCCACTTTAATTTTCAGTTTCAGGTGTCGCAATCAAATAATTGTATCCCACTGGAGAAGGGCTGAGCATGGGTGCATCAGGGAGATGGGGTTCCTCCCTCCTTATGTAGAGGACACTACCCGATTTGCAGAGCATGAACTGACTGCAGCTGTTTACCCGACTTGCAGAGCATGAACTGACTGCAGCTGTTTACCCGATGGGAAACCGGAAAGCCCCAGAACTTGACGGTATTACCGCAGAGGTATTGAAGAGGGCATACCCATGGTTGAAACAGCACTTTCTCGCCCTATAGAACGAGTGTCTCTCTCGTGGCATTTTTCCACGTTGTTGGAAAAAAGGCTTAGGACGAACACTGTACAAGGGCGAAGGGACGGATCCTGGTTCAGTTTATTCCTACCGGCCGCTTTCCCTATTGTCAGTTTTGGTAAAAGTGCTGGAGCAGGTAATATATTGGTGACTTTCGTCCATCTTGGAAACCAATTACCAGCTGGCAGATAATCAGTATGGTTTCCGACCTGGGATCGGAACAGATAATGCTCTTCATGCTATGGAAGCAGCATTAGACAGGTCCACTGACAAGTATGTAATGGGAGTGTTTCTGGACTTCAGCGGTTTTTTTGACAATGCTTGATGGCCGAAGATACTGTGTGCATTGCGACGCATCCAGTGTCCTCGAAATATATTCCTCCTGGTGAGAAACTATTTCGCAGACTGGAAAGGGGTATTGGTCATGAAGACCTCTACCGTGGATAAATTACTGACGAAAGGCTGCCCGAAGGTATCGGTCCTCGGACCATTGTTCTGCAGCATCCACTTTGATATCTTTTTGCGCCTTCCGTTTCCGGATGGATGCCGGCTTTTTGGGTATGCAGATGATGGCTTATTCCTTGTCTCCGGTAACTCACGTCGTGAGTTGGAGCAAAAGGCACAGGCAATCTTGGATTCGGTTGTGACATGGGCTCGGTCTGTGAAGTTTGCCTTCTCAGCCAGTAAGTCCAAGTGTATGATGCTTAAGGGACGTTTCAGAGGTGTTTACGGACATTATCCGAAGGTGGAATTGAATGGCACTCACTTGAAGTATGTCAAAACTTACTAGTGTCTTGGTGTTCTCCTAGACGATAGGTTGACTTTTACTCAACATGTGGCATGTGTCAGTCGGAAGGGAAAGCTGTTGTACTCTTTCAAAGGTTGCGAAGAATGTCTCCAAGCAACCAGGGGCTAAACTTTCAAGCCTTGATCGGTCTATATAAAGAGGTCTTCTGCCAATCATGACGTATGTATCCATTATGTGATATAAGCGAGTGGGTCACTCTATCATAAGGTGAAAGCTATTAAGTGCAAAGCATGCGGCGCTGCTTGTGGTCACGAAGGCACACCGTTCTGTCTCTACAGATGCTCTGACGGTGTTGACTGGAGTCGCTCCATTGTATCTACGTGGGGCTGAGTTGGGTTTGCTTGCAGTAGAAAAGGTCACAGGCAAACTGGACCTGGGGGGTCGGGAAGTGGCCTGGGAGGATACCGCAGACGATTAGCAAAGCCGGGGGTCGTTCTCTGAAAAGGGGCGAATGACCTTCACAGTTTTTCCTTGTGTCCGGGAGAGAGTACAGCTTAACATCTATCCGGCCCATTCTCTGATGCAATTCCTCTGAGGACATGGCAACTCTAAAGTGAAACTCCATAAGCTGGGGCTCATTGGTGACCCATTTTGGGATGATTACCCGGTGCCGCACACCATGGAACATGCACTGAATGATTGCGTTCGCTTCGAGGACTTGCGAGAGAAACAGAAATTGAAGCACTTGCTCCCAGGACTCGACTTTGGTCTGACTGCTATTAAAGCTGCAGACTGCACTGCGAGAGCAACGCTGTCAGAATTCGCCAGCAAAGTCATGTGCCGACTTGACGTTTTGGATCGCATCCGAGCTGGGCTGTTTCCCAATAGTCCCATGAAAGCTGACTAAATTAGCTCGGGTGTGGGTTGTACAAAACAAAGTGTGTGTTTCAATCTGGGTCAGCCCTGATGGGGAAACAGTAATGATTGCCCTGAGCATGTAAATACTCAGGTATTCATAGTCTCATGGAATGAGGACTTCATCTACCAGAGTGGGTAATCGTTCGAGGTTAATGGAAGAAAGTGCCCCGGGGTAGGAACCCTGTAAGTCGTGCCTTGGGGTAGACCATCATATTACTTGGCCCTTTATGGAATACGGCTGGGTTAATGCCATGCGGAACACGTGACAGCACATGACCACATGGATGTGGCTCTGTAACTCAGTTCGGTTTCAACTCCACCATTAACAACTGGCTGGTTCTTTCGTCAAGTCCGAAGTTGCTGAAGTCTGTTTGGCGTCTCCCTTTTCAGAGGTAACAGACCCTTTAGTGTGGAATCTCCCGTACGGATAACCGTATTTTTGCTCAGTGTAGAAATAGGCTCAGGCCTGAGAAATTTGATTGTAGTTGGTCAATCAGATGGAGGGACATGTTTTCCTAGAGGCACTAGGAGGTGATATCGGAACTAAGAAATGTCCGAGTTATGGTTGTTGTGCTCTGAAATTTGTCTCCTATAATACCTTTGGGATAGGTACAGGAGGGGTGGCGGTGTGGAGAGCCGGAAATGTTCCAGAAAACATGTAGTTAAGTCGACACAACACCTGTTTCGTTGTCACAGGCAATGAACTGCAGGCTATGTGTTCGGCTACAGTTGTGTGAACCAACTATGACCTGGACCAGTAAGACGGTTTGCGAATAACATACCCACATGTAAGATTATTGGTCATTGAGTTTCGCAGTGTAGAGTAGAGATAAAAATTACCTAAACGTGGGTAATGTTCACAACTTTATACACTTGGTCTGAATGGGGTAATGTTGTGTACTGCAGCGCCCTTCTTCTACTTTTCTTGTGCCGCTGTTCGGGGATGTGTACGAGGATTGCTGCTCTGCCAAATGCGTCATATAGCTGTGGGGGACTGTGTCGTGGTAACTACCACCCATCAGTCACAATGCGTCTAACCCCTCCTCACCCACCATCCTCCCAGGAACTCAGCCCATTGCGCCCAACTCCCCCGCACCAAGGTATTTTTATTCCTCTGCCTGCAGTTGTGTGTGCGCGATGACGTAGGGGGCGTCTGCAGATCGATTCGCGACTCATGCGTGAAATGAAACTCAGGGAGAAACCTACACAAGACCTATTTTCCCATCCTTCTTCTACACCACCTTCCCATCCTCCAACGTCACCGACGCTTTCACCCTTATTTTTTATTTTTACACGGATCAATACCTTCGGATGAACTAAGCCTCGAAGTTTACACCATCATTATTTTTCCTACTGGACGGCAGCGAATTGTCATAACTAAGAGAAAATATGACTCTTTTCTGTAAAAATGTGGCGCCTAAGTCCTACTATTGATTTGGAGTCATATTTCTTCTCCTGGTAGCTACTTTAGAGAGTTTTCTTCGCGACTTAAGCCTTCGCGATGTTTCGCATGGTAAAGGTTGTTCACGATAAATTGAACACTTTCGAAATCACCCTTTGGAAATTGTCACCCCCCCCCCCCCNGCCAGCATCCAGCGTAAAGGCTGGCATGCGACCAGCAAAGTTGGTAATGGCGAAGGGAAAATAGTTCCATGCCTTAACGTTCAATTGAAAGTGTAAGATAAACATCTTTGAAAAATGTAATTATTTCCTATGTTTTTGGTTTTATTAATGCATCTAAGTGTACGAATTAACAGCTATGTGAATTATCACTGTTCTAGTACTGTCGCAGTTCCCCTTGACTGACGCATGACTTAAGTGATGAGGCCCATGACAATGTTAATGTTACATATGGGGGAATAATACGGAATGTTCATACACGTAGATCTTAAGCAGATCTTTCAAAAGTGCTCAGTTTACCGTGAACAGCCTTATAAGGGCGGGATACAGGCGAACCTCGTACGTATGTTGGCGTTGAAATGTTGCGAAGATGAGTTCTCGACGACGGCACCGCGGTGGAGCGGTAGTGAGACTGCTCGTCTCCTACCACGGCAAACCAGGTTCGATTCTCGGCGGGGTCACTCGGATTTCCGCACGCGGAAAACCTGATGAACTTTGTCGTTTGCCGGTGGGTTTTCTCGGGGCACTCCTGTTTCCCCCATCCTTGCATTTCCACCGCTACATGTTCACCTCACTTCACCATCACCATTATTCAAGACCTCTAAGCTAAGAGCTTCATAAAGCCTCTCCACTGAGCTCAGTGACGGTGACTTGTGAGGGGTTAGTCTAGCCGACGTCGACGCGACGGCTCAAGCCCGATGTCCGTTGTTCTTGCCTCTAGAACGGCCAGCTTGGGTTTTAGGGAAAAAACGAGGTAGAGTGCTCGCTAAAGCTGCGCATGGCCATTCCGTGCCCCGACATTGAACTGCTTCTCTGCCAATACGACTATCAAAGACAACGTGGATATGGTTTAATATTATAAAACTATTTATTTTAACAAGTACATTGACATGTTTGTCTACTTTCTATGACCATTTAAAATGTAATTAAATTAAATTAAGTGAAAAGTATTTTAATGATATAAAAGTGCCTGCCTCTTGAAAATGATGCTATGAACAAACAGTTCATCACCGCCGGCCATGTGAGATTGACAGTTGTATTGGTGTGGGGTAGGTCAATATGTGTTATTCTCCGAGTAATATAACTTAAGTAAATTTTGACAGTTCTTGAAATTAAGTGCGATCACATTGTATCCCTCCGCCACAGCTGTTCTGTCGGTGAAGAAAACGATGTTTGTAAAGAAACTCTACGAATCCAATGGCAGACATTGAAACACTAACAATTTCAGTCCAGTACTTAGGCTACTATAGACGGATACAATTTCCACATGTTTTAGTTTTGTTGTGGCCACGTAATACACTAGTAATGGTTCTGTTTATTTTATTGGTTGTGTGGGGAACTCTGGCTTATCGTCTTTCGTGAAACGTGATTTTTTTTTTTTTGCAGTTCTTATTGGTGTGTGGCAATTTGAACTGGTTTTGTTTTGATGGTGCAGTGAAAATGATTTTCGTACGGAAATAACATTCAAATTACTTTCTATAACTTGAAAGTTCTAACTTCATTGGAAGGACTAGATAAATGCGATAAACCTGTCGTTGTTTGTATTCATGCGAGAAGTACTGAACATTTTTAGAACATTTAGCACTTTAAAATGGTTATATTTTTATGTAATGAAATACACTAAAAGGACTTTAATTTAGGCCCCGTGCACTTCAAAATCTGAAACAAAAAAAAATTAGACATTTACTTCACTATTATTACTGACGTGCGAAACGCACAATGTAAATTTTTCAGCACATTTTCACTCCTAAAAATTATTAAATTTTCTATAACGTAAATTATGGCAAATGAACAGCGTTTTTAAAGGCCAAAAACCTTCCAAATATTGCGATTAACATTATTTACAAAACACACAAACTCTACTGTTCACTTTGAAATTCCTTGGACGATTACTTCACTAAAATCACTTTTCGGCCACCGATACGAAATAATGTATTTATTGACTTATACAATTAACAAAACACTGGAGCTGTTTCGTGAAACGATTAAATGTAAACGTCACAACGACTTTGTCACTCGCGCGTCAAGGTAAATGAAAATGGCGGACCGAAGCACACAACAGACACTTTTACAAAGCGGAATACACGCGTCGATTTTCATTTCACTGAGAAGAAAGTTGTAAAACGGCTCCTACGACGAACTGAATTTAATTAAATACGCAAATACAAAAATTATTAACTGCATATATAACATTCTGACACACCAAGCAAGGAATTCTCGCATATAAACAAGTTGGGCTGTATTCAGAAATAAATCGATAACCTATATTTAAATACTGATTAGTCGTGGTTAAGCTAGTCCAGGTCTAAACCTGATGGCTGACTAACGTTTCGTATTCAGAAGCCACTTTCCGCCATCTTTAGACAATGTTTTACCTGTGATTAACTAGTCACAGTTAAAACTTCGGAAAAGGCTTGGCAATATAGCAAAACTGTCGGTTGCAATGGTAAATATTTAGGTGTCGTTCTCGTATTCAGATTTATTTTTTACTAGCTGTGTCCGCGGCTCCGCTCGCGTGGACTACAGAATTATTGCTTAGGTTTTTTTTTTTAATAATCGAAATTAAAATTTGCAGCGGACTTGCAATAAATACACGTACATACTCGAACATGATTAGTTTGTTACTAAAGGCGTGAGCCGACTGAGTGCCGGCCGAACGCACGTGACTTATGTTACACTCCCCCCTTCCCTGCTGCAATACCCACCCGCCGCCAACCCTAGGCTTCGCTCGCGTGGTTATAGTAACGAAATTATAGGGAGAAATAACGGTATTTGTTAGTAGACATACACTGATCATAAACACAGAACAGAGCTCTAACGGTGTCATTTTTGGGGCTTGAATCGCTTTTGTACATAGTTACTGGTCGTAATTTATATTTCTTTGTAGACCTGCCTAAACGCTAGCAATCAGTTCCGTATCACTCTGCACCAAAATACTAAAATCGCCCATTAGTGACGCACAGCCCTCGGCATCTGTTTCTAACCGCTCGTCTCCAATTTTCAATAGTGTATCAGCATAATGTCATGTATCAACGTCATGGTAGAGGTGCACTCTCATATTTGTCGTCAAGCTGAATTTCTTGACATTTGCCCATAAGCTTGACGACTTGGGACAGACTTTGATTTCATCTGCAGGCGTGCCCCTCTGAATCACCGGTAGAGTTTGGCGGAAGTCACCAGGTAGTGTTACAACCATTTCTCCCATAATGTCTGTATTGTTTCGTATATCCTGTAGAGTTTGGTATAAGACCTCTATAGCTTTTTTGTGTGAGATTGTGCTTTCGTCCCACACTAAGAACTTATATTGACGCAGCATTGTACTCCTAGCACTCTTTTCACAAAAAAAATTTCTGAAAGAATGAGATATTTTCTCGTGATAAAAAGTTGCCTATGTCACTTCTTGGCCCTCGAAATATCTCTGTACAAAATATCACGTCGATCCATCGCTCCGTTGCGACTTGAAAAAAGGTCAAACAAACAAACAAACAAACACACTTTATCATTTATAATATTAGTTATGATACTTGAAATGTCATTTTATGGGATTATGTTATGTATAATTAGTTAAATGATTCAAGATAAGTCTGCACAGAGTAGCGAGATTGGAGGACGAGCACAGAAGAAAAAATCTCTTTGATTGAATTAATTAACGATTTTCGCAAACAGAAAATAGATATGCATATACAAACATAATAAACAAATGAGCATTTCCCATAACTGTTACAGCTCACTTTCAGGAAATAATATGATTTATTAATAAATTATACTAATTTTACACGAAAACAATATCTAGTACGAGCAACATATTTCTAACTTCTAGGTAGTTTACATACAATTGCGTCGGCAGATAGCACCTTACTTTTTTTTTTAAACATATATCTGCATTAACAGAAAATTAAAGCATTTCAAAGAGGTAGATATAATTAAAAAACCTTAAACACGATGATGCTATGAAAATATAGTTAAAACATTAGCAGGATCTAGTTTTGTTGCCCAATATTTATTTTGGAAGTGTAATAGAAAAATGCGATTATTATTTTTACACCCATGCTTCCGGGCGAACACTCGTACCTACAAATAATAAGTTTATTTGATATTTTTAGCCATATTCCCGGCTTTGGCATACGCATGAATAAATATGTTGATACTTTGCTAACAAAATACAGGAATTATCAGTAATATAGTGGGATGTATTATTTCCTGAACAATTTAATTACTACACCCTAAAATCTGCCACCATCATGTTTAATTCGAATTTATTCAGGCTTTAAACTAACCCTTACCAAGTTTAAATAAAACCATGTCTAGCTCAACCCTGATTAAAATAGTCACCATAGTCACCATAGTCGCATTCTGAATACGAAATACGAAATGTAGTGTGTGTTAACTAAACATTGCGATTTAAACCATAACTGCAATTTACACCATGTTTAAATCGGCTCTGAATACGGCCCGTTATGAAAGAAGAGAGCTTAAAGGTGGGTGGAGAGTGCTACATAACCGTAATGTTCGCATGCTCTACGAAAATATTTCTAAATGTTTTAATGCCCTTACTCTATAACTCAAAAAATTGTACATTATTCTAAGAGCATAATTGAAGCCATAAATAATTAAATATAAAAACTATGATTTTAAATGGCAAGTACTATTTTCGTCCATAAATATCACAAAGATCGCCAAGATAATAACACGCATCGCGCAACAACTATCAGCTGACACAGTACTTTGCAAATGGGGGTGTTTACTGTTTACATGCTTTGTAGGTAGTCACGTCTGTCAAAATTTACTGAAGATATATGAAATGGAGAATACATCCACAGAAGACAAAAAAACGGCTTTCCTCATATTTAGCATATGGTATGGGCGATAGCAGGCTGGCACATCGACTAAAGATGAGTTATAAGAATTTTCGTCTTCGCTGCATGCCTCCAGCATTGGAAGTCGCATTGGCGATGCGCACGTCAAAGTCTCATGGTCAATAGTGATGATCGCGTTTGTTTACATTTTAATTCCCAACAAATCCAGCAATTTACATGAATATAATACTTCGATTTTCTTGAATACATTCTAGTTGCATTAAAACTTGGTTAGATTAAGTGTAAAAAGATCTCAAAGCACTTACTTACATACACATTTTTATAACCTCAATTCCTAGTCACATTATTTTTGTTAGTGTTATTGGTAGGGAAGTAGTTCAATAATTGAACATGGAGAGAGACTAATACGCTACTCGTATGCGCACTCTACCCCAAATTTCTTGTACAGGCTGATGACACTAAGTGTTGACGGCTAAGCTGACACAACTGTCTTTCCCGGTCAACCTGGAGAATGGATTTCACGAGGAATGAGACGGGGCTGGAGCAGTGTAGGAAAGAAGGCTGTAGAGGAGATGGAAGTACCACGAGGAAACTTCCACACTGCCACAGCGCCCGTAGAAATGTCCATGTGAGAAGCCCTTTATCAAAAAATTGTGGCCCGCCGAGGCCGGGGAGTGGACCACAAACTGGGAGGTTACAGTTCGAAACACTAAGTCCGACGTAACTTCCTCTTGTAGAAGGCACTGCACTCGACTGTACAATATCCAGAACTCACTGATTAACCTCCGCTAAGGTTGTTTCTACTAAAGGTTAGAAAGATCTATGTTAAATGTTTGGCAAAGGGAAAATTTTTGCCACTAGGTAGACTCTAGTGTCGGCAAGGTACAAGAATTTATCTATTTTCTACGTTAAAAAACAAGATAATTGCTATAATAACAAATCAAAGGTCAAATAACTTCGTAACTAAGTAAAATCTTTTACTTATATTATTCACTCAGCGTTAAAATTTTTAATTAAAAGTTACAATTTGGAACAATGCGCACCTAGTGGCGGAAATTATCCCAATGCAAAACTCTCCCAAAAGAAATCTATTTTTGTTCCTAACCTGAGTAGAATAAACATCACTTCTGCTGTGATTAAAGAATTTCTGATTATCGAGTCGGTAATCGTGTTCGGAGCTGTTCAGCTCGAGTCTTCAGGGCCGATGGTGGTGAAGCGAACTGGAAGTGATGCAGCGCCGAAGACAAGCCGGGGATACGGAAGTGCAACGAGGAAACCCACCGGCCAACGGCAACGTCCGCCACGTTTCCTACGTGCTAAAGTCCGGCTCGCCGTGGTGGGAGGTGAGTCGTCTGACCACTGCAGCATCACGGATTGTGGGCACAATAGTGTGTAAAAGACCCCAGCAGACCCGTACTTTGTGCCGCAAGACTCTCGCAAACTCTTCCTTTACGGGTGTCAATAAGTTACTGACATGTTAAGAGTACGTCGTATAATTTTTCATGTATGATTTTTTACATCCATTTTGCGTTTGCTTCTGAAGTCATGCTCTAGTAGAGTTTCTACACCATTATATTTCGTTCACAGTATACGTGCCATTAAGACGTCTGTGCTATCAGACGATGCTGACGATGAGTTCCAATATTATGATTTATACAAGTCTGTGAACAACCGGTGACTGTGCATTAGTCGTGGGCGCTTTTACCTTTCCCTCTGGCAAAGAAGTAGTAATTGTAAATTACTATTTAATGCGTATAAATCAGTCATTTCATCATTAAAGGGATTTCAGCTCTTTCCAGTATTCAGCGGATACATTTTAGGGTATGCCGACACTGTATTATGGATGTGTGCACGCCCTTGTGTACACAAGGGTTATCACTGTGAACTTGCGGCCCAAGCCTACACTGTAGTAGTTATTTTAACAGCTCGTCCTAGGAACCGATAACTGGCGGATATGCTCACTAGGTCTGGAGTACGAAGCAGCATCACAGTATCAAAACTCACCAAAGTTTCTGCCGATATTGCAGTCGCCGTATTTAGTTGACACGCCTGCTGAGATTGGGCGTTCCTGACTTGGTGTACCTTAGGCTGGGACTGTAGTGCTTCTTGATCACCTGGGTTACTTGGTCAGTCAGTAGTCACTTTCCTTCTCCTTGGCTCAATTGGCTCTTTCGCCAATTAGGTGTGCTTCCTTGTGATGAGCTGTGCTATTTAGCCAATCAACGACGGCCTCTCTCTCCTTAGTTCGCTGTTTGTTTTGGAATGCTTTACAAAAGAAGTGACCAAGTGGTATCTGGTAGTTTATGTAATGTTTCCGACCCATTAAATAACATCTAGCCTCATTCTATGAACCAATTCTTGTTACACTCGAGGTCGAGTTGTTTTTGACATAAATGGCCAACGACAGCTCTGAGAGACGCGAGTCCAGTATTGCCATTTGCGTCGCAGTGGCTTGGCAGCAGATTACGCCCTTCTCTCCCGAACAGTTTCTTTTTGCCAACCTATATCCCTAAGATTTGGGAAGGTATTTTCTCTTAGCGCGTGGCAAAATTGTTAGCCGACGACTTTAGCTACATTTTTTGACTTTTCACGGATGAATTAGAGCTAAATTTTAATCATTTTAAATAAGTGCCAATACTTTTGAAGATATCACGTGTGACGTCACTTCCAGAAAAAGACAAACATAATATTCCATGGTTTTTGTATAATCACTTGTCAAGGTTACAATATTATTATTTTGTACATACCAATAAAACATAAAATTAAACACATTAAATTAATTATTTTCAAACAATAATGTGAATATGTGCTTAGTTAAATTGATTTCACGAGAAAATTAGGAATAACTACAGATTACAAAAATGCCAAATATTCCATTCATTCAACATTTCAAACCGTGCTAGACTGTCTGTTTGGTATAACATAGTGTAAATTAGGTCATACCTGTTAGTGAGAGTTTATTATTTGTGTATTCCGAAAACAACAGAATGTTTTGGTCATGTCTATTATTACATGCTTGGAAAAAATCACATTTATTTTTTACAGTTTCAACACTGCTGGTCAGAAAAAGGGTTTGTTTGTATTCAGCTACCTAAAGGATTACTGTCTCCGCATAAACAATACGGGTGTTTCCTTCTATAGTAATGGTGAATAATGCCATTTTTTCTGTTGCCTGATCTAGGGTATGCAACAGCTCCCGGAGCAGCCTGTCAATATCAGCCCTCCAATTTTACTTTCCGTTCATCAAAACACATAATTTTTGATAGAGTTTAAATTAAATATTTACAATACTCCCTCATGTGAGGCAAAGTATATAAACGCAGGATATCTATAGCTAGGCATATATTAGTGTGGCATAATTTTATATTAAGCTGAGATGAGGTGAAATTAATAGAGAGGAAAGATTGAATTACTCTCATGATGTCAACTCACCGGTGAATTTATTTTTAATAGTTATGTTCTCTATGTGCTAAGCAGACAGTCGAAACCGGATCAGCTCAAAACTGCAGAGGTTCCTCTTTACATAATTAAAACCCGGATTTTGTAGTACTTAAGAAATAGGCTTGGCTTTTTAATAAGCTATTTATTGGATGCAAAGGTGATTTGAGTAACATCATAAATGAACACAAACATTTACTTCAGCATTTCTAATCTCCCCACTTCGTCCTTAAACATGCTTATTTTATTCTGTAAATATATTTAAGAGAGCGAAAGCAGGTTTCCACGCTGTATTTAGGTACTATATTCTATTGTAGTGATCACAAATACTACGTCATTAGTATATAGGTGGTGAACTTTTCGGATACATTTAATATTTCGAATCGATTTTGACAGCATGAAAATATCTTTCGTCGAAAATGACAACTCAGACAGTACGCTGCAGAGTTTTTTATATTCTTTCCTTAGTCATAATAAACCAAAACTAATAAAACAATGAGTTTTTAGATCATTGAGAAAAATATATATTTTCTTAAAGATAGGAGACTAGTAACATCTAATAGAGCTCTACTCTTACCAACATAGCCAGCGATTAACTGACGTAATGATGAGTAATAACAAATGTTCGAAAACGACATTAACAAAAAAAAGCTAATTTTTTTTGGGATGGACTTTAGTGAGTAACCGTGGCAGAAGAATTTCTCCTAAAAACGAGGCTCATTAATTTATTATTAGGGGAGTGAACGGGGTTACTATTTCTCCCCGAATATATAAAGCTTAGAGTAATACTGCTTACTAGGCAATTACAGAAAATAATATCTTTATCTTAGAAAGCTTTCGCACGGAAACTTTGGCTGCCGGGGAGGAGGCGTCTTTTGGCATCGATATTGCTGATTTCCTCCCATTTCTCGAGGGAGAGGCCAAATGGCGGGAAAAACAAAGAATGAGAATGAAATGCCGCTTCTTTGCCGGGAATACGCGCGCGCGTGTGTGTGTGCGTGTTAAAAGAAGGGGCGAGGAAGGGAGAGGTGTAAGATGAGGGCGGGAAGAAAATGAGATTGAGGAAGTCGTGAGCCATTACTGCGGCTGGCGAGGGTGCCAACATATAGCCGTGACCTCCAGGCTTCNCCGTGCACTTTGCCTGGCCATCGTCCCGCCTACCTCGACCGCGATTACTACGACACTTCCGCTGCCGCAGCTTCCTGCCTTACCATTACAGTACAGAAAACTCGACCTAATATCTTTGTTTCATAGCTAAGTAAATCATGAGACAAATATGCACTACTATTTACGAACTAACTATAATCTTGTCATTTTTAATGGCTATGTGTATACATGAATTATATAATTATATGGTTTTATAACAATGGGGTTTCGAGGCATGTTGCAAGACATGTTTCTAGGGCCAAAAAATGGAACAGAATAAAAAAAATTATAGTAACGCGCACATATCTCCCCTCTCATCACCCCTTAGGCAAAATACGAGAACTTCCCCTGCTTCACTTAGGCGTGTGTCGGAACAGCTACACACACAGACACATACACACACATGCACCAGAGAGCAATTGTCAGTAACTAGAGACTAAACTGAAAACGATAAAGACAAATTAAAAAAGGTGCATTGGTTGTCAGTTTTATTTTGTGATAGGGCTGGAATGTGTGTGTGTGTGTGTGTGTGTATATATATATATATATATATACACACACACACAGGCTGTTTGGAAACTTACTCAAAATATTTCAGGAGGTGATTACTTATTTTGTAGCCTAGCTCAATTCCTAAGGAAAATACACGTCCTTGAAAATCGATTTTAGAGATTAAATATTTCCAAAATATCAGGAACGGATTGGTAATCAACTACCATTCTCTGGATAGTGTTTCGATTTATCAAGCCCTTTAACTTATGAAAAAATCTGTGCTAAGACCTTCCGCCTTCATGTGAATAAAGGGGACCACTATTTAATTGCATTAAATTCTTATGCCCTCGCGTTTTTCGGAATTTTAATGTCGTTTTATTGAGTAGTACGTCTTATTCAACAAAAAATATCCCGTTTTGCAGGAGCCTAGTAGTAACCGTTTCCTTTTAAAACGCACACGAAGTATTCAGCGGCGACGATACAATGCCTGAAATGTAGGCAGTACCTTATAAATGCGGATATAAACTTATCGTAAGCAATCGATATTGAGCCGACTAATCTAAGTGGGACTGAAGTGATAAATGTGTACCATAGTAACAAAATCATACGTTTTGCATACGTACTAACATGCCTTGTGGCTATAATCTCGCTTAAACATGCATGAAGGTTCAAATGAGTCAACAAATGCACAGTGGTCAGAGTAACTGTTTTCCTTATGCGTCAGTCAACAGCGACAATGTCTCACGATAAGGGGTCACACGGTTTGGGTATTTCTGCTGGCACAAATTACGTGCTCTCAAACCTCTGCAGCCTGCCGTACCGTGACCTACTGATGCACGCCAAGACCGTTCCATTGTACGAGCGGCTATAGTGGATTGCACGACGACCGTGGAACAGATTATACATAATGTATACCCAGGAGTGTCTGCTAGGGCCATTTGCAATCGTTTACATGAAGCTAGTCTATCGTCACGTGTGCTATTAGCCATACTTCCCCTCACATCTCAGCATCGTGCAGCCCGCTTCCGGTGGTGTCGAGGAAGGAGCACCTGGAGGGAAGAATGGCGAAGTTCTGTGTTCAGTGATGAGTCCCGGTTCGGCCTTGGGGCTAATGACGTTCGAGTGCGTATTAGGCGTCGGCCTGGTGAGCGGCATATTCCACAGTGTAAACGGCAGCGACACTCGGGACCAATTTTTTTTAATCATTTCCGCATGTTAATGGGTTCATTTGATGAGCTGCACAACAAATTGNGCGACACTCGGGACCAATTTTTTTTAATCATTTCCGCATGTTAATGGGTTCATTTGATGAGCTGCACAACAAATTAAAAAATGTCCTTCAACGACAAAACACTCAATTTAGAAATTGTATACAACCAATTGAAATACTGGCTATGACTTTAAGGTAAGTTTCTAGAAAACAAATTGATTTTAATGTAATTGTTATTTTTAAAATGGATTTTAAAGAATGTGTACGCTAAAGTATTAAATAAAACCAATTATCTTAATGAGGTAAAGTAATAAAACACATGTATAAATCAGCACTTTTACTTTATTGAGCTNTAAATAAAACCAATTATCTTAATGAGGTAAAGTAATAAAACACATGTATAAATCAGCACTTTTACTTTATTGAGCTTAGATTACTAATTCAGCTATGAATATAAGGAAAATAATATTTTGAACATATAAAAAGTATAGGCATTCTTATACATCAAATTCACAAAAGCCTAGTTCGATTCAGCATTAATTGTCGCAAAATCAAAATCAGAATACGTGGACTCGCAAGAAGGTGTAGTAGATCTTGCACCTGCAGGTGGAGGAGGACTTGAACCAGTTTCACTCAATGACGAGTCGCTGTAGCAAAATCCCTGGAGAAATTGCGATGTTGACTGCTGAGTGTCTTTATTTGGTGGTGCATTTTTATTCCGTGCTATTGATGTTTTGTGCGCTGTCTTTGATTGATTTGGGGGTCCAAATGTATTGTAATTAGATAAGGAATGTGGTTGGTCAAAGTTACTTGATATCTGCGTTGGAAAGCTAGTACTTGCATATTGTTGAGGGGAAAATTGAGGTGGTTGATGAGCGGGTAAATATGCTTGTTGTTGAGTGACTGGTGGCGGCTTATAAGACGGTAGCTGATAGGAGGGCATGGGAGAAGATAAGTTGGGTTGTGGTGTAGAGGCCCTTGTAGGGGCCGGGTTAGAGCTGGGCTGTGGTTCGGCGACCAACCTCTAATGGGTGTAAGGTGAAGGGTCTAGGTGCCCTGAAAACAGGACTGTGGTGATCCAGTCCGTGTGTGTAGGGGGGGGGGAACTAGGACCTGGCAACCTGGTAGGGCTGACGTGACTAATGGAATGTCAGTTCCCGTGGTCCATCCCCTGGCTAAAGCTCTAGCAGTGGCGACCGGCGTAAGTGTAAGAGTGAGCTGGTGCGAGGTGCTCTTCCCGGCCTTTGTTGGTTGAGTGCCCGCTCTGGGTGATCTCCGGTGGGGCCTGCTCATTGATGATTGGGTATTCCCCTGCTGCTGTGAAGGCTGCTGACTCAACTCCTTAATGAGGCAGTGATGCGAATATACAGCCTAGCACTGCTCATGGCCATCTCCACCTCCTCGTGGTTGGGCTGGTAACAAGGTGGCAACACCATAGCTAACAGAGTGAGGACGATTGAAGGCGGTAAGGGCCTGTCTGTGCACAGATAACCAGTTACGGCGAGGTTATGTGCAGTCATCCAGAGACTGTATACATTCTTCGCCCTGCGGTGAAGACCCGCGAACCGAATTGCACTCCCAAAGCTGAGGCTCGATGTGGCAAGTCGGACTGATATCGGGGTGGCGGAGTTCCTATAAAGGGATTGTCTGGCGTCCTGGAGGGGCTGGGTGGTCCCGGGTGAAAACTCAGTGTGTATGTCTGAAAATTGTGGGTGCACAGGAGATTAGTGTGAAAGCCCCGGCTTCGGCCGTTCTGATCGCGGGTCGGACTCTGGGTGGCATTAGTTGATCCTTCTGCTCAGAAGGAGATCTGGAGGTGTGTGTTTGCCTGGAGGGCTGGGCCTGGGTGCCGGTAGAGTCAGTAGCAGCTGCCGTGGAATGTAAGCGTGCTGGCTCGCCTCAGGTTCTGGTTTCGAAGGGTTTATGCACTCTAACGAAGGGTCCACGGTCTGGTCTGCCTAGTAAGAGGACTCGTTCACGAAGCGGGTTCGTAGAGTGGGGATAGCACTCCGCCTCATCAAGGTGGCATGTGCATATTCAACTCTGTATAATGCTGTTGATAGGTGAGGTGGAACCACCTTCGGGTGGAGAACATCCACCCACTGCGATTGGAAAGGGCGTCATCTCTTTCTGTTGAGAGCATTCAACTGCTCTCAATTAAGGAGTTCATGATATAACTCAAATTTGACATGTGTTGGCATGAAAAGCCTGGCCGAGTGCACCGCCACGTTATGATACCTGATGTGAATATGTCTGAAGTGACAACTTATATGCCTGGGAAATTCCTGATCCTGAGATGCACTCTTAAATAAAAGCTCTGAATGGTTTCTCCTGTTATACCATATCGGATCAGATACAGGAGGGTGAACTTTTGATGAAGCTGTAATAGATTACAGATTACATGTGGTGTAGAAATGGTTTCCTTCATCTTGTTTATGTTATCAATAACCTTCAATACTAACATTTGGAACTGAAGAAAGTCTCTATCTGTAAAATTTGTCAGGTGGGGCATTAGACTTTGCAGAAAAACCATCTTACTGCAGGGTGTTTTTGGTTCTAATGCTTTCAGTAGTTTTAATTCCACTTGTCTGGCTTCTGATTAAGATAAGCATCTTCAGAGAATACTGCTGCATGTTCCTCTTCTTGCTCTGTCTCTTCTCCATCCGGTTCAACGGGCTCCAAGCTATCCACCGTATTTGTATCATTATATATTTTATTTAAGAATTGTAGTTGATCTGAGTACACGTATTTTGTGCGTTTTTTGGCCTGTGATCCACTTTTTGTTGGCAGCTTTAGCTTCTTTCTTAGCTTTTGCAAAGCAATCTTGGAGGTTATTCCATATTCGGATTACTTGTTTACCTGTAAATTACACAAGTGTTAGTTAGTTATTTTGAACTCTTTTAAAATAAAATGCATTGATATTTACATTAACAGTGTGATACATGTATTAAAATAGTCGTTTTAGTTATATATTGTTCTAATATCAAGCTGTGTGTTTTATTTTTTAGATATTTGGCGAGCGGTTTTACTTTTACTGACTTACACTATAACTACCGGATTGGAATTTCAACTGCAAGAACAATTGTTGAGATAGTATGAACAGCAATTTGGTCTACAATGCGAGAAGAGTGTATTCCAACACCAAATTGTGACAGGTGGGAATCAATAGCTTTAGATTTTAAAAGTACTGCTAATTTCCCACACTGCCTCGGCTCTGTCGACGATAAACATATACAGCTGACTTCTCCATTTAACTCAGGATCGATGTATTTTAATTACAAGGATAATTTCTCTATTGTGCTAATGGCTGTGGCTGACTCCAAGTACAGATTTTTCTACGTTGATGTAGGAAGCTATGGTAAAGAGTGTGATTCATCAATTTTTAGAGGTCCAATTTGTGGAAGTCAATTGAAAATAATGCTCAACAATTACCTGAAGAAAGACTTCTTCCTGGAACAGAGCATCCTAAAATACTTTACTTCTTTCTTGGAGACGAAGCGTTCGGCTTACACAAACACTTATTGAGACCCTATGAAGGGAAACGCCTCACAGTTGAGAAAAGAGTGTTTAACTTTAGATTGTGCAGAGCACGAAAATATGTGGAATGTGCTTTTGGCATTCTTAGTAATAAATTGCGAGTGTTTCATCGTTATTTCAATGTTCAGCCACAATTTGCCGTGCTCATTGTCAACGCATGCATCGTATTGCACAACTTTGTACGTGACAGAGACGAATATCTTGTTGAAGACACAACAACGATCATAGANACGCATGCATCGTATTGCACAACTTTGTACGTGACAGAGACGAATATCTTGTTGAAGACACAACAACGATCATAGACCTAGAAGATTTGACAGGTGAAAATACTACAAGAGGAGGCTTGGAAGCAAACAATATCAGAAGTGTCCTTTGCAGCTATTTCTTGTTAGACGTTGGAAGTGTTCCGTTGCAAATGTGAACCNAGCAAACAATATCAGAAGTGTCCTTTGCAGCTATTTCTTGTTAGACGTTGGAAGTGTTCCGTTGCAAATGTGAACCAAAAGTAAAAAGTGAAATCATGTGAAGAATCTCTTGTATGAGTGTAATATGAATGCTCAGTAAGTAAAAATATATTTACTTTATTTCTATTGCCAGAGTTTTGGTTATCTTTGAACATAAGTTACAACGTAAAATAACACTTTTTAAAATCTAGACCTAAGTTTTTAAACATTTTTTTATATGCTGTATTTTAAACAAAAAACCAACATCGAAATTTTATCTATTTTTACATTGAGTTGAAGTACAGTATAACCTTTCAAGTTAAATAATGTTTAAAATATAGCAAATTGATTAAAAACAGTACTTACCAAATGTATTTTTCTCTTTATCTCCAAGGCTTTCAAAATCTGGCTTCAATGCCAAACACACTGCCCCCCCCCACCCTCAGTCTTTTCTTGTAGCAATTCTGTCTTTATAAATGTCGAACGTTTTGTCCCATAACGCTCCTTTTGATTCGACAAGAGAAATTAAAACTTCCGAGTCAATCACTTCCATAATTTAAACGAGAGTATAACAAAACAACTGGAAACGGGGTTCAAATTCAAGCCCCGCACTGCACTCGGAGACGGCTCCCGCACGACTAAGACCCGTGCAGTGTGCAAGCGTGCACTTGGTCACGTAGTCCGCTGAGCGGGAGAGACTGTTGTTGCCCGCACGGGAGCCGCTCATCTCCAGTGGCACCAGGCGGCCGCAACATGGGTAACAATCGTAACCGCACTGTGTGGAAGGTCTCATTATCATCAATGGTCGACTAAAAATATTCGCCCGAGCGATTTATTCCCGCACGGGCGAAATCGTGCAATGTGCAAGGAGCGTGAGAGCTTGCTGCGAGTTCCAATTGTTTCTTTACTCTGTCCATTTATTTATCTGTCAAATTTTAGAAAAGGTGTTTGATAAAGTAACCTGATCCACGTTGTGGTGCATATAAAGAAAAAGAGGATATCCAGGCCACGTAATAGCAGTAAAACAAAGTATGGCGTATTAACGTACCAAAAATTATAATATATTCAAATTAACGACAAGATAAAATAAAGAAATAAAGGTCTCAGACAAAGGTGTAATCGGTCTCCTACGTCGTTTAGTATCTACTTAGACGAACCTTTTGAGAAATAGAAAAAAATATTAAAGGTATTAGAGTAAAATGAGTACGGCACTTACTAAGATATTGTTTGCTGAAGACGTAATTAAAATACAGGAAAGTTAAATAAAAATTCAAAAGGAAAATGTATATATTAAACAACACACCAAGAACAAAGGTTGGTGCTTTCGTACGACGTATATGCTTACACACTGCAGACATCGTTAATCGTTTGTATATTTATCCACCGATAATATATATAAAAGGCATGGGAAACAAACTTTATGGTTACACGGTTCATTTGATTGGTCAATCAAGGCTATAGGTTGTTTGGTTTTGATATTATTGACCTTCAAATTTGGAGTATTGTTTTATACTCAACCTCTATATACGTCCGCGAATGAAATGACTCGTTCGTTTGGTTACGAAGGGAGTAATAATGACCCGATTCCGTATATATTCCTATAATTATGAGATTGGCCAACAACGAATCGGGTGCAAAAGGTAGATTTAAATACTTATAAAATACCACATTGCATCTTGGTATGCCTGAAAAAAGCAAGGAGTTGCTTATAGCAAATAAATCTTTGTGCTGAATATAGCGATATTTTTTTGAGATGGACATACGAAAAAAAAAACAAGATGGTGTGTTGAGCGTAGGCAAGAGAGAACGACACCTGACCTGGTGGCTAAATCGAGAAATTAGCACTGCTTGACGGGTAATTTGACAAATGACAAAGAAGAAACCACCAAGATGGCTGCATATGACGGAATGAACAAATCTGAGGTGGTGAGGGGGTCAAACGAACGTAATTGGTACGGGTGGAGGGAAGTCAAGTGAATATGAGTATTAAGCCAATGCCAGTCTATGATGGGGGTGGTGGGAATGGAGCGAATACGACTAAACGGTCGAACAAATGTGAGTAATTGGTTGTTTAGGTGGGGTTATTGGGCATTAAAACAATTATAAGCGTGGAGTGGTGGATATCAGTCATCTGCTGTTGGTACCTCTAGAAATGCTAGTTTTTAATATTTTATAATCAATTTTTAATAATACATTTTTATTTAACAGTTCGGTATAAATTCTTTAATGGTATTTTGTTAATTTCTTTCAATTTTCTAAGTTTAATATTTAATTTTTTTGGGAATTTTTTGGGTTTTCAAGGTCAAATGTCACCGGTGCCATTTTCAAAGGTCAAGGTCACGGTAACCGACACCCAAAATGGCAGACAAGATGGCAACTGGGGACTGAAATAACAGAGCATGACCATTTCTGTGCTCCGATGCCAGGTGCCATTGTGCTAGAATCGGCTTATTATTTCTACTCATATCGATATTATTATAGAATTAAACCCAAGTTTATCAGTAGATTCAGTTATTAGCCGATGGTTTGATGACGTCACCCTAGAAAACTAAAATATTTTTGTACAAACATTTTTGGGATAATTACCGAGAGTATCTTTCTTTGTTAATCTAAATTGCTCGTAAACATAGGCATTATAAGGCATATCGATTTGTATTCTACTAATATAAGCACTTAAATTTGCCTTGTCTGATCTGTAGGAGGAAAGATTAGCCTCTCAAAACTCTCAATACTATTGTAGCTCATTTATGTAGTAACTCGGATTGAATATAAATGGAAATAATGAAAGTTCTAACAAAATAAATATCTAGAGTACAATAACTAATCCAAAAGTCTTATAAATAAAACTCACAAAGGCGAATGTATATATAAAAAAGACGCACTTTCCTGGTAATTCATGACTTACAAAATATTGGTAAAAACGTAGAAGTATGTGAAGAAAATCAGAATTTAAAACAACATTAGTATCTGTTACAGTAAAAAAACTTACGTTATTCACCAACACGAAAGATATGCTCAATTGAAAGAGAATTTTTCCCAGAATACAGCTATCAAAATTCAGAAAGAGGACAAGATTTATATAAAAAATTGCAAGACTAAAAAAAATTCTGGAATTAACTATTTATAGATTTTACCATTTACCTCAGTAAATATATATGGAAGTATTAAAGTGATAAAAGAAAAATATTGTTTAAGCAGTGATGGACGAATATACGTGACACCAAAGTGAATATTGGAAATGAATAACTAGTAATAAATAAAGAGTATGTACTAANACCAAAGTGAATATTGGAAATGAATAACTAGTAACAAATAAAGAGTATGTACTAACAAAAGGAATTTCTAATTTTTGAACAAAAATATGCATAAAGACCTTGATAGTTAATATTTTTATAAATATTATATGTATACTAAAATATTTATATGAACAAATTACATTTTCTAGGAATATAACTGCAATAAACAAATTAATTTAAAGAAAATTATTAACAATATCAACAATTAAACTAATTTATAAAGAACATATAAAAAAAATTCTAGATCTGAAGCAAACGCACACAAAATAACATATTCCCCAGTAACACCAAAATCTGGCAAAGGAATTTAAAAATTTTATATACAAAAAGAATATATCTGGATGAATGGTGTGATAGCATTAACTGGCTGTGTTAATTGTCCATGGTAAAGAAAATGAGGGGCAATAATAATTATTACAATGAATAAGTAAGAATTTTGAATATGTAAAGTGGAAAATAAATTTATTTTGTTGTTAACAACCGCAAGGGTATTTTGTATATGAAAAGAATGTGAAAAGTCATTCCTCATTATTTGTTGGAACTTTGAGGTATTAGGGGAGGGGACTAATAAATTGGACATTAAATAAATTAAATCAGTTAGAACTACATACCCTTTGCTATAATTACTGTGGATAATTTGCTTAATTATGTGAAAGAATATAAATAGGAGATAAAGGAATGAATATATTATATGAGGCCTGCAAAACCCACGACACTGCATACAGAGATCACAAATATGTAGAATCCAGGCCTAAAGCAGATTAAATTCTTAAGAGAGAAGCAAGTTACTACCGGAACACGAATCAGTCAAAGAGAGAGACTTGTGGGCGATGGGACTATAATTATTTTCTGAAATATTCTCGTTGAAAAGGACTATGATATTTTTGACATCAAGCATTGTGCATGAGCCCCTGCTATTTTGTAAGCTATTTTCTCCCTGCTTTTTTATATCACACATTGGATGAGCAGGAGCATGCGGTGTGGATTTGTGTGTGGAATGGTGTGTGGATTTGTGTGTGGAATGGTGTGTGGAATTGTGTGTGGAGTGGTGTGTGGATTGCTCTGTGGAATGGTGTGCTGAATGGTGTGTGGATTGCTGTGTGGAATGGTGTGTGGAATGGTGTGTGGATTGCTGTGTGGATTAATGTGTGGATTTCAGGGTGGACTGGTATGTGGGTTGATTGTGCTGTATGTGGTGCTGATTGTGGTGCATGTGGTATTGGTTGTGCTGCATATGGTGGTGATTTAACTTTGCTCGGTGGACGCTCCACGTACTTGAACTTGCGAGATAACACAACATTGTGGTGGCACATATTTCGTTGAACGAGAATCGAGTGGCACCTGGTTAGCAAAATAATCATAATACGTGATTTTTATTTTGCTTATCAGGAAACACATGCACCACAACCAGCACCACATGCACCACAATCAGTAATACATGCACCACATTCAGCACCACACACATCCCAATGAGGACCACATAAACCACAATAAGCACCACATGCACCACAATCTGGGAACATGTATGCATGATTATGGGAAATGTAGGGGTTATTTAGGTGTTACTAGTGATATTTTTGTGTTATTTAGGGGTCATTGTAGGTTATTCAGGGGCCATTAGTCATTTAGAGGTCATTATGGGTCATATAGGGATAATTTATAGGTCATTTAAGTTTTATATATAGGTAATTCAGTAGTATTATAGGGTCATAAGGGGTTGTTAGGGGTCATTAACGGTAAATATGGGAATATTTAGGGATCATTTAGAGGTAATTGAGGGTTTTTAGGGGTTATTTGCAGAGCATGAGCAGTCATTTAGGGGTCACATAGGGGTAAATTAGTGGTCATTTAGCGGTCATATAGGGGTCATTAAAGGGTCATCATGGGTCACTGTTCTTGGCAGTGATGTATGTTTATTGTCCACATTCTTTTATAAATCCTTTCTGCTGCAGTGTTTTTAAGCCTCTCAGTTTATAATAAAACATTTATAATTATTACTGTCTCGTTTATAGATTACCTATTTAGGGGACTTAAATTCGTCAGCTTGGATATAGTCCATTCACGGTTTCTTCAGATGTTTTGAACAAACATTCGAAAAATCACCTTAGCAGTAACATGTCAACCTGTTTTTTTAAATAATTACGAATGTATAACCCTGTGATTAACTTCAAAGTATTATATTGTAGAATAAATTAAACGTTATCTTAATATATTTTATAAATTGTCACATTTATTTCATATTTAATGCGAATTAAAAACAGTGAGAGCAGCGATGTCTTGGCAACAACTAGTAAGAAATAGTTCACTGTTATGTTATAATATTATTTTGAAAATTATTTTTGGTATGTTATTTGTTAATTAAACGTTGCCTATTGAAAAAAAACTGAAATTTTTTAGGTAGCGCTGATTTAAACATATTTTAAATTTTACAGTTCAAAATATCTGCGTAAATTACGGTGCGTAGATCCTAGTGAAATTGTGTTATTTTTTCTGTCCGAGGAAAAACCTTGAAAAGTTGGAGCGGAGCTTGTTGCTTCCACGTAGAAAAAATAAGCGACACGAGTTGCATACTTGAATTTTTTGTATTGCTCATTGGACTGTTTGCTCCTTCGTTTTAACATTCATTCCAACTGAGACTGTTCTTTTTAACGAAATAGCTCAACGCATATCAATAACAGGAGGTTAAACACTGTTCTTTCCCCCACAGTTCTAACAGAGTTAAACACAATCGCGGCACAATATTAATGTGTATTATGAGTAATGTGCTCTATCGTGTATTACACAAATCTGTTACCAATATTTAAAATAATTACCTAAGAACTACCTATCGTCAATACAAACCTAACAATGATTATAGGCCTAAATTGTGAACATTCATGATTAATGATTTTTGAAATAAGACGGAATTCTTTGAACAGTTGAAAACAGTAAACCAAGCTTTTGACATTTAAAACGTATAAGTCTCGTGGCAGTGTTTATGTTGTCATGCAGTGGAAGGATACGTAATCGGTAACCAAAAGTAGAACATTAGCAGGGCTTCAGAAAAGTGTGAAGTAACCATGAATGGCCTTTATTTATATAGCTATATCAAGACAGGATGGGCCAGTTTATATTTGGACTGTGAAGAGGGAACATCGTTCCGACTGAAGATATAATGTAATCGAGAACAACATTTCTGTCGTTGCTGTGAGAAGAAATTTATTAAAAACTGCAATGCTCGGCGACATGAGGTAAACTGTGTTCAGAATGGGGAGCATGCTACGTTGAATGCGAAAAAAGCAAATCACAGTTTGGTCGGCAAAGTGACAACCTGAAAATACATCTTGAAATCTGTACCGATCTCCCTCCACTTCCTGCTAAACGTTATCAGTCAACATTTTATCGGATCTGTACTGAGATATTAATTGACACGACAAGCACTGGAACATAATCGAAGCAGAAATCTTCAGCTGTGAATGCCATCGGTAGTCCGTTGCTTTCATCAAGACTTCCATGCAGCTACTACGAAAAGACTTTCGCAAATGCTAATGAAGCACGAAGGCATGAAAACCACATATGTGTAAGGAGTACCGTCCGCATGGGATATCGATGTGATAAGTGCTCTAATGTGTTTGCCCGTACCGACAGTTTAGATAGACATTTTAAACTATGTAAAAGTGCTGTATCATCCATAGAAGTTTAACGAGAATACCATCTTCCTCTATGCGGTTTACAGCTAAAAATGGCCCTAGTGCAGCTTCGACCGATGAATCAGATGCTACACCTGTCAATTCTTCACCACAACCTACTAAAACAACCTGGGAGATGAACCCAAATGCAAATTGATTTTTTCTGATGAAATCTACATTCAGGGACCGTCTAAAAAATTACGTTGCTCCGAATATGACAGCTTTGAAGAAAGAAGTTTGTTCATTTTGGCATATAAGAAACGAAATTTTATAAACCAACTTACAGAGAAGTGGATAAATAATATGGTGTGAAATATAAAATATTGCTGGAATGCAGCTATAGCTTACAAGATCCATACCATGATTAACATGCAAGGTAGGCATTTAATGCACCTATGCACATGAACGCAGAATCGAAGAGAGTATTGAAAGCAGCATAAAGAAGGTATGCTGGAGGAAGAAGAAATGGTCATTTAGGGTACTGGAGGACACACGATTCAGTAGATCTCCTGCAGCTGATAACTAGTAGATTCGGTCCATTCAACGCACAGGCAAAACATTGATATCTCTGTCTATGGTGTGGATTATAAACACATAAAAATATTCACATTTCATGATATATCACTAAGTGTATATATGCAAGGAGCCTGTGAGAAGCCTATGTATCTGCGATTGTTACATTTATAATGGATCTACAGTGCTGAGAAGTTTATATGTGGGCTGCTGCAATCTCCATCATGGGCGTCCCTGACAACAGCAAAATCGTTCCATTCTCTAACTTCTACGTTACAATGCCTACAAGTACGAATGGATCACTCAACATCTCATCACCAAGTGCAACAGAATATGCACTATCGCATGCCCTAGTGCACCATAAAATCTGCATGAAGTCATGTTTGGATATATATGTTGGTGGGTTCATCTTACGGAGCTTAGTTTGATCGACGTCTTGGTATGAAGCTGATCATCTCAGCAGTTGATGGTACCTGGCATACATATTATGGAGAGGACAGTCGTGGGTACAGCAGCAGCGCCATCGAGTTATTCAGATGGGACACCTGCAGCAGTAACAACACCATCGAAATATTCAGGCATGATGCCGACAGTGCCATCGACTTCTTTCGCGGCTAAAGACGGGAGCATGCTCCCGTCTTCAGCTTCGATGATGACGAACATTCATCATCGTCGAAGACGTGAAAGTCTTACGATTTTTTATTTGATTTTAGGAGGTAAAGGTCAAGGCCAAGGTCAATATCAAAATCAGCTTTTTTTTCAAAAATTTTTAACATTTTAAAATTGAAAAAAAATAATTTTTCCAATTTTTTAAAAATTTTGAATTTTTATTTTTGGGGTTTTCTCCGAGTCTTCCCGAATCCCT